>VZDJ01007753.1:46338770-46389457 GCA_008694505.1 Cyanoderma ruficeps | reverse complement strand
TGCTGTGTGTGGTTTTTCTTTTCTGTTGCAGTTGTTACTAGCTTGGCCTGCAGGGACTTGGTGGAAGCATGGATAATCCATCCCTGTTCCCCCCTAGGCTCTTTGCTATGCTTAACAGCACAAAACACACTAATGTAAGCTTAGATGAGGTGGGATCACTCTGCCAAAAACTGAGCTGATGTTGATCTTCACCCTTTGCCCGACAGGGCTGTGGGTGTGACTTCCTTGTGCCCAGGTAATTTTTGGCTGTTGTGATGACCTGGTGGCAGCAGCCATCATTTTGAGTGGCCTCACAGACTCCTGAAGTAGTTTTAGTAACCAAGAGGAAAGTTAATTTTCTGCAATGAAAGCAAATAGGGACATTACAGTTATGGAAATAAAACTGTGTAGTTTTAAAGACAGGAAATGTCATTGTTGGGCTTTGGGGATGTTGCAGGTAATGAGGAAGGTGTGGTTGGGCTGTACCTCCACAGATGCTGCTTGTGGGATTCTCAAGCAGCTTTCACAGATGGACTTAGGGACACTCCATCAGTACCTGTTTGTAGACCAACAAGAATGACTTGGGTTGAATCTTAAATCTGTCCATAGCAAAATCTGTAGAAAACCCCTTCCCATGACCATGAAAAGAGCTGATGCTCTCATGGGATCCTTGCACCACCTAAAAGTTCCCTCATGTCCAGGCAGGTGCTTCTCTGACTCAACAACTCAGCACCCCGTGAGATGAAGCATCCCTGGAGGGACTCATGAGGACTTGCCCCCACAAGCTGGGTGTTTGGAGGAATTTACCTCCTCAGGCTGAGAGGGATTCAAACCTGTACAGTCTATACAGCGTAATTGTTGTGGGAGTTATTTCCTAGCAAATAATGAGCCCGGTGGTGCTGGAGAGAAAGCCCTGAATTTGGATTGATGAGAGCCCTGTGGTTTGCTCGAGCTCTGTGTCTCAAGGTCAGTTTGGGGGTTAGACTTATTGCCATAAATAATGTAGCTACAAAACCCTTGGGCCTGAGCTTTGCAATTGCCACTTATTGATGTAAAACTGCAGCTGAGATACAACATCCTTCCCCTCTCACACAGCTGAGCTGCTCCCCAGGCCTGGCCTCGCCAGCAAGCCACTGTGTGATCACTCAGCCCTGCCTCTTGCCCCAAAACAAGAGCCAGCAGCCCCTTTGCTGTTATTTTGAACCAGGTGAGTTTGCCATGTGAGTGCTAAAATCAAAATAAAGGGAAGAGGGGCAGGGCAGAAGGACAGAGTTGACCCTTTTGGGTGACAGCTTCAGTCCCAAAGGCATGTGAGCTTTTGTACACCAAATATTCCCTGTGCTGCACCACATCCCCGCCCACTGCTGCTCCCAAAGCTGCTGATTTTCCCAGAATCAACCCTCTGGGAGCAAACAAGGTTTCAATTAGGAAAAATCAGTGGGAAAATAAATATCTGCCTCGTTGCAGTGCAGTTGTTTTCTGTATGGAATCCAAACAAATATCTTTTCGAGGGAGTTCGTTTCCACACTGTTAATCAGCAAACAAAGGCCTGTGGGTGTGAAGCTGATGGCTGGGTGCTGTGAATGGTATGTGCATACCCTGGGTCTGTGTGGAGTGGTGAAACCACTTTAAAGAGAAGCAGAGAGAGTCAGTGACCTGAGTTTTCTGGATATTTCCTTGGCTGGTTTGATTTCTGCTAGCTGAAAAGCAACAAATGCCAATCCAGAGGAACTTCCTTAAACATGCTGGAGGAATTTTAGGAACTGACTCTCTTGCATTGGAGGCAGTTCATATCCCAGCCAAACAAACAAATAGAAGAAATCATGGACAGGTAACCTGAAGGAATTCAACC
Organism: Cyanoderma ruficeps; assembly: GCA_008694505.1. NCBI lineage: Eukaryota > Metazoa > Chordata > Aves > Passeriformes > Timaliidae > Cyanoderma > Cyanoderma ruficeps. The sequence continues at coordinate 46,387,626 of VZDJ01007753.1, read as the reverse complement.
CATTGTGGTATGAAAACTACCAGGAAAGCTGTCATAAAAATAATACTGGTGAGGGGAAAGTTCTCTTTCTGTCAGAAGGAAAGGACAGTTTTCTGCTTCACCAGCCATTGGCATCCAGCAGTTTGTTTAGTTTCTGAGTCCATGAGCATTTCCAGACCCACACCCCAGAGTACACTCAGCTCCACCTGTGCCCTGCAGTGTAACATGACATTTGCTGACAGAAGGTGCATTTCTGCCTCTGCAGCTGCATCTTTCCTGCTCACAGCCCCACCTGAGCAGTCAGGGAGGTGCAGGCTGACTCATGGATGTAACTGCATCCACACCAGGGGTTCTCCTGGCTTAGCAGTGTCTCCTACAGTGTGTAATCTCTTTTTTTCTTTCACTCCTGCACAAATCCTGGGCCTGTGGTAATAGAACTCAGTAGAATAAATGAAGCCTGACTCATACTTGCTCCGCATGTGAGATGTAAAGTAGGTGATTGGGAAAATCAGGGATGATTGTGGTTCAGCCTCTTGGCTGCCATTTCCTACAGCTATGGAAGAACCTTGGGCAGCACAGTGAGAGCCGGTTTGACGTGGAATCCCATGTTCCTATTTTTAAGATCCAATTTTGTGAGTAGGAAAGAAACAACAGGAAAATACGCTGGGTTTCATGCTGTTTTCTGTGGGCAGCCCTCTATTTTCTTTGCACAGCTGTGCACAGAAGTGGGGTGTGCTGCTCTGACTCCTGTATTGTTTCACTGTAGATGTGGTTAGAGCCAAAAAATGTCTTTTTTTCTCTGATTACTCTATTTCTTTTTTCTCTTTCATTCTCTTTCCTTAAAGTGGTTTTTTTGTTGTTGTTGTTGTAAATATCCCCTGGTACAAAGGTTTCCAAATTGTGATTCTCTCCACCTATATTGCATGGAAACACCCAAACAAACTCACTTTGGGGAGCCTCCTAGTTGGTTTGATCATGGAATGAGGACAGATGGAAGAGCAAAAGCAGTTGACACTCAGCAGAGAGGGGCAAACCTCACCTTAGCACTGGACACTAAATATTCCCTGGTTGTTAGACCTGGTGGGGGGGTGAAAACACATAGGGATGGTGCAAAGAGGAAACCCTCCTCAGCAGTAAATCACCAGTGGGTGTTAGTCAGGGGTGTCCTGCCAGTGTGCAGGAGCATGGGTTTACTCCAGCATTTTTTGACACATTTGGGATCTAAGGGAATGGCTTGGATGGGGTGCCCTCCTCCTTAGTCAAGCCTAAATCAGGCAGGTCTGTTACTTTATGTCTCGGTTTCAATTCCCAGTTTAAGTGGCTGGCAGCAGTGGCAGGAAAAGCTCCAGATTGAAAACTACTACAGAGCTGTAGCCACCTAGGAATTGATAGGAGCAACCCCATGTGTGTTGCTGTGTGTTCCCAGAACAAAATGTTCCTCATTTTCCTGAGAAGCTTTTAACAAGTCCCTTGCTTACCACAGACATTTCCAGTTTTCCAAAGAAAAGCTTTTCTTTCTGTGCACAGTTCTGGGTTTTGCTGGGGTAGGAGCTGTTGCAGGTCCCAGTTCCTCTCTGTCATCCTGATCATGAAAATTTTAAGGCCAGGCTTGTGTGGCTGCTTCTGTAAAAGCAGAGAGAACACAGCAGTGAGTGCTCCTGGGATGCTCTGGGTGTATGCATTATGCATAGATGTGCTGATATTGTCTTGGTTATGTGATCAAATGCATCTTTTTGTGTACTGCTCCTGCTTCCTTCAGGGCTTGGTGATGTTCCCATTGAAACTCTCACTGATTTCCATGGAGCGGAATCAAAATCTCTAAGACGAAAGTGGACGAACAAAGGCAGCATTAAATGTGTAGGGAAACCAGGAATTTGGCATTTGGATAGTTTCCATTGTTCAGACAAAAGGAATGTTGTTTGTTGCTGTTGTTTTTTAACAGCCAGGCAGACAGGATGTATGCAATACCTCTATATTTCACACCTACATGATGTATTTTATCCAGTAATGTTTTTTTCTTGGGTGAGCTCAGAGAAAATGGTAAGTTATTCTTTCTACTTGGTAACACTGCAGAGAATTCTTGAATTATTTATTTCATGCATTTTAGCTTGGTGTATTTGGATGCCTGTAAGCTAACTTTGTAACTGACTGGGTGTTTGAAATTTCTAAATAAATAGTGGTAGCTTGAAATACCTTGCCAGAAAAAAGAGGTCACCCTTCTTCTTCCCCCACTGTCTCCTCTGGGGAAAAAAACAATAAATTAAAAATCCCACATGCCTCGTTATGAGCAGTGGGAAGTTGATTTGTAAAACAGATGCTGCATAGAAGTAATTGAGTTGAAGTTGCTAGAAATATGTATATGCTACACAACATCTGCAGATCTCAAGATGTATTCATTATCTTTCCAGAATTTAGATTGTAATTATGGGCCCTTTATTTAAGTTTCCATGGTGATGTAGAAAATGCTTCCCCCCTTGTCCTTTGCTAATCAGGCCACTTGTGTGTTTGAATGGTGATCGTTTTCCTCTCCCCTGGGTTAAGTTACTGCTATTAATACAGAGACATTAAGTTGACAGGGAGCTGTCGGCTGCTCAGGCAGCGATTCAGCAGCAGGAGCACCAGGCTTTTGCTGCAGATTCCCCAGTGCCACCGTTTAATTAGCCTGTGTGCTTCCAAATGTTTGTGAGGAATAGCAGCCACTGTCATAACAAGTGATGCAGTCGTGCCTTGGGGACTGGGGGAAGTTGAAATCAAAGTCAAGCAGCCAATAATATATCACACCATGCCAAGCTTCTCTCCTCCATCCCTGCACCCTTCTCCTCCTCTCTTAGCACAAAGGGCTCTGCTGTGTTTTGTCGGGGGTTGCAGGTGGATCAGTGCCCTGACAGGAGCAGTCCAGAAGTCCTGCATCCACATGGGCGTTGCAAAATGTCTCGTAATAATCAGAATTTCACGTTATGTTAAGACACATTTATCTAAGTTTACAGCCTCATGCCCCTGGGCCCAGGATTTTAATGTTACAGTTGTTTGAGAAAATGGTGAAAGGTGTGGTTTAATTACTGAAGATGTTATTTCACACAGGGTTTTTAGAAAGTTGTTCGAGTGAAATGTGGACTTGTGGTTAAACTGGGATAATTTTTTAATTTTTTAAAAATCTTATTCACCCAAAAGATATACACTTGTTAATAGAACTTTATAGCATTTGCTGAGCAATTGGATAGATTTTGTAGAGCTTACATGAGCTGCAGGTAGAAATGCAGGTATTAGGCTGAAAAGGAATGTTTATTTTTATGTGTTTTGATTATTTGACTATAACACATTTAGGCCATGGGGTTGTTACAACTTGAAATAATTTTTATTTTAGAAAATTTCAAAGAAGGTTATTTTTAATAGCTTACATAAAAAAGATCAAATTTTACGACAGCTGGTCACCCACTGTTTACAAACTAATGTTTAAAATTTTTCGCTTTTATCAGAGCAGGAACACAGCTTTTTACCTCCAACAGGGAGCAGTTTTCCAGCAGGAAGAGCAGGCTTGTTGTCAAACTGTGGCACACCAGACCAGCGGGTCAAACCAACCCGTGTGGTGGCATGAAAGGAATTGGCTCCTGCTGGGATCAGCTGGGCTTGGTGCTCTGTCCTGGGAGAGGAGTGCTGCCTCCTCTGCAGCAGCAGGCAGATCCATGGAGTGTGACAGCAATTGCCATTAAGTTTATACTGCAGACTTTTTTATTGACCTAGCAGAGTATGTTAAAGCAGCTCCCAGTTTCCTCACCTGAGGGGGATGTTCGGTTTAAGGTGGAGGAAGGTGCTTTCCCTCCTGTGAAAAACAAGGTTCACTTTCTTGGTAAAATTAAAAAAGTTTAATAAAAAGACAATAGGAGGGAGAAATAAAGTACAGGGTTAAAATGGCCTGTAAAAATGGCATTCAGCCAAGAACACACCTTTCATCTTTGGAGGTAGCCTTTAAATACCTTTCCTATTGCATCATCCTGTTGCATATTCATAGATCATTATGCATATTCATATTTTTCTAGGAAATGTTTAGCATAGCCACTCCTTGGGCCCTCCTTTTTAGGTCATGCCTGTTTCTTGGTTGTGGTTTTATTACCATCTTCAGTTTGGGCCTTGGTCTATACTTTCTTCAGAGGGCAGATGATGAGAGATAACATATCAATAGCAGAGTCTTCATCACATGTTCACTGGGTGTTATCCCCACCAGACAGACAGTTCACTCATAACTATATCAGCTACCACTGCTACCATGTCTAAGTTTTTGTTAATAGCAGAAATAAAAGCAAATTATTTTAACATTATACCTAGAGCATTCATATTAATATTTGTGAAAAACCAACTTTACAATACGTATTTATAAGGCTCCCAAAACGGGAGAGCCTCCCTCTCCACCCGTTTGCTCAGCTGCTGGGCTTTGCCATGGAGATTATCAAAGTGAGTCCTGGCAACCAAACCATGCCCTTGGTGCTGGAGGATGAGCAGTGGCCTGACCAGCTGGGTTGTTCACACAAAAACCCCTGCATGCACAGTGACTGCTGCCATCCCACTGCTCCCAACACCCTGCTGCTGTGCTCCCCTGGCTCTGCTGGCAGGGTCATCAGCAAAATGTCCCCGTGTTTCCATCCTGACCAAGCCAGGCCAAGAATATATGGCATGTATATTTGATATGTAGCATGTCCTGAGCCCTCCTTGCCCCATCTGGAGGGTGCTCAGCACTGATGAGGGAACAGCCATCCCCCATCACCTCGTGCTGGCAGCAGGAGGGCAAAGGCAGCAGAGGGATGTGCTCAAACGCCTTATCTTCACTTTCAGAGGTTATAATTTACACTGGTCTCCAGAGCTGGTCTGCTGCTGGCAGATGGAGGCAGCAGTGCCTGCTAGCCACGTGCCATATTTATGTGTTTGTGGCACTGCCCTGAGCAGGTTACCTCGGAGTTGCTTTTTTTGCACAAGAGAAGTCCACTCCCCAGCTCAGCAGGGGCTGCAGAGGAAGGAAGCATAAAAATGCTTTCAAGTCCTTTGTTTACTACTTTGTCTTTGCACATGCAATGATTTTACAAGTGATTCTTCTGTGTGGTGTGACCTTGTGTTTTGCTCTGTTAAATACCTTCATTAAAAAAAACCCCAAAAATAGGTTAACATGCAGAGTTGAGCAGGGTCTAATCACACGTAAATGATGCTGATGCAATAAGTCATCACGAAGCTTTCCAGGGGTTTGGTGAAGCAGGTGATTCTTATGATCATGCCCCAGTCCTCCCAAAATCCTTTTCCTCCCCAGAGAGTGCAGCTGAGGGTCAGAAGTGTGCTGTGTCCTTTGGTTTCTCAGCCAGGAGCAGCAGACTGGCTAAAGCCTGGGTTGTGTTTGTCTCCCAGTGAAGAGATACAGGGAAGGGCATGGACAGGCAGCATCTTCAGGCAATAACCATGACATGATTAAACAAATTGAGACCTCTGTGTCATGGTCACATAGTTTTTTGATCAAAAGTATCTGAACAAAAAGCAGGTGTGGAGTGTAGACCCAAATTCAGCCACTCCCCCTCCAGCTGCAAGGAGCACAGGGTAGAGGTGTCTGGATGCAGAGGTACTGCTTGCATGGAAAAAGGTTAAAAAAGTTGCAGTCTGAGACCTGTAGCCTCAACACAACGAGATTCTTTTGCTGAGGACAAGAAATCCTAGTTCTTCCATTCTCTCTTACTAAGCTTGATTTCCTGATTTTACCTGCCATTAAAATACTTAGAGGGCCCAAGACTTGCTGAAGTCCATTAAGATCTGGAACATTAAGAACTGCATATTGTTATTGAATTCTGTTTCCTTAACCCACAGGTATTCTCATAGATTTTTATTGCAAATTTTCCCAGAGACTGCAGGACTTGGTTGTAATTATTTTTTTATCTGTGCCACATAAGTCATCTTTTTAGCAAGCCTTTTAGCAGAAGCTGAATGTCTCCTTTTGTAACAACTTCACAAACACAAGGTGAACATTGAATGAATTATGCTGTATCATTTGCCAGCACATACGCCAAATGTCAGGCAATGACAGAAACTAAAAATTTATGGCACAGAAGGGAAGAATTTTATGATCTTCCATGGACTAATGTAATGACTCTTTTATACAAACAGAGATGAAATGCATTTAAAAAACACAGCTATTTAGAAAATTGGCCTGAACACATTCTAAAATCTGGAGAAGTTCATTAGAGGGAAGAGCCATAAAAGTGCCCTTTGATTTTAGTTCAATAGAACATTTTAATTTTGAAATATAATTGCTTGAATTTCATGCACCCTCCAATTAGATCATTTGAAGATATGTCTCTGTGATTGCTGAGGGTGGGAGTGTCCCAGGTTCAGGGACAGAAAGATGAGGCCACCAGCAGCAGTTCAAGGGAACAAACTCTTTAATTTAAAAATCTGACTCCATTTATATACATTTGTACAAAGGTCAGGGATTGGCTACACAGGTCACCACCTCTCTAACCTGGATGGTGGACATCACCATCAATCATTTCTTCTCTCAGAGGAGAAGTATGTAAACATTCTAAAAATACACATTGTTTAGATGAAGCTGCGTGAGAATTTGCATCACAAAGACAGAAGGCAGAAAATTCAGGGCGACGTGTCTCTCCATCTAGCTCTCTGGTACAACGTGGTGCAGAGTGGCTCTTACTTTTATTTTCAGAGGTATCTAGCTGGTGCCACCATCACAAAACGTAAAGATGTGTGGATGTAAAGCCATCACTGTGCCCCAAGGGTGTATCACACATTGTTCCAGCCGAGCAGATCCTCTGGGTGGGAAGGATGAAGGACCTTTCGGAAGTGCAACCAGACTGGGATTGTGGCACGTTCAGACTTTGCCTGAGACTTCGGTTCTCCTTGTGTACTCTTAGCAGACCTTTTACACATATTGCTGGTAGTTTTCATTTCTTACATAACCCGAAATCTATTGCAAACTCAAGCACAGAGTGAAGCTGAGCATCTTGGAGAGCCCTGAATAACTCCTCTCCCACTCAGACTTGGCATATGGCACAGTCTTCTCACGTTGTGTTCTTACAGGAGAGCTTCCTTGACCCTCTGCTTCTGTTTTCACTGTCATGACAGTCTGCGCTTTGGACTCGTTTAGCTTTAACTTTTCACCTGTTAGAAAATCTTTATAGTAACCTGAATAGATCTTGGAGTGCTCGCAGCATGAAGGAAGTGTTTGGAGGATGCTCTGGGGAGTTGAACGGGCTCGAATGCCAGCTCTGCCCACAGCCTCTCTGCAAATCACCCTGTTAATAAAGAGCCTATTTTAGTTCTGGAAACATGGAGACTTCTCAGACTATTACCCAGCATGTGGTAAATTAAACAGTCTTGGCCTGATTGCATAATGTCACTTGAAATTTAAGATCCTTTTTCTCTTTAACCCCTAAAATTTACGAGCCATTTTTGTTTAGATTTATTGTAATTAGATAATGATTCTGCTCCTTTGAGGCTCTTCTAGGAAGTTTTTTTTAGCACTCTTTTGGTGGCTGATCTCAAAATAACCAGGGGCAGGAGCACTGCTTGGTCTCCCTGTGGGTTTGTCTCAGTGCAAGGGGTGCAGGGGTGCTGCAGAGTGGTTTGGAACTGGGGCCAGGCAAGAGGATTGCTGCTGTGTGAGAGCAAATATGCCTCAGGCCCACTAAGCCATAGCTCTGCTGTCTTATAGGAAGAGGGGTTTGAAAAAGCACTGCTTGTCACTAGGAGGACTTCAAATCCAGAGGTATCCAGGTCCATACTGAAATCCTTTCTTCTTCTGGACTATGTTTAAACAGGTTCTTAACTTTCATCATGAGTGTAAATGCAGTTTAAAGAAGGGATCTAATTTCTTTCAAATAAGAAGTGTGCTTTTTTTTTTTAGGTTTTTTTTTTAAAAATTTTTAGGGTTTTTTTGGGGGTGGTTTTTTTTGGTTTTTGTTGTTGTTGTTTGGGTGTTGTTTTTTTGTTTTGTTTTGTTGGTTTTTTTGCATGGAAGTGCAGTGATTCCTTACAGTTCACATGGCAAACACAGCTTTGGTCAGCACAGGTAACAGGCACACATAAATTCTTCATCTGTGTTTCATGCTGGTTAATGAACTGTGTCATGTTAATTTAGTAAGATCTACCAGTCCCCACCTTTTAACACTGACAGTGGGTTTTAGGAAGTGATGAGACCTCTCAGGACATTTCTTTGGCACAATATAATGATTCTTAGAACTGAGAGATTGTGTGTCATTGAAAAAAACAAAAGAAAGATACTGTAAATTAGCCAGAACATACTGTAACACAGCCAGCCTGCCAGTGTGAGGAGGGACTGCACAATATTTTCCAGCCTGGTTTTCAGTCCTGGTTTGATGTCCCAAGCATTCCTTTTATCTTTGGAGAGACGCTTCTATATCCCAGTTCCTGTTAGGGCTCTATTAGGAGGTCATGCTCCTCCTTTCATCTGACAGTTTTTTCACAGCCAGTTCTCCAACCCTGAACACAGGCTTTTCTGATTTATTGGTGATTTCTGCTACCCAGTGTCCCCCTTGCCTCCTTCCTGGACTGTGAACATGTGACCAGAAAGGGAAAGTTTGGGCGACAGGATTCTTAAGAAAAATCACCCTTTTTCATTGTACAGTACTATCTGCCCTTAATCTGAGAATCGTCTGCTATTGCTCTGCAGGGACTCTTGGCTAATTAAAGTTCAGGTAATGCTGTCTCAACCTCTGTCCCTGATGCTGTGCTGTTTATTCATGTCAGGTATTCATAAGACGGTTGACATTTTCTTCCTTAAAGATCTCTCAGGTAAATTACAGGCATTTTACTGCTCTGACCTTTTCCTTTGCGGGAGGAACTTTTGTTTTCAACGTTTATTTTGTGAATATAATGTTGGAACGGATGTAATTGGAGAGGTGCAGTTGTTCTAGTCTGTGGAGTTGATCTATTACCTGTAATGATCATCTAATACTGGTATTTATACGTGATTATCTCTTACCAAACTGCTTTAAATTTAAAGAAAAAGCCAGACTGTTTCACTGATTGGTTTGGGTGAATCACCTTTTTCTTTACTTCCCCTGAATACTACATTTGCTTTCCTAACACATTCGTTTTGTGCCTGAGTCTCAGGGAGATGGCTTGCTCTATTAATACATTTCTGGAGTTCTCCTGTTACGGGCAGACTTTTATGGCTTTAATGTAGTTTTTGAAAATTCCTCTATTATTGATCTAGATATTATCCCAGCAGGAGTCAAACCCACAAGACAATTGTGTGAGGATAATTTCTTACTACAGAAGCATTTTATTCTGAAAGCCTGCTGTGTGGTGTGTGCTTTGATGGATGACCCACTGTTTAAATGTGTATTAGACATTGGCTTGCTAATTAAATGCCTTAAGGAGTGCCTGTATCCATTCAGTCTCGGTAAATGCGTGGAATTTCTGCTATTCTATTTCTTGCTTATGCTTTTATGTTGAGTTCTTCCTGTTTTCTGACTGCAGAGAAGAAGGGGAGTAATGACAAAAAAAAAAAGAAAAAGGTTACTTTCTACCCTCACTCAAGACTTCCAGCTCAGGGTAGAGGTGAGATAATGAGGGCTCTCAGTTCAGAACTAGGTCTGGCAGGTATGAGGAGGAGGAGGAGGAGGAGAAGAGACGGGTTTTGCATTTCAGAAGGGAGTGAGAAGAGCACTCACCTGGAATTTGAGAGATGTGAATTTGGATCCCTCTTTGCTCCTGAAGGACCATCTCCCATGAGGAAGAGGGCCATAATTACAAAGCTGTGAGACGCTCTCAGACTTCTTGGTTGAAGTGCCTGTGCTTGAAGCATTTTACTGGGAGGGAGAGTGGAGATTGTTCATAGTTGAAGAAAGGGGATAAAGTTATTCTCCTAATTTCTGAGTTCTTATATTGAAAGAGCAGCCAAAGAAAGGAGCAAGGACTTCTATTCACCTGCAGGAAATGTTTCCTGAGTATAATCCTCACTCCTCTCATTGGAATTTTGTGTATGTATGGAGCAGATAAGCATCAGAAACAGTATATTTGCTGCTAAGGCCAAACATTTCTTCTATTCAGAAAGATCTGGGCTTTTTGTTCTAGGACAGAGGGATGTGTAGAGGATCATAGAATGGCTCAAGTTGGAAGGGACTTTTGAAGTTTATCAAGTCCAATCCCTCTGCCTTGATCAAGTTATTCAGAGCCTCATCCAGCCTGGCCTTGAACATATCCAAAGCTGGGGTACCCACAGCTTCTCTGATCAGCCTGTGCCAGTGGTTTCACCACCTCAGAGTGAAGAATTTCTTCCTTATATCCAATCTAAATTCACTGCTTCAGTTTAAAACATTTCCCTTGTCCTGTCTCTACAGGCCTTGGTAAAAAGTGTCTCTCCATCTTTCTTGTAATCCCTCTTCAAGTACTGAAAAGCACCAATAAGGCCTTCCTGATACCTTCTGTTCTCCAGGATGAGCAACCCCAAGTGTCCCAGCCTGTCTTCATGCAAAAGGTGTTTCAGCCCTCAGACAATTTTCATGGCTCTGCTTTGGACCTGCTCTAACAGGTCCATGTCTTTCCTGTGCCAGTCAGTTCCCTCAAGATCCTGGAATGCACCTCATCAGGTGCCATGGATTCGTGAGTGTTCGAGTCCCTCAGAGGGCCTCGAAGCTGATCTTCTCCTAGGATGGGTGGGATTTCATTCCTCCAGTCCTTGTCTGAAGATTCATGGCCTTGAGAGATGTGGGACAAGCAGCTGACAGTGAAAACTGAGACAGAAAATGTTGCTGGGCACCTCAGCTGCCTTGTCAGTTGCCACCAAATTCTTGATCTCACTAATCAGACAGGGAATAAAAACATTGATTCATTTAACCAGAGCAAACTCATAGTTTTCTATTAAACACAGTAATTAATACTATTTTAAAAAAAATTGAATTAGAGAGCAAATTTGAAAAAAATGATTGTTCTTTAGTAGTGACCTTCATAGGAACAAACAAGGACATGGCCCTTCTTGAGCAGGGGAGTGGACAAGATGACCTCCACAGGCCCCTTTCAACCTCACCTCCTTCTGTGAAAGCTTTAGACCCCAAATAGCTCCATTTGCAAAGGAAATTGTTATGTTTTCATTGCTGTCATCAGCTGTCTGGAAGCACAACTCATTCTTTCACTGTGGCTGCTTTTTGCTTGTTTGAAAGAGAGGGAGGCAGAATCTGTCTTTTCGTGTTCCTGAAGCAAGGCTCATCATGAGATGCATTAGGGGGAAGAGTATCCCTGGTTTTCTTCTGGAAGTGCTTGCAGAACACATCCAAGGCCAAATCATGACTTTTTTTCATCCTTGTCCCTGGACATGTAATTATCTGTGCTGCTCCATCCAGAGAGCTTTCACTGGTGCTTTCAAGTAGAGAAAAGGTGCCCTGTGTTCATAATAGAGATTTCAGTGGTGTAGAAAAGGAATCTGTGGTGTGCAGCAGAGAGGATTATTTTATTCTCATTAATGAAGCTTACTCTAGCCCATGGAGTACGTGTATGTAGGACAAGATGAATTAAAACTAATAGAAGCAGTTAGGAAATTAGGTAACACCTCTCCCCTCAGTTGTCCTTGGGAGGACAATTCAGCCCAAGCATGGGATTTAGAGGTTCCTGGTTGGTTTTGGAGCTGGTCGTGCTCACCTACGCTCTCAGGGATGGGTGAGAGGGTGATGCTGGCCCTCTGTTATGTCTGTAAAGCTGCTTTCAGCACCATGCTCTTGAGGACAGTGCTAACCCCTGTCATCTCCTCCTCCTGCACAGGAGGGAATGGTGATACCTGTTCCTCAGGCCTCTGCTGTGCTTTTCTGTAGCTTGATTTGTGTTTTCATGGAAGAGATTGCTTTGGGGCTGCACTTGAATATCCCAGACACTCCACTGATACTTGTGTTTTGTGGAGAACTTCTTCAAGTAAAGGCAGTGGGTTTCTCAGTTCGGGATGGGGTGAGAAACAGCCATGTGCCCTCCATCAAATGCTGATTTAAACAGGGTTGATTATTTTATAAGTTCAGTGTTGCAGGAAACAGAAACTGTCTATTGTAACCGCTGGGGATCAGGGAAAAGTTAAAAAAAAAATAAAAGAAAGGAGAGAAAGGAACATTTTGCCAGGGGGAGGAATTTGTTCTAATCCCTCTGAAATTATTTTCTTGCTGAAAATTGTTAGATCTGGATGGACTAAGCCAACTGAGTTACCAAGACAACCTCTCCTGTCATGAAGATGACCGTGTATCTGTTGATTCAAGAACAACAACCAGGAGTAAGGGCACTGGGCAGCACAAAGGGCCCGGGATGGAGACCAGAACTGGGGATGGTGTCAGCCAGTCACACAGCGAAGGACGTCTGGAAGGGGAGACAGCATTTGCCAACCAGGGATTGGAAGCAAATGATGCTACTGACAGCACATCGGCTTGGAGCCCTGAGGTACAGTGGATTGTCATTTATTGCACGTGATGAAAGCTTTTGGAGAATATTGAGGGCCAAAAAAGGTTAGAGGAGAAATGAAGTGAAAAATTGATCAGCGCAGCACAAGATGATGGTACTCCTGTGTGCTTGTGTGCATGACCATACATCTCTTCCCTTCTGTTTCCCCTTTTTTCTGGTATTTTACCTCTTGCTACTAACACTAGTTCACAGAAATGTTTTCACTGCTTGATTTCTGACTGCAGTCTCTGAACTGGAATTTGAACTTTAGCTACCCAGCAGCATTTACTGCCATTTAGCGAAGAGCTCTCTGTGGTGGCCCAGGGCTTGGCCACTGGCTGTACGTGCAGGTTGTGTGTCCCAGGACACAGTATGTGGTCACTGGGTTAGATATGTGTCTTTTTCCAGGCAGTTTCTATGACTTAGACAATGGGAATAATCTGAAAAAGCTGGAGGTAGCTGCAGGGGGTGGCCTCTGACCTGGCCAAATCACCATAATCTTGCCCCCACGGATACCAGGCAAACTTCTAGGGAAGGAGAAAACCTGAGTCTGCTTTCCCTTAGTTCTGCACTTCTATTTTGAATCCTCAGGTTAACATTTCAGATTTTAAGGCATTATAAACTCCTCATGACTTTGCATCCCCCTATTCTCTCCTAATCCCTCCGCATGATGTGTTGATTTTCATTATCTTACTGCAGGATTAAATTTCTGGAAAAATATCAGCCTGCATCAGACATATTAAAAGAACAGCACAAAGGTCATATCTTCTGCCTGAGTTAAAAGAGAGCTGTGGAAATCCATACCTCCATCAGGCTGTGAGCAACAAGGCTCTGAGGGAAGGTCCCTATCCTGGGAGCAGACTGCCTGCAGCCAGTTCAGAGCTGGTGCAGATGCTCCAGCTCTAAGAGATGTTTGGAGCAGCATTTTGGTTTTCTGCACAACCCAGCCCCACAAAACACTACACACCACCTGGGAGCTGTGTGTGGCAGCAGCCCTGCCCTCTCTTTGCTGTGTTTTTCTGACACACACTGTTTGTCTGCCCATTTGAGGCTCATTTCTCCTTTTCCATGTCTGATGTGTTTTGCCACGGCTCACGTGTGCCGCAGTGTCTCCAGCGTCCTCTTGTATTTCTTTGGAATGCATGGCTCATTTTACTCCCCGTGTCTACATTTTTAAAAATGCAAAGAAGGGTTCCAGCATACTGGAGCAGAAATGCCCAAGACACAGTTTATCTCTTACAAGCAGCTTCACATTCAAAGGTATTGTGTGGATTAATGAAAGACTTTTTTATTGCAGGAACTAAATGTTCTGACATGCCAGAAATGTCCAAGTGTTATTATGCTCCACTCAAAGGACCTCTCTTTAGAGACAGAAATGGTAATTTTATGCCCCTGCAGTGGAACCACAAGTACCATTTCAAGCCTTGTCCATAATTAGCTGCTCTTTCAGGTTTCTGTGGCAGAAATGGACTTATTTTACTTAGTGAAGTGGATATTGGCTGTCCTGAATGACCGGGTTAGACGTACAGTATCAATCAGGATACTTGGCTTGGCCTCTCAACAACTGTGCTGGGAAGAGGGAAAGAGAGAAATTCAGATGAAGCATCTAAACCCCAATCTTTCTTTCTTGGATTCCAGTTCAAGTGTCTGTATAACCAACACATTCACAAATCACTTCCAGCTAAGCTGGGCTCCGAAAGCAGAGGGGAATTCTGTCAATGACTTCCACAGAAGGAGGATTTGTCAGTGTGTAGCAATCCTGCATGGGAGTGAGTCCTGGATAGCACGATCCTCCCAGAAAGGGCCAGTCTGCGAGGTCTCCAAAGCTTGGTTTCCCATGGAAAGATTACTGCCAAGAAGTTTGGCAGTTCTCTTTCTGTCTTTGCCTCCAGTTCATGCAGTCCTCTCTGCAGTGGATCTGGCCACAGCTCTAGGAGCACAATTTGGGATTTCCTGAAATCTAAATCTTTTTCCAGTTGTTCAGTCAAAATGCAGATCTCTGACCTTCAGTCTGGCTTACACACTGCCAGAAGGTGAGATACTAAAACCTTCAGGAAAGGGAAAGGAAAGTGTCTCTTGGATTTTCACTCTTGCGGGTCTGCGCTGATGTGTTGGAGTTCACATTTTCCAGCTCAGACATGTAGATGAAAGAAAAGTTATGCCTCAAGCATGGTTGTCTCCACAACTTAGCAGCAGTCCTTAAATATGCCTTGATTCCATCTCTTCAATAGCAAATGCACAGATAAAAGTGTGGAGGGATGAAAATGTGGAGGGAAATAGGAAGCAAACACAATCCCATCCCATATCAAATATTATTCATCAACCAGACAGAAATAACTTGACTGCTACACAGGAGCACTTAATATTTTCATAACACCACACTCACTCCAGGCAACCTGGTCTGCCTTGCATTTTTGTTTTTAGCAGCCTGCTGTTCATACAGAAAGGTGTTTCTATAGCTAAGCAAGTCATTTTGTGTGTTGTTCTCCCTTTGACATTACTTCTGCAAGACATACAACAGCAGGTCTCTAATCTGCACACTTGGACTTTCGTGCTCATGTGCACGAGTCTTAAACACCTCTGAAAATGTGAAATCTGGAGCTTTGCATGTCATGGCAGATGAATCTGAGCACTTCAAAAGTAGATTGACAGGAAGTAAACAAAAATTTTCATGTTTATCCGAGGCCCTGTTCGAGACACATCACCCCAGACACTTCTGAAGGGACTTAACACCAGACGTCCCATGGCCCATCATCTGTTCTCTGAACAAAAAGATTCCTGCGTTGAAAAGAAGTGTTACTTGAAATGTGAAAAGAAGATAAATGTTTGAGGAGGAGGGTGACTCAGATGCTGGTGACAGGCCTTAATTCACCTTCTGGCTATTAACTGAAAATCTTTCCCTAGTACAGTGTATACTCATGTTTAAATACAAATCATTGATCACTATAGCAACCCCTTTATCATATGAAGCGCATTCTAGCTCTAAGATAAAAAAGCACTGTTGAACAGAAACCCACACACCCACTCAGAAAAAGGTAAGGTGAGCAATCCATGGTTTTATCTTGTTTTATCAAGATGGTTTTTGTTTCAAAAGTAGGTAAAAGATTGTGTGTGAATTGGCCTGCACATGTTGTGATTGTTTACTTTGAATTTTTATTCTGAATGTATTAGTACCCAAACTGAACAGAAGGAGCAGATGCTTCTCTTGGGAGATTTTAGAAGGGTATAAAGAATCAATATGTATTTAATCAGACTGCTTTTCCCCATTATCATTGCTTTAGCTGTAGGAAAAGTATTGAATTATGGGTTAGCATCTAGAAATGGAATTTCCATTCTACAAGAAATTCTGACATGGTGATTTCCTCTGCAAATTGAACAGAGTGCCTATATTTTTTTTAATTTCTAGCAGAACAAAATATCAAAAAAGTTAGCAGATTTGGCTGAATTGTTCGATTTTAATAATGTAAAAAAATCCACCTTGAAAAACAATTCCAGGGTATGTTCAAAGTAACGGGTTAAATAGGTCAAATTGTTTTGCTGCTGCCTCAATATTGACACGAAGGAAATGTAAAAATCCCTTTGTTTAGTTTTTCTCGATGTAGAATGTTTGCCAAATTAACCATCTCCTACAAAACACTTAAATATTGATGAAACTTTTTATTGGAAATGTTTCAACAAGCGCTGTTGCTTACTAGAGCGTATGGGGACTATTACACAAAATCAGGCAATTAACTATCTTTGGCCTTTCCAGAAACAGTGGGATCCATATTTCACACAGCAACTGCCTATACTTGCAGGCACAAGTGAGGAGAACAATTCCTTTTTAAATGGAGTTGGAATCACAGCTGAACTCCTAGTGGAGGTTTTACTTCTTCCTCCTCTTTGCAGGAGCACAACGAAGTGAACAGTGTGACAGCTCATCAGGGTGCCCACGAACCCATCTGCAAATGTGGTGACCTGGATGTCATCTTCACCTATAAACCCTCGAGTCAAAAGCTAACAGCCACTGTCCTGGAGGCCAGGGACATCCCAGACAAGGACCGCAGTGGTGTGAACACCTGGCAGGTGCACGCCGTCCTGATGCCGGGCAAGAAACAGAGGGGCAAGACCAGTGTGCAGAGAGGGCCCATCCCCACCTTCCAGGACAAAATCACCTTCAGCAAGCTGGAACCACGGGAGCTGAGCAGCCACGCTGTTCGCTTCCGCCTCTACGCCGTGCACAGGATGGCTGGGGAGAAGATGATGGGGGAGCAGCTCTTCTACCTGAGTGGCCTCAGCCAGGAAGGGGAGGTGAAGGTGACACTGCTCTTGGAGCCAAGGAGTAACCTGAGTGTAAGTTTGATGGAGCCCATGAAATTGTTTGGTTTTTTGGGGAATATGGTGCTCCTGAATTCAGGGCTGTCGGTGTGCGACTGGCGGATCTTGTGGTGATGCAATCCCTACACCTCCAGCAGCTGCTTCCAAATAGGCCAAGAGTCTCAGTTTACTTTTTGCCATTTGAGGGAGTTAGCTGGAAAGTTCTGTGGATTTCTCATTGTAATTGGCTCGGAGCCAGCACAGAAGTGTGGATTGGACTCCAAGAGTGTAACTCAAAGTCTGTTGTTCATCTCATTGGGCCAAGGGCCAGAAAGGCCACCTAAGCTGTTAAGTACTAAAGAGAGAGAACAAAGAAACTCCACGCTTTTTGAGGTGTTGTAGCAGGAGTCTTGTCTCCGTGCTGTGCTCGGCTTTGTTTTTGTTTTTTGTATTATTTTCCTTCTTTATTAAAACCTTTTTGGTTTTTCAAGACACACTCGATCATGCTGTCTCACTAATTAATATTAGCCCCATTTCTGCTAGGCTGGCCCTCAGAAGTGTGGGTAAAACCCATAGGATCTGACCTGCTGTCACTTGAAAAGTTATCAGTAAGGGGAAGCGCAGGGCGTTTCTTCCCTGTGCAAAGCTGTGTTTTATTAACAGCTCAGCTAGCAAGCTTACACAAAATCATGTGGAGCTACTACATCTGCACAAGTCACCACATGCCGTGCCGTTCACACAGAGTAGGTTGGGCTGGGAACCACCAAGGCACAATTAGTCTCAATTTCAATAAGGGAGGTGGTTCTTGTGCACCACTGTGTTGGTACTGCCAGTGCAAAATCTACCTCATTTGGCCCTAGATACCAGCTTGTGGATCTCCACTGTGCAGTTTCCATCTTGCCAGAAGGGCTTAGTAATGTTCCTCTACATGACAGATGGAAGTGGAGAGGTGGGTCATGTGAAGAGGAACTGGCTGTGCTGCTTCTTAATTTTCCATGCACATCACACAGTTGTATCCAGCTCTGGCTATGCCAATCAATTTGTGTAGATGAGCTCTGTCATGACTCATTGTCTCCAAAAAGCTCAGAGAGAGGTTGTGCATGTGAAATGAATAAAACATCCTACTCCAGGTGAAGCGGAGAATAGTGAAAATAGTCGTGGTGGCAAGGAAAGAATGTAAGAAAATGCACAGCATGTGGCCAAAACCTGCCAAACTGAAAAGTGTATTCCATCCAAAAGCCATTATCAAGGAGATGTACAGAGTATTAGTGTAGTAGGATGTTTGCTTATCTCAGAGGCTTTGATTTACACTCGTGATAACACTTTACTCAGAGTTCCTCATCTTTAAAGAGAAAGTTCAGAGATGTGTTTTTGTAAAAGTGACGCTCTGATCTTTCTGGTGCCCCAGCATAATTAATTCTCAGTTATTGTAATTTCTTAAGAGAGATCNGGGGGGGGGGGAGGAGTGGTGAATGTTCTGATGATTCTCTCAGTGCTCTTTCCCTGCAGAGTGCAGACTCTCAGCTGAGTCTGTCAGCAATCTCTCACAGTGATAGCGCTTCCTCAACACAGTCCCTGTCGCATGGAGGGGTGCCAGAGCTGCTCGTGGGGCTGTCATACAATGCCACGACGGGGAGGCTGTCAGTGGAGATGATCAAAGGCAGCCATTTCCGAAACCTTGCAATTAATAGGCCACCTGGTAAGTACTTTCACTGCTATTAAATAGCGCCGTTGAGCCAAAATTTGCTTTTTTTTTATTTTCGTCCTCAAGGTACTCAACTACAGCGTGTCTGAGCTGGGTTTCCTTGCAGAGTACCTGACTGAAAATTAAGTATTATTTCAGGTCCACGTGCTGATAAATGTTACAGGGCAATTGGAGGGAATCATATGAAGGCTCAGCTGATGGGGCAGTAAAAACCCAAATGTCTGTTTTATTGCTCATACTTTTACAATATCTGATTATGGCAAAAGCACTGTTGTACCCAAAGCACAGCTTAATTCTCAGCAGACCCATAAAAAAAAAAAAAAAGGGAGAAGCACTTTCCAAGTGTTTAAATATTACCCACAGAGGCCCTGCCTGGTGCCATGAAATGTTTCCCAGGGCTACACTTGCTTTGGTCCCCTTGCTGTGCTGTTGGGTGACCTGGGCCCTTTGGGGACCCTCCTGCTGGGAATTCTCCGCTGCTGCACAAGGAAATCTTCTGCAGCAAGAAGATTTGAAAGCTGTTGCAACAGCTGAGTTCCCTTCCTCCAGTCCTAAAGGAAAAAATGGGAATTGCCCTAAAGTAGGTTTAGGTGGTGCCGGAGCTGCAATAAGTCCTTGAGAAGGATGGTGCTGGTCATGTCCATGATGGAGATGGAGTCACAGCCACAGTTTGCTGCTGGGTTGTCTCATTCAGGGGTGGAACAGCTCATCTCCTGCCGTCCTTGTGCCTCCTGTCTGAAACCAGCAGCTAATGGCAATGTGAAACCACACCTTGTTGTTTGTTAGTGTGTTTGCTTTCTGTGACATGTGCCTGCTTGTCAAAGTAGGTAAACCTTTGACAGTTCCTTGCCTCCTCTGGATTTGACAGAGTATCTTGAGCTGCAAAGCACTAAAATTGCTTTTTCGAGTTGCTCTTCTCTTTGGTTCAGACCTACCAAAATATTTATGAAATATTTCAGTACATGGTTGTGAAAACTCCTGTTTTCCACTAAACTATACTTAAGTAAATTACAAAAATAATCTGTGTCATCAGTCAGTCCCTTGAGAATTAAGGGAAAGTCTGTGCAGCAGTAAAACACCTGACCCCAGCCTGTGCAGCCCTCACTGTCTTTTATTAGCTGTGACAACATAGCTCTCCACATGGGTTACTTAAAGGCATGTTCTTGTTTGCAGGTACATCTTCTAATAAAAGGTTTAAAGTTGGGCTCTTTTTCAGTAATTTGAAACAAAGGCAGACTAAGGCAACCTATGCCCCAGCAGGAAAGCTCTCCTGTTTATATATGCTGCAGAGTAGATAAATTCTCAAGTTTTACACTCAGAAATGAAATTAAAGTAGTCCCAATAAAGGTGCAAATTAATTTTCAGGCATCTGTAATGCCCACTTCTTTTCCCCATAAATGAAATTTCATCCTTTCTGTATCCAGATGATACAGGCCAGTGTCAGACCAATGTTTCTCAGTGCTAGACCAACTTTTAGGTGAAACACAGAAATCCATAAATTTTTATAGGCAAACTCTCAACCTATCAAAATCTGCTTCTTTTATTCCAAGTCACATTGCTGCTTCTGCCTTCTGAATTCAACAATTCCTGTGCCTGTAAAGGCCCCAGTAGTGTGGTGAGAAAAGGAAAGCTCGGTGAAGCAGAAACTGAAAGAAATTAAAAAGAAGGAAGGAAACAAGCCCTTGTCTCGATGCTGGAGCAGTATTTCACTGATAACCCCTCGGGTGCTGCAAAGCTGTGCTGTGAGGGCTGCTCTGAAACACGCTGCTGGCTGAATGAGATGCTCAATAAGTCCTTCACAAGGTGAAAGCTGAAACTGCTGAGCTCCTTTCTGGAGGGTGAGCAAAGAGCCCTTGTGTTTTCTTAAATAGGTCCTATTTGAGGTTCTGTTGTTCGGGGCTCAGAGGGAGTGATTTCTTTAAAGTGTCACGGAAATTTTGGATATAATAGAGCCGTGGAGCACTTAAACACATGGCCTAAACTATTCAGGGCAGCCATTTATAGTAAAAGTGAGAGAAGCCAAGGGGCAGAATCCCTCTCAATTCCCAGCCCTGGATACACAGACCCTGTACAGGACCCATCCTGTCAGCTTTAGGAACGGTGAAGGAGTTTTGCACGACAGCAAAATCTCCAGCTGTGCTTTTTGCCCACCTTGACCCTCTTCTCTGCCACCTGTAGACCCACACCATGCCTGCTGCCTGCTTGGCATCTTTGCACAGGGGTTTGACTGTGTGCAGAATAAGGAACTGGACTGGGGCATTGGTGGTTTTAGGTGTTAAAGACTGCAGAAGCTGAAACAGATGGTTTTCCAGAGAAGAAAAGGGAGATGGTGCATGTCTCAGTGTTTTCTGGGCACATTTTCTTCTTCACTTAAACCTTGAAACTGAGTCAGGTAAACATCAAAGTCATGGATGTTTACGTGGGAAATAAACGGGTTAGAAAACTGCTGGGCAGCAAACAGAAACTTAAAGCATACAAGCAGTGTCTTCTCTTCAGGTCACATATGTGGGATTTAAGACTAGTTGGGTCAAGGGTACGTGTCCAGGTATTTTTCTGGGGTACATGCTGAGTTATAGGCCTAAGCTTACGATCCCTGATCACACAAATAGATCCATTATCACTCAGAGCACTTAAGAGCACTCAAGAGTATGGCTCCAGCATCGGACCGTAAATTATCTGGGTGTGCCAAAAAGCCTCGTGCAGAAAAGCATCTACAGTTTTGTCAGATGTGGACACTGTTGGTATTTTTAGTGCTAATGGCCTGTGTGCTGTGCCCCTCGTTCTCCTTGCTTCTTGTAAAAAAATCATCAACCTGTGCTAGCATTTTGTAGGAGTTCATATTTTGGTCTGTGGTCTTGTATCTTCTTAGGACAAAATGCAGTGTGTTGGTTTAAAGGGTGTTTATTATTAAAAAAAAGAAAGTAACAAGAGAAGCCTACATCACTGGCAGAAGTGTGTTTAAAAATTTATAACCAGTTACATACTATGAGCATGGAAGTAATGCCTTGGGATCACAGTGATGGACCAGGAAGCATTTGAGCTAGTCAGTGCATAGACACAAAGCACAGAAATGTGTCTGCCCATGTGATGCTGAACTTTCATCAGCTGCTCTGCTGGGTACAGCTGTGTCTCCTCTAATCCAGCCTTCCTTCTGCTCCCTTCTGCATTCCTTTTGGGGTTTATGTCTGTGTGTAATGCAATGTGAGAAGAACTATTGTGAAGTTATTCCCTTGCCTAAGAAAAGTCCTCCAAGCTTTTTGGCAGCTGCAGAATTAATCACACATAATAATTGCATCTGTGCATGATCATTATTATACCAGCAGCATATTAACCCCATTAAACAAATACAATAGCACTGATTCTGGAAAAGACAGGAGGGGAGAGAACAAACTATCAGGATTTCTATGGGGAATGGGAGAAATTCTTGAAGTAAAGACTTGTCTGAAAACAAACATCTACCTGAGCTGCAGGTCACAATGCCAAAAAGTACAGAAAATGCTCCCATAGGAATATTAGGATCTTTAAATTAGGATCCAACTTGCTCTGGGATCAGAGTGCTTGAAGCCATTACTGGATTTTTTAAAATTTTATTTTATCAGCTTATTTTTGAGGGAAGAAAAGTTATTATCCCTGTTACATTGCTGGAGAACTGAGGCACAGTTTAATTCCTTTAATTACTTCAAAGCAGGCCCGGAAGCTGAATAAAAGAAACTAACCTTTTCACCTGCATATCTTACTGTGAACAGGGAACTTCCTTGAGCACCTAAAGCTTTGTGATTCATGTTCCCAAGCCATCAGTAACAGAAGAGGGATCTGTGCCAGGGCAAGTTGGGATTCAGTCCTTCAGACATTGGATAACAGAGCAGTAGATGTGCTGGGAAGCTTCTTGCTGCTGACTGCTTTCTAGTCAGTGACAGTAAGATTGTAGAAAACCACCTCTCCTTCTGCACCTCCTTGTTACCCATCCATGAATATAGCTGGAATAAGCTTATAATAGGAACAGCTGAGGAAGCTTTGTTCTGAGTGGAAAAGATGAGGCCAGATGCAAGGAGCCCCAGGAGGATGTCTCAGTAATGAGCAGTTGAGCAGTGAGGTGGAAGAGGAAGTGTGGATGAGTGTAAGATATTGCATGGGGATGCAGGTGGAATTCAAACATGATCTAGATGGACTCAGAGCCACTTGGGAGTGAATATTAGTCTTATGGTAAATAGCTGCAGGAAAATGTCAACTCAAGGGTCACCAATAGTAGTTAAAAAACCCTCCAAACTGAAGGTGGACAAAACAGAAGATTGGTATTTGATTGTAAATACACATCCACTGGTGTAACAAACACCGTGTACAGTTGTGTCTTCCTCTGCTCAAACAGAATATGGCAGAACTGAAAAGATGTGGTGAGGGGCGTTGGAGACAATCAGGGGAATGGGAACAGCTTCCAGCGAGCTGTAGCTGAATAGGCTGTGCCTCCTACCATGCTACAACAAAGGGAGATGGGGGAGGATTCACAGAGGTCTCTAAGTGTCATTGAGAAAGTGAATTGACAATAGTCATCTGCTGTCTTCTCCTGATACAAAACCAAAGGATGGTTAAAGGAAGCGAGGAGGGAGCAGGTTCTGAAGAGGAGACAGCTCTTCACCTACGCTGTCACATCCCTCACTACAGGATGTCATAGATGCTGGGAGCCTGCTTCAGTTCTGTGCAGCACAGGAGAAATCCACAGAGAAAGTTCCACAGAGGATTGTTAAACACAAAGCCTCTGAAGGAGGAGGTTCTTGAGTCACAAATCGCTGGAGATTCGAGAGTATTTGTGAGAGAACCAGCCTACGGCGTATTCTCATGGATGTACTGCTTTGTGTGGCACTGTTGAGTGGATAGGTTGGCTGGATACAGCTCTTCCCACCACATGTGGGACCTGGGACTGAGTAGGCTTGGGGCAACAAGTGTCACAGTCAAAACAAATGAGAAATGGACTTTCAAGGAGTGACTGAGACTTTTAGCAGGAAATATTCCATAATAATTAGACATCAAGGGACAGTGCACAGTTATCTAGTTTTCAATAGCTTTAGATTTCTAAAAGGTCTGTGAAAGACATAGTCCATGATACAGTTGCTGGGTATAGAAACGAAGATCTTTCTGAGTCAAAGGACTGCATCTGAAGTGGATGGATGGTGTGAACAAGAAAATTCTTCCCCTCCCAAAACAATCAGAAGCAAAAAAAGCTGTTTCTACCAGAGTGGAACAATCCTAAATCCAAATTTCAGCCGGAGCTGAATGTTTAGGGCAAATCTGCAGGGGCACTAGCGAGCAGCAGCGTTTGCAGGAGATCTGATCACAGGCTGTGCAATCAAGCCATGCCCGTGGGCACTGCCGCTGGAGGTGACAAAAGCCGGGTTTAAGCATCCTGACATCCTGCTGCTCCCGTTGCTTCCTGATCTGCTCGGCTGTGCATCCCTGCTTTCTCTGGTAAAGTTCCAGCCCCATCTCTGAGGCAGCAGCAAAGCACTAATGTGGAAAAGAGCAGAAATGCCCTTTTTAGAGGAGAGTTACACCGTGAATCTGGAGAGGTGTCTGTGCTCTGCTTTAGCTGTGTCAGCTCGGGCTGAAGCTGCACCTCCTCAGGGCTGGGGAGTGCAGGCAGGTGGTGAACTGGCTCTGCAACCTGGCCCGTGTCCCAGGAGAGGGCTGGTGCTGTGGAATGGAGTGGACATGGAGTGTTGAGGCAGCAGAGGAGAATCACTGAGGAACTGAGCTCCAAGGTTCTCTGGAATCAACTTTTCTTCCTGAGAGACCTGTGCACTTGCTTCCAGGGAGCCCTCATCTGCTGCCCCTCCTGCATGTCACTGATGCCAGCAATTCCCTCAATAGTGCTTCCAGGCAGCAGTGCATTCTTTTCTGCTGCATTTTAAATTAAAGACACTGCTGGTCTCTTCTCTGATGACTCATGTCGTGAAGGTTGCCAGATCCCAGCCTCTCCCTTGTGAGAGAGCCGCCAGCCCCAGGAGAGGGAACCTGAGGAGAAGGGGCTTGGTGGAGCAGGGAAAGGATAGTTGGCTTCTCAGCAATGTAGTAGGCAGCTCCCAGGTCTTGTATGACTTATAGTAGGCCATAAACTGCCTTAATCCAGACTTTCGTGTTGTGGGCTTGGGATCAAAAGCTTGTGTCTAATTCTCCCTGCTATTTTCCTGATCCAGTTGCAGTGAGCCCAGTTCAGAGTGTGGATGTTCAGTGTTCTGCCCCACTGCTGGTTGAAAGGGGAGGCAAAGCCAGGACTAATGGTCTTCTGGGCCCCAAACTGGGACCTCACATTGAGCTGTCTGTACCCAGCAGCACAGAGTCGGGCTCTGGGGCTGCTTCGCCACGCGGTGCTGCCGTTTATTATGTAGGCTGGGAGCGTGGGCTTGCCAGCTGGGGGAAATTAAGCTCCAGGCCCAAGGCTTTCTTCTACTGCTGCTGTTATTAGTGTGGATTGCGGCATGCTGACACGGTTATCCTGCTTTTGGAAATGAGCTAGCTCGCCTGGAGCGCGGGTGGGAAAGTCCGCACGGCGCTGTGCGGTGCCCTGCGGTCCACGGACGTGAGGGGTCAGGAGTCTTTGGTTGTTTACTTCCTTTCTAAATATAAATTCAAGCAGGGGGTTGGACTCTTTTGTATTTGCGGTGCTCTTGCACACAGGTCAGCTTTAATAATAATGGTCGTGCTTAGTGCAAGTGAAAGCAGAAGGCACCCTACGGTCCCTGCTCCAAAAACAGGAACGCATAAATTACAGTTGATTATTCCCCTGAGTTGTCATTATCAGTTAGTTCCATCAGAAGAATCATGACAGAAATGGGTCATTAGAAGAATCCTGGAAAAACTGATTGCCTTTGCAGATGGAGCCCTCGAGAGGTGTTTGATAGTTGATGGAGACAGAGCAGTCTGCATGGGGAGAGGTTTGCCCAACCCTCTGGAGTAAGGAGATGCAGCACTAGCCCAAACCGTGTCTGGCTTCTTACAGCATTCCTTGATTTAATGCTTTTCACTCTGCTTTCAATGCTGAGATGTTAGTATTTTATGTATACATGAACATTGTCTAGTCCACTCATACCAGAGAGGCAAGATGAGTTCAGAGCGAAAATGCTCTGCAGCAAGAACTTCTGTTCCAAAACCTGTATGGAAAGGAGAGCCTGGTAGACGAGCTGCTAAAATTGGTCTTGGCAAAATTAGACTTTGTTCTTGAATCTTCCCAGACTTTGTGTAACCGTGGGCAAGCTGCAGTCTCAGACACTCCCAGATATTAAGAGGTCTCACTGTTCCTCATGTCAGTGAGATGGGTGCCTAAACAGAAGGTGAGCACTTAGGCATTTTAAAGAATGTCAGCCCTAATCTCTTTTCCTTTTGTGCTTGATGGAGGTGGCACAAAAGTAAACACTCTGAAGAGCGCAGAGTGCTGAGACACCACGGTAATGAGGCCATTACTGAACCTGAGCATGTAATTAGATGGAAAATGTTTGCCTTCATAATGAATAGATGCTCTTACACATACATTCCTCAGTAAATCGTCAAGTTCATCCTTGCTGTAGCTCCACTAATTTCACTGTGTAACTGGGGATGGATTCTCTTTGGCAAAGTCAACAGGAGGAGAGAGCTTTCTATCCCAGAGGACCAGACTGGACCACAAGAAAAACTGTGTTTTCTAATGAGATACCTAAAAAGATGCTGCAAAGAGCACAGTGCAGGAAGGGAAAACTACAATCTTAAAATTTAGTTAGTGAAGCAGAATAACAGCTCAGCCTCGTATGTACCATCTCTGCAAAGCAAATTTCAGATGCTAAATATATGATCCACACCTACTCTTTTATTTCTGTTCAGGCAAGCTTGATTCTTTTGGCTGGTAAAATACACCCAGTGGAATAAACTTGAGGAGAATTAGCAGCCTGATTTAGTTGTCACTTTGCACTAGTTTTGTGCCTGTGTTTTCTTGGGGGTGAATAGGGCTCCTGGTATTAGATGTGCCTTGAGAATAGTCTCCTTCCAGCCTGATCCAGAAGATAATGCAAAATCCCCACCCACCTTGGTATGGAACAGACAGGGTCTTGGTGCAGAATTACATAGAAATCTGAGGTATATTAAAGAAAAATCCAACTTTTCTGACTTTAACTCACTGGTGGTGCACTGCTATTTTTTTCCTCAGAGCCAGCTGTATTATCCCTCATTTTCAAATGCTGAGGCCTCAGTCAGGGATGTGACATCCCAGAGTTTATGGCTGTAAGACACTCATCCATTCATTGCCTGCAAAATTAACTGGGACATGCTGAAACAGTATCCTGTGGGGTGTTTTAGCTGTGGCACTTGCTTTAGTGTTAACACCTAAATCATCTGTAATGGCATCACTGTCTGCTAGATCACTGCTGAGTTATGGCATCTGCTTTTTTGATTATGAACTGGTTGACTCCTTTGGGCACTGTTCAGATGAATGTGCCTGCAGTTAGGTGTGATGAATCCCACCTGAGCTGCCAGTACTGGTGAAAGTCAGAAGGAAGGATGACAGCAAAATATACTAAGGTTACAATCTAGACCTCAGTCCTCTCCCTGTCTTCTTACAAAGAGAGATGCAGGCATATATGGGGGACCTTTTCCTAAAAGCATAGGGAGGTAATGTTGGGTTGGTTGTGAAAAGAAAGAAAAATTTTGAAGTTCAGAGAATTGTACTAATTACCTGCTTGTTTGTATTTAAAAATCAGCCCAGCAGAATTCTTCCAATATTTTGAAATCCCCTTCTCAGAAAACAAAGCAAAACAAAAAGAATGAATACATTTTAAAAATCAAAAAAATCCCTACTTGTCTTTATTTCCAGGGAGTTCCCTGCAGTCTAGACCAGCAGCCAGGACTTATACATGAGGAATGCTTCAGTGCACATTGTGGTTTGTCAGTGCCAAGCACAGTGACATCCCTACAAATACTGTAGGAGTTGTGTCTGGTTTCACATTGAATCAAGCTGGAACAGAAGATCCTCTCTTGGGCTTTGTGTTCCTGATGGGTCTGAAGTAGTTACAGATTTCAGTCCTTCAACATTGAATATTAAGGTGGAAATTAGCCCACCTTTCAATCAAGTGAGTTTTTTTCCTTCCCAGATACAATCAGGAAATTGAATCAAACCTTTGCCTGTCTGTGTGACAAGTAGGTCTTTGCTGGCAAGATCGTCTTCGTCCCCAGTGTTATACTGGGAGCCAAGCTGGCACTCCCAGCTAATGGCTGGGCTGAACTTTCCCCGCAGTAACTCGATAGCTGTACAGCTGTGCAGGCTCACAATTTGCTCCTTGATTGTCAGCCTCCTGACAGCTTTTTCAGTGGAACAGTTTGAGAGGAGCGGGAAGCCCTGCTTTGGAGACATGGAAGTGTTTTCACACCTGAAGTGTAATTTCACACCTTGTGTTGCTCAGTAGATAAGTGCGTAAAATAGCACATCAAACGGGAACAGAAGAGGATAGAAATGCTGCAGACAAGAGGTGGAGGCTTGTTATTTATTTCCTATCTTCAGCACACTCTGAAATAATACTCTCTTGCAGGGACCCAGGCACAGATTACGAAGGGGTTAGCAGAGGACTTGTCTAGCCAAGCAATCTGTCACTGTCACGTGCAGAGCAAGGTGAAAACTTACACTGAGCTGGGTCTGTGGAGCACAGGGAGCTCTGACACCACACTATTAGCAGCCACGTAACAGAGGAGAACTGAATAATACAAAGGGCAGCAGGAATTTAAAGAGTAGATTTACAGGAGCATTAAATTGGACCATCCCCTTTCCTTGTATTTGCTAAGCATGTTTACTCCTTGTATGGACTTAAATTGTAAATAAAATTGACCTTGAGTCCAGCAAAAAAAGCAATACGAGAATTTGGAAAAAAAGTGAAAATGTCGTGGGAGATCAAATAATTTCACTCTTTATACAGCTTTTTTTTCCCCTCCTTTTCAAGACCCTTATTTTTCTGGTATCTCAAACAATAGATCATAGAGAATGGTAGAGAGGCAAGGGCAGTCAAGGGAAGTCTGGCTAAGACAGCCCCAATGAAGCTTGTTTGTGAGGGAGAGGAAGGGAAGGTGGAGACACCATTTGGAGATTCCATAGAAATGTTCACAGTTTTGGTCAGTCTTACACAGGTTTGCTGGGACTGGATACCTGATAATTGTGTTCTTTCCAAGAGAGTGGGGCTGAAACATGCATCAGTTTTCTTTTCTCCCCAGCTGAATACGAGAAAATTGAAGAGGTGCTTTCATCTTTTGCTTCTCATCCCAAGGATTTACCAAGGAGTTTTTCACTGCAGACTAAACCGCTCTACTTGCATGGGTTTTGACTTCCTGAGACTTTCATTTATCCTGTCACCTGAACCAAACACATCCTTTCCTTTTTTTTTTTTTTTTTGTCTTAGATACCTACGGAAAGCTCTGCCTGCGCAACTCCGTGGGTCAGGAGATGTCCCGCTGCAAGACCTCCATCCGCAGGGGACAGCCCAACCCCGTCTACAAGGAGACTTTCATCTTCCAGGTCGCCCTCTTCCAGCTCTCTGACGTCACCCTGCTGATCTCCATCTACAACAGGCGCAGCATGAAGCGCAAGGAGATGGTGGGCTGGATCTCCCTGGGCCAGAGCAGCAGCGGGGAGGAGGAGCAGAGCCACTGGCAGGAGATGAAGGAGTCTCAGGGGACTCAGGTCTGCAGGTGGCACACGCTGCTGGAATCCTAGTGGTGGCCAGGGCAGCCTGCAGGTCCTGGCACAAAGGGCTGTCCCCCTGTGTTCTCTGCCAGCAGGAAACAGCTCTGGGAGGGCACGAAGCTTCAACTTGCCTGCTCAGTGTCAGCAGCCACGGGTATCAAAGGTGGCAAGTTTAGTTCTTACCCTTCCAGCTTGCCCTGCATTTTTTACATCCAGATGATTAACCCGAGTGAGAAGCAGTGGGAATAACTGCAAAATTCTTTCCTTGGTTGTTGTCTTGCTCATTTCTTCGTAGGTTTAATCACCACAGTCTGATTCTGATGTGATACTGTTTTCTTCTGGGGTAAACTCTCTCTTCCCTCTCTGCCCTTATTTATATTAATGAAGTTTGCAAATATTCTTGCCACGCAGATAGCTCACAGGAAAGCTAACCTGCATGCAGATCACATCCTCTCCCTTTTATTATCGTGTTTCTAAGTCCTAGAAATAAGCATTTGATACCACTGTAGACTGGATGAAATATTTTTCAGGCAGCATGAGAAAGCACTCTTGAATTCTCTGTCAACTTTTAAGTGCCTAGACATTACTACTGTTCTCCTGTACTTACAACTGATATAAGGACTAAATACTACTGGTATTTTTAATTAGGCACCCTGTGCACTTGTTAGCCTGCATTGACATAGGTTTGCACAAGAGATAACAAGCATTAGTTTTATATTGCATTACACGATGCATGTTTAGATGTTTACTTGAAGTTATGGCTTCTGTCACCACAAATACCAAAAAAAGACCAGAACAAACTGCACAGCCACCTTTGTGCCTGAATCACTCCTTTCTGCATCGTTTTGCCCACGTGTTAACATGATTTTTAGGAGAGAGATTCATTCAGAAAAGCATCTCTGTGAGCATTACAAGAGAGGGCTTCAGATCTGTGGTTTTTCTGTGATTCAGCAAGGCACTACTCAGTTTGCTGAGGGCCCTTCTTCAAATCTCCTGTGCTATCCTATAATACCGCCTTGGGATGTGGAAGGGGACTGGTTTGGGAAGCTGAGTGGTAGAGGATGCCAGACCATGCCACCCAACCTTGGGAAGGAGTCCTCTTGCAGGCCAGGGGTAGGATCCAGAGGGGCTTCTGGCTCTGCTGGACTAGCACTGGAGAGAACTGTCCTTCCTGCCTTCAACTGCAAGCAATGCAAGGAGCAGCCTTGCTGGATGAGGTGATGACACTGTCACGTGGTAACGTTTCAGACTGCATTGTCCTTTTCCATTTTAATCTCTTTTCCTGTCTCTGTAAGCTGCAGTCATGGAGATGATGGATAGAGGATGTGTCTCAGTCTGCTGCTTGGCTGAGTGGTTGTTGTTGCAGTGCCGTGTGTGACACAAAGGAGGATGTTCATCCTCAGTGGAATGTAGGCAGTGAGGTGCTGAGATCTCAAAGGCTATCAGCTGCCCAGTCTCCCATTCCCCACACTGTCTAGGAGAGGACTGTCTTTTCTCCATTCCTGCTGATGACAGCAAGATGCGGGAAATATTCTGCTGAAGAGGTTTGTCTGTACTGAATCACTTCATGGTTGTTTTTGCCATTTACAGAGACCTGGCACCAAATTCTGCCTCCTCCTGCACCACAGCCACTTCCTTCGCTTCAACGGTGCTGTGCAAATCTAACTAATGCAAACTTTGGCACTGGCTGTTTGACCAGAATTGGTCCTTGGTGCTGGCTTTTGTCACATCCAGGCTAGACAGGCCCTGAGGGCACTGCTGTGACACTCACAGGTTATCACTGGGTGTCACACAGAGGGCTCTGTCTGTCCTCAGGAGGCAGACAGAATAATCTGCACAGAGAAGCACTCCCGGTACAGGTGATACAAGTTATTCTACAGACCATGCTCTTGTATCCTCTTATCACCTGTCTGAGCATCATTTTCTCCAGGGAGACTGGTGGTTATCCTATGCAGGAGGGTTCTCCTCCACTGTCTAGATAAGCTGGCACGTCTGCTTTGCACTACTGGGGCTTTGTAACACAAAACAGGGTGTAACCCAAATGCAGCTCACCCAACAAATACCTTCTTGACTGCACTGCTAAAGCTGCTGTATTACCAATGCAAGAAAAAGTGAACATCTGAGTGGGAACTGGGAGCATAAAATTTTATTTATCATACACTTTTCTGCTGGAGAAAAAAAAAATAGAGGAAACAGCCCAGTTCAAAAGGTGCATTTGCTGATTCCAGTTGTTTTCCAATCCCTCCATTTTTTTTGTCCTGAACTGCATAAAATGTATATGCAAGTGTTTGTCATTAATTTTATTACCTGGAATGTGTGTGTGTAATAAACTTACTGAGATTCTCTTCAGAACTTCTTGAACCTGCAAAGTCTTGCCTATGCTTCATGATTTGCTAAGGAAAAAGTGTGAGTTCATAATACATTTCAGCAGTGAACTGGAGATAACCCAGATTTATAACAGCATGATTAAAAAAAAACCCCAACCTAATGAAAAAGATAATTTTAAAAAACAATGAAGTACACTGGGTTTGGACTTCCATGCTGTTTTCACATTAAGATCTTTTCTGAAGATATGGCATTAAGGGAATTGAATTTTAATGTATGATTTCATTGTAGAGTTTTTGGAGTCAGAGGAAAGCAAGTGAAAACAGCTTACTTATAGTAAGTTAATACCTAAGAATGTGTCAAAACTTTGCTATCCAAGGGAAGCAGGTTGCTCTGGCCTTGTTGCCACATTTTACCCTTGTATTTTATCAGAAAATTTTGAAGGGAGGGGGCAAGGGCTGTGGCAGAGGGACCATTGGGTTTTTGGAGCTGATGCCAAAACTCTTGGCACATTCGTGCCTTGAGAAATGTGTTTGTGGGGTTCTTTATGTCCCTACTAAAGCAATGGAGAAATTTAGGAATCTTGGGATGAACAAGGTGCTGGGGGTGCTCGTGTTTGCTAGCTATATTTTGGGATTTTTATTGCTTTTGTGGTTTATTTTCCCTTCCATTATTGACTGTCTGTGAAATGGAGGCTTTGCAGCAGCTCTGGCATACTCCGAACCTCCTGTAATTCTTCACATTGACAGACTGAATTAGTCATTGCTAATATTGATACAGGCTGGGCTTGTGCTTATGGTCTTTCTTATATAAACACCACTGCCCTTTTAGTCACTGCTTTAACCCCTTGTTTCCTTTGGAAGGGGCTGACAAGGAAGTTTTCCATTCCTTGGGAATCCTGACTCTCAGTTGACTCACAGATGGCTGGTAGACCCTGTGCTCCACTGGCCTTCTCCATGTGGGTTCTGCTTCTGTGGGGTTCCAGGTGAGAAGAGCTGTGAGAGGGGCCATGGGGATTTCAGGGAGCAGGCTAGGAATGGATAACCTGGTTCTGGGGTGCTTGGGCACTTGCAGGTCTAGATTATGGAAGTTTCCTAATGCCCTCATGTTTTCTAAGAAGATTCGTTCCCTTTTCATCCCACTGTTTGCAATCCCTTTATAGTTTATTTAACTTCTCTTAAAAAAAAAAAAAAGACCTGAAAATGTGAAAGGGGTTAACTCCATTGGCCCAGAGTGTTATGGACAAGTGCCCTAGATACATCTCTGTATCTTGAGCAGCATCCTTCATCTGGTTGCTGTCTGTTTGTTCCTTGTTCTCTGCCCAGCCAGCCTGCCCCTGTCCTGCTGTGCTCTCCGTTTCTATTTTATTTTTTTTTCTTTTTTAATGTTTATCGACAACAGAACAGAGTGATCTCACCGTGTTTATGTTCCCCCTAATAATGGTGATCTTCAGCTGATGCCCACAGGAATGAGTTCCTCTTTTAGCCCACTGAGCTGCAGCAATCGCTCACTGAAGTGCCCATTTGCAAAGGCTTTATCTGGATCATCTTCTACATCCTTTGATTTGTCTGGGTTTCCTTTTTACCGGTGTCTTTAATTAGCTGGACCCTGCTGTGGCCTGCTCGTTCCTGTTGCTCTGCCTTGTCTGCCTTTCCCTTCAGGGGCAATGTGGGTTGTGCAGCTCCCGGGGTAGGTGGACAAAGCTTGGGTGTATTTTTAGCAGCTGCAGATCCCGAGGAGTTATTTGGTGCATTACACAGCCGACTGATCCTCAGTCATGGATGTCGTTAGAAGTTCCTGGATGCACAGATCCAAAGGCTGCCAGCTGCTACTGATCATTTTCCCAGCACAAAGCTGAAGGTGGCAGCTTGGCAGAGGAGCAGGCATTTCCTCTGGTGGCAGTTCATTTTCCCCTTCAGCTGGAGCTGGCAGTGACCTTGGAGCTGGCGTGCCTGCAGAGCTTGCTTTCTGCTCCCATATTTATCATCGTTTTTAATCTGTGTGATCACAGCACTTCATCTCTCTGCCTCTCAGCTGCCTTCTGCCCTTCAGCACGAAAAGTTGACTGAAAGGCTGAGGAAAGAATGTGGCCTCCTTCATCATATTATCCCCTCCCAGAGGGGTCATCTCAAAGTTGTGACGCTCCCAATCAAGACCTTGCCTCCCTGCTCTCTCCTCCACTTGCGGAGTTTGAAGTTTGTTGGTTGGGCTGTGACAAATATTTACAGAGTAGTGTCACCCATTCACCTCAATGTGGACCAAGTTAATGACAGAAGAAACAACCCGTTCTGTATTTGCTTTCTTCCTTTTCTCATGGGCATTGTGTTCTGCAAAAGGACAACAGAGCCTGCAGGAATTAGTATGCGGGAACATCCTCTTTCCATTTAAAATGTGCTAAGTGTGATGTTTGCAGCTATGGTTTGAGGGGAAGAAACAAAGCAGCAAGGGTTTGTAGAGAAGCTCAAGCTTTGAATGAGGCAGGTTTTTCCCTCCAGCATGTGATACCCCAACAAATACATTCTCATTTCCCAGGAAGCGCTGCTGGCTCTGAGCTCATCTGCTGCTGTGATACAAGCAGCCAGAAGCTGACAGATCCTAAAGCTTGGAAAGGCATCCAAGATAACTCCACAGAGCTGGTCTGGGTGTTTATTTGGGATCTGGGGAGGATTTAACAAGCTGTCAGGCAAGAAATGAAAACCCCAAGCAGTGGTGGGAAGGTGGTGGTGGGGGAGAGAGGTAGCAGGGGAAGGCTCTTGGTGTGCTAGTAGAGTTGGGAATTTGCTCTCTCCCTACTCCAGAAAGCAGCACAGCCTGGCTGCAGTGGCATCAAGCCTGAGCTGAAACCCAGTTTCTCTGCATGAGTCCTGAGCTCCAGATCTGCTGGAGGCACACAGCTTTTTTATTCAGTGCAGAGTGAGCTTGCGTCTTCCTGCAGCCTACACTGTGGTCCCTAAGAAATGAATGTGTAAATATTTTGTCTCTCACAGCAGCCCAAGGTCATCTTTCTGGAACAGCAAACAGGCACAGAATCCAAAGAAGATCAGTCTGTCATATGAGTAAGGTTAGCATCTGCACTTACAAATGACAAAGGCTATTAATCCTCATGCTGTAATCCCCAAGCTGTTTGCCAGCTGGCAGCAGGAAGATGCTCCTGCTCAACCTACACAGCTATCCATGTTTTTTCACCTTTATAAAGCAGATATAGGTCAATACTGTAGCCTGAAAAAAAAACCTTGGTAGATGCCATTCATCTCTTTTGGCATTACAATCCCTCTCCTCTCCACACAAACCCTCTATAAAAATGAAAAGGTAAGAGGAGAGCTCTGGGCTGGGCTCTCCCTGTACTGCTCCCCCAAAACAAAAGGCTGAAGGTGAGATTTCTTTCTTTCTCCTCTGCTCTTGAGTTTGTCCTGGGTGGATGAATTTTGAAAGCTCTCTTCAAAGCTGAACAACCTTAGCAAAACTCTGTCAATTAGACAGGCCTTTACACCCAGAGCAGAGAAAACCTAATTCCTGCAGAAGGAAAATGAAATTCCAGCAGTGGGTCTTCTTTTGGTCTTAATTTGGGAACCTGCATAGCATTGCTTATCAAAGGAGAATAAACCCTTGAATCCTCTGAGGTATCACTAGTGGAGCAGAAGGAAGACTGCAGGTGGTGATGCAGGTAGGCTGTGATAGTCTGTCATCTCCCACGCCAAAAACTGTACAGTCACCGGGTTACCCTCAGGGAGTATTAGGCAGCTGGGGTTGGAAATAGTTGGGGAAGAAGCACAAAAGCCAGATGGGAGCTGTAAAACTCCACTCAGACCTGTTACTTGCTCATCTCTCAAGGAAATTGGAAAGAAGGGTTTTTTGCTTTAATAGAAATCACAGCTGCTTTGGCAGCTGCAGGTGTGAGGAGCGAAGGATGTTTCCTCTTCCTTTTTTTTATTTCCTCTGGCTGTAAGTGGAGGACATCAAACAGACACCAAATACACTGGAGGTGTTTATCCCCTGTAGTGTCATTCCCAACGTGGGCTGATCTTACTGAGAAACATGAGACAAAAGGCTGATATTGGCCATGGGTGAGGAACAAGGATTCGGGGTTCACACAAAAGCAGGATTCTTCCTGAGCCCCACAACCATTAATTAGCTGTGACCTCCAGGGAAGGCACTTCATCCTGCTAAATACTTCCCTCTCCCTTCATTTCTTTTATGGTAACATTGCAAATTTCTCTCTTCATTAGCAACTAGGCAAAAAACCATAGCGTTTTGCCAGCTTTCCTCATCCCCGTTGTGTCTTGTTAACACTTTTCCAGGTGCTTTTCCTTCATGCTGTCTCCATCATTGCATCTCCTATCCTCTCATTAACATCTACAGAGGTCTGGTCCAAGGCAGGTCAGTGCCTGGTAGCAATATTTTATGTTCATGGTGCTCAGGATAAAACCTGTCCTCTGATCCCTTGTCACTAAGTGGCACCTCAAGCACAAACTTTCCAATTAAACTGGTACCACACCCCTCCTGTATTCCTCTGCTGGCATTGCTGTGGTTTGTGTCTTGCTGGGCTGTATTCTCAGCTGTAACTTCATTGACTTCTTCCCAGCAGAGAGTTTTGTTTGTCAAGAAGAGTAAATGAAGTAATCATTTGGTAGACTTAGCATTTGAATACAGCGTGACATTTATATGTGTGTGTATATATAAAAATGGGATTTTTATGGCAGAGTGCCGCGGGGCGTTTGCATGAAGCACATCTCGATGTATATTTGACTGTTGACTTAAATATACGGTATGTAATAAGTTATTTTTAGTGTGTATTGACTTCTTTCTATATTGGAACAATATACCATCTCTGGCAGGGTTTTGTTGTCTCTCCGTTGTGGGCACAGCTGGACGCTGTAGATGCTGAGCTGTGTCCTTGTCCTGGTTCCTCCTTGAGGTGGGATTTATTCCTCCTCAGGAGCTTTGTGGGTGGACAGACATCACTCCTGGGGTTTCTTGCCGCAGGGCAGTGTTGTGAGCCTCCTACTGCACCTCCCTCCTGGTGTTTAGTAGAATATTTAGTATTTCTCCTCTCTCTGCTGTCATCTCCTCAGCACGGAGAGCTGGTTGGTGTTTGGAATGATTCAGCCCCATGGCTGAGGGAGCCCCAGGAGATCCCAGCTCCTCTTTCCCGAACCACAGGATGATTTGGGCTGGAAAGGGACCTTAAAGACCATCCCAGTCCAACCCCCTGCCATGTGCAACCTCCCACTAGACCAGGTTGCTCAGAGCCCTGTCCAACCTGGCTGTGAACAATTCCAGGGATGAACATCCACAACTTCTCTGGGCAAGCACAAAATTTATCTATAAATTCTTTACTTAAAAAAATAACAGTATGGACAAATTAATAAAAATGCCACATCCCTAACTTCTGTTGGTGCAAAAGCAAGGCTTCTAGGGCTTGCGTTTATTGTAGAATTATTTTTACGATAAATAAATCTATAAAGGGAGAACTTTTCCTACTCTGAAGGTTATAAGAAACAAATTTGTATGTCCTTTTCACTTTTGTAAAGTTCAAAGATTTGCACTGAAAATTGTACCTTGAATGTAGTTACTGGATGGTTGGTATTGACTGGTGGGAGGCCACTGGGATGCTGTGAGCATTGTTTCACTTGCTGGGTATGTGATTGAAAGAGATATCTGGAGTGAAAAAATGTGATAAAAAAAGATGAAAAATACAAAGAAAAGATGTTTGGATATTCAACTGGAA
The DNA here is from genome assembly GCA_008694505.1 of Cyanoderma ruficeps. Lineage (NCBI taxonomy): Eukaryota > Metazoa > Chordata > Aves > Passeriformes > Timaliidae > Cyanoderma > Cyanoderma ruficeps. The sequence goes on along the minus strand of VZDJ01007753.1, from coordinate 46,350,486 downwards.
AACTGGTCTGGGCTTATTCTTAGCTTTTCATGTAGTTGACAATGAAACATTTTTTTATTCTACTTAAGTGCTAACGTGCATGATCATACAATATATTGCCTCTTGCTAATTATATGCTGCGTTAGGAATACTAATGTCTAGATGATATCTGACTTGGAAAAAAAAAAAAAATCAGCACTAAACCCAGCTTCTGCAGAATTCTGGGCTGAAACTACCCCTGCATACACACACAGCTGTCCACACCTTAGAAACGGTCTTATTTTGTTGTGGAGAATGCTGCTGTTACAGGTTTTATCAATAAAATAGAAGCAGATGGCTCATGTAGACATGCAAACCCAGTGTATCTTCCTTTTTGTTCTCGCTGTGGCAGAACAGTGAATATGCATCCAGGAGAGTGGGACGTGTTGTGTTCAGAACAGGGATGCAGGAGCCTGGTGCATAATGCAGGACTGGGAGGGATGGGAAGTGTCTGCCCTGCCCTTGGTCCTCCTGGCCATCCACATGGACACAGGGGCCCTGTGGCAGCAGGCTGGGGTGTTTTGGGGGTGGAAGAGGTTCCCATGTCCCACTGAGACCTTGGACTGGCTACCTGAAACAGAGGCTAGACAAAATTAAGGGAATAAAAGCAGGTGTTTATTCAAGGCCTTCACCAGGCACACCTCAGGCAGTCAAAAGCCTCTGAGGGGCAGCACCCAAGCTGGACAACAGTCACCAGTTTTTCATACAGTTACAAGTTTGGTCCATTTACATATCAGGGGTTAATCCTCCAATTACAGTTTCAGGTAATGAAGTAATTTACTCCAAATTTGCCCTCCCAATTCACTGCTGTTTCCTTGTCTCAGGGCCTGAGACAATAAGGTGTGCTTGAGTTTCAGGTGTAGAGAGGAATTGTTTTGTCTGGATAAAATGGGAGAAGAGTAGCTGACAGGCTTTTGAGTTTTAGAGTTATACGCTCAAGCAGTACAGGGTCTGAAAAATATAAAAGCTAAATCCTAAGGCATCACCATCACGTCTGTGCTTCCCTCTGCATACAGCCATTCAGCCAACTCTGTGTGGGAAAGAAAAAGAGCTTTTGACATCTGCCCTTCCCTGCTCTCTCATCCAGCCCTAGCAGGAGCTGGGGGAGAAGCCCCTCCAGCCCCCTCTGTGGTGGTACCCTGGGCTCAGCATTTCTCCTACACACCAATCATATGTTGACACCTGCAGCAGGGCACAGCAGTCAGTGCCACCAGTGTCCCTGCTGTGTGTAGCTACCAGCACTGCTGACACCCTGGCCATGTGCATGGGGCACAGAGGGATGCCCCCATCGAAGTTGGGGTGGCCACTCGGTGGAAACAAAGGTAAGAGCTCAAATGATGAGCTGGAGAGGTGAAATGGGGCCAGCCAAAGGGTGTGTCTGTATCTCGTGGCTACTTTTGTTCGCATCTACCTTTGGTCATGATGTGAGTGGTTTGCTTCTGTTGCAGTTGTAATCCCTGCCCACAATAAGATGGAGAATGATAGAAGCTTAAAAAAAAAATAAAATTCCCAGATTGGTGACTTTGAACTGGGGTTAGTTTGTTGCTCTCAGAATATCAGTGCCATATTTGAGGGAGACATGAGAAACCACGATTTCTGCAGCCCTGCTGGCACCCACAGGGTTGGCTTTCCAGGACCAGCCCTGAAATAGTGTTTCTTTTTCTGGCAACAGTTGGTAGCTTCAGTGCTTGGAAACCTCAGCAAAGGCAGCTGATATAAGACATGTCTGAGGACACAGAAAACCCAGCCCAGGGCCCTTCATCTTAAAGACAGTGCAGAAATGGGATATGCTGGGAGGCTCAGAGAGAAACTAGGGAGTTCGGAAAAACTCACCCTCCTTGGTGTAAAATGGGGATGAAATACATGTTTTGCTAAGGACTGATGTTCATGGGTGACCAGGCTTGGCTGAGAAGGCTGCTGGGGCCTGCAGGGTGGGCTGGGGTTTGCTCTGGGTTGCAGCAGTCCCCCAGCAGCTCCTCCAAGCACAGAAATCTGCAGAACCAGGCGCTCTCTGCAAGTTGCTCAGGGGTTTGGGAGCTCAGGTGGGAGCTGCTGCCAGGGTCTGAGTTGGTACCAGGGCAGCGTTTTCCTGTCTTGGTTATCCTAACACTGCTTCATCCCCCATGCATTTTCTGAAAACCACTTAAAATTCTCCCTGCCCAATCAACCAGCCTCAATTGTCCCACCAACTCACCCCAATCCTCCCCAGTAACCCCAGTCCTGAGGGATGCTGGTGATGGCTCTGGTTCTGCTGGGGACACCACTGTTCCTGCAGCCTCACCCTGTCCTTGTGAGAGTGTCCTCAGCCTCAGGTGGGTTTTCCCAGGTTGATTCCCAGCTCAGGGCTAACCAGCACAGGGTCTGTTTCGTCCCTGCAGGGAGACTTGCCTGTGAGCCCATGTGAACTCAGCACACACCATGATGATGCTCTGAACTCGGGGAGAGGCGACTGCGCCGTAGGTCTTGGTGCCAGCACTTGGTCAGCTGGGCCTAAATGAGGCTGCCCATAAATTCGGTGGCAAAAATTCAGGTTTTCTGTGTGCCTGGTGTACAACTCCTCAATGCAAAGGCTTTGCACTCCTCTTGCTGCTCCTGCTGGGACACCACTGCTCAGCACCAGCACGTGTGGGCCCCGCCGGGCTCCCGGCTGTGTTGTGCTTTATCGTTCTGATTATCCTGTCCTTCCTCCAGCTGCATTTTAATTCTTTAGAATGACTTCATCCCTTGGCAAAGCACCAAGTGCTGTTTTGTCAAGACATCCTTTTTTTTTTTTCCCCCCATCCTAATTCTGACCACTTGGAAAAGTCACATTTTTAATGTCAGGAAACTAAGTTTTGAATTTCAGCGAAAGAGTGATATCATTTTTCACGAGAGGGTGAAAGCATTCCCACTTCTCAATCAGCTCAGTGGAGGCTAAAGCTGAGCTGTCTGCCATCTGTCTCCTCGCCAGCCTCTCTTCCACCACCATCACTTTTTAACAGGTTGGCCAATTTCAATCACATTTGAGAGCAGGGTAACCGTCTCAAAGACAGTTCTGCTTCTGCAAGTTTTGTCAGCTGGCAGAGCATCATTTCCAGAGAAGGAGAAAGAAGTGGGTTTGATGGCCAAGGGTTGGTGAGCTGGTCCATTGTGACAGCTCCAGCTGCCTCTGGTTGAGCTGAGGGTGCCCAAGGGGACATTGTGGAATTTGGTTGGGGATGTAGGGAGAGTGTAGGGGGTAAAGAGCACAGATATGCAGGAAAATGAACTTCATTTTGTCTGCTCTTCCCCAGCTTGTTTCAGAAGGTTTTTAAAAGTTTTTCTCGAAGGTAAAAAAGTAAAAGAAAAAAAAATCTAAAAATTTAAAATAACAACAAATTTTCTTGTACAATGAATTGGAAGATAGAGGAGAAAAATAGTGTTCTAGTGCAGAAAGAACAGCAAGAGAAAGAGCTGATCTGCATTTTAGATGGAGGCAGGTTTAGCCTCTCAAGGCATCTGGTCCCTCTGAGGCTGCCCAACCACTGGGAGGCATGAACAGGGTCCAGAAACTGGAGCTACTCATCTTCGTTTGCTGTGACAAGCCAATGGCTGGGAAAGCTTTTGAGGGTCTGTGTCTGCTGGAGGCAGCTGAGTGGGCCAGGCCAAGGATGAAATCTGGCCCAGGATGCAGCTCCTCACACCTGAAGCTTCTGAGGTACAAATGCAGAATATTTTGGGTGCATTTTATCTTTTGAAAATACCTCCTACCTGCTGAGTTTAGAAATGCAGCACCTGTGTAGGTGTATGTGGCCTGGGAGGGCTGGTGCTTTTATACACACATCTTTTGAATGTTTGGTGCTTGGATTCAAAAGACCACATTAATTTAATCCATTTTTCTTTAACACTTGACTTGAGGAGACATAACTGCTTTGAAATGAAGGAACTGATTTTTTTTTTCCCTAATTCTGTGAGACAGTTAAAGTAAATGCTAATGTTCTGGTGTTTTATGTTTCCAATTGCTCTAAACCGTTTAAAAACACGTATTTGTTATAGCACTGAATGTGTCAGGCAATCCTGCTTTCGAAAGACTCAAATAAAAGAAAAAAGCTGCTCTTCTATTGTCTGCCTGTCCAGGTTTTATCTTGTGCTGCACACATTTAAAATCTTATCTTCTCAAATATTTTCCCTGTCAATAGATGCTTTTGGTCCCAGTTCATGGGTCTGTTTAATTTCCTCTGTACTAAAACACTGTGAGAGTCGGCTGGACAGTGATTCCTGACCAGGCATCCCTGGTGGAGTGGAAAACTCCTCTCCAGACAAGGAGGGGAGGTGATTTCTCGTGCTTCCATGGCAGGAGGGAGGAGATGGGATGGGGTGAGATGGAGCACCTTCTCTTCTTCCTGATGGAGGTCCCTCTGAGTGCTGGTTTACACTGGCAGGGATCTGCTTCTCTGCACTCTCTGCCCCCTTGGAAAGCGGGCAAAGAAAAGCAGCTACACTTGGATTGTGGAAGAATTTCCTCAGGGCTGGTCAGGGGATGGAAACACTTCTTGGATCCAGCTGAGGAAACACGGCTGACCTTTTGGCTTTAAATTGTTGCCTGCTAGTAAGCCCTGCGTGTGTGCCGACAGGAGAGGGGAAGGTGTGTCTTTGCAGTAGGAATTGTGTTGAATGTTAAAAAAAACCCCACAGTAAATCTCACAAAGATTGGAGTGAGTGATGCTGTCGTTCATTCAGCTCTTAGGCACGGAGTAGGTGCTTCTGTGTCTTCCTTTTCTATCTCTGCTTACAGAAGTGATATTACTGAATTAATTACGAGATCTTTGTGAAGAGCTGAAGAATCGCTCAAGTCCTCAATTCAGCCGTAGAAAAAACGTCAGATTCATCTCACAGTAAATTTAAAATTACACCAACCTGAACTACTGCTACTGGCAGCATAATAATAAGGCAGGTAATCAAAATCAATTAAATTCTAGTGCCTTCCTATTGTCCCAGAAAATTCAAATTTGAAATTGGAGTTTCATTTGACTTCTCAGTAAAAGAAGCAGAGCTTCACAGAGAATTTGAAGTAAATATGTGGCCATGAGTGATCTTTCCTCAAGCTGCAAAGACGAGGGGAGCACACTGAGTACCAAATGCAGCCAGGTGATCCAAGTCACGGCAATAACTGATCTGAGGCTGCTGCTTTGACATGTGCTAGCTGAGCCTCAGGCTTGCCAAGACCCAGTTTGTTAAAATTTGGGTGAGATATTGATACAGGTGAGTGCCAAATGCTGCGTGCCTCCATTCCCACTGTCTAAGAGGGAGGAGGACAAAGCCTGGTGCAGAATCCTCTGCAGAACCTTCATGGAGCAACCAGAGGGAGGTGAACTTCTGTGTCCTTACAGCAGTGATGTGACCAGATAGAAAATGCACTGGACATCTTACAGATCACAGGGGAACAGGGAATTACCCAGAAGCTTCAAATGCTGTCAAAGTTAATATGTTCCCATTGCACTTTGCCTTGGTTTTGGCCCTGTCTGAGCCTTTGAGTCACCTTTAGTAGCAGGATGGGAGGTGGCAGTAGTTTAGGAAGTGTTCTAGGTAAGGTTGGATGAAGCTTTGAGCAACATGGTGTGGTGGAGAGTGTCCCCTGCCCATGGCAAGGGGTGGAACAAGATGATCTTTAGGGTCCCTTCCAACCCAAGCCATTCTGAGGTTCTGTGGGCTGGACTGGGTGACTGCTTGGAGAGGGAGGCTGTGGCATGAATGTGAGTCTGCAGGAGCAGCGGTGTCATCCATGGTAGTTGTGAGGAAATGGACACAGCTGGCAGGTGCAGAGGAAAATTTACTGTCTAGAGATGTTTCTTTTTGGGAAAAGTCCTGATCAAAGCCCAGTCTTGGTGCTGGAGCTGATCTAAGCCACTGTTGTACCAGTAACTCCAGGGCAGCCATTGGCGCCAGTCTGGCTGTCCAGAAAAGCTCATCTTGTGCAACTCCTTTTCACTCTGGGAATGACCCACTTCTCCCAGGGAAGATCCCTACAACAGCTGATTTGTTTTGGGTTGGTTTTTTTTGGTTTTTTTTTGGGGTTTTTTTTTTTTTTAATAATAAAAAAAAAATCTTTTTTTTTCACCTTCCTATCTGCCGGTATTTAGATACAGTTAGGCTTTCAGGGAAAGGGATTTCCCCTCTTTCTGCACACTGTATTATATTTACTGACTCTTTTACATTTTTTCTGTGTGGACCCTTGGTTGTGAGGGTAGGCTGAGACTGGGATCCCACCTATTTCCCTAGGGAGGGTGCTCAGCAGTAAAATACCACTGTCTGGCTGAGAGGCAGGAGTTATCCTACCCCAAAGTGACCTGCTCTTTTATTTGGGAGGTGGTCTGGGTTGTTTTGCTGTGCAGCATTTTTTCCTACAGCAATCCAATTCCTAGCCATGGGATCATGGATGTGAGTGTCGGGGTGGGACCCAGGGCACCATCGTGGAACATCCCAAAAGCTCAGGGGAAAAAGTGGGCCAGGATCTGATGTTGGGCATGGAGGGAAAAGGGAGAATCATAAATCAGGAGGGAAGAGGAACACGACCCAGTGAGGGAGCAGAAGAGCTGGGCTCTCTGCCAACAGGACCGAATTGGACTCCTCTCCCTCCAGCCCTTCCAGGCACTGGGTTGTGTCTCTCCCAATCTTGCCCTGAAGCGAGCACAGCTCTCCTCCTCTCCAAGCGCCGCACCGAGCCCTGGGCACCTCCGCGGCTGCCGGCCCGCTCCGCGCATCCTTCAGCCCGCCCTCACGGCAGCTTTTATGGTCCCCCTTGCCCGCCCCCTCCCCTGGCTGCTCCCCCCTCCCGGTTCTGGCGTTTCACGTCCCCATCCTCTGCCGCCAGCCCCAGGCAGCTCCTCACCGCCTGTTCAGCTCTGAGCCGCGGCACCTGCTCCATCCTCCGGCCCGGCGCGGAGCATCCCGGTGGCGGGACCTGCTCCTCCCTCCTCCCCTCTTCCTCCTCCCTCCTTCTCTTCTCCTTCCCTCCCTCCTTCCCTCTCTCCCTCCCCGCGGCCTCGAGTCGCGCCAGTGATGGAGAGAGCGTCACGGTCTCCTAGCAGCGCTCCTAGCAACGCTCCTAGCAACCGGGCAACATCTGCTCCCGCTGGACCAATCCGCGCGGGGAACATCTGGGCACCCACCTCCGCGGGCTGCGGCCGGGAGGTGATGCGCTCCTCAGTGGCTGCAGGGACCCGCAGGAGCTGCCACCACCGCCACCACCACCGCCACCGCCAGCAGCAGCAGCACCGCCGCCACCTCCTCCAGGAGCAGCGAGGGAAGGACGGAGCAGCCCTCCCCCTGGAGCCGGGGCTCGCTGGGTGAGTGCCGCTGAGCCCACAGCGAGCTGTGGGCTTGCCCGTGTCGGCGAGGCGGTGCGGGACTTTGCTGGCGGGATCTGCTCCAAAGGGTTTAGCAGGTGGCTGCTGGCGTGGAGGAAGTTTTGTGTTTGTTCGGGAGCTCTCGCGGCTTTGCTGCAGCGTGGCGGAGGGAAGAGCTGAGAGGGAGGCTCCGCGCGTCCCGCAGTGCCACGGGCAGAAGTGCTGCTGCTCTGCCGGACTCTACGAGAGGTCATTTCCACCAGAGTTCCCTTTTTACGGTCAGAGCTGAACTCTGAAAAGTAACCACAGCTCCTCTTTCCATCGCCTGTTAATGCTGTCATCCTCTGGGGTGACACAAGTGTCTAAATATAGTTACCTCGTAGCTGCGAGACGTGAGTACGCGCGCACACAAGATCTCTTTTGCTTTCTCTCTAGCAGGATTTAGACGGGTCTAATTCCGTTCATCCACTCAAAAAAGTCTGAGTGTCTCTGGCACACACATGTAAAAGTGCAGGGTTTAGCTATACACATGTATCTGTGATGGTTTTTCCCCCCTGAGAGTGGGAGATATTCTTACTACGGCGTGCCAAATGCTTCACCCTGGAGGCAAGGCATCAGCCTGGAAAACGTACTGTATGTCGGGAAAACTCTGAAACGTGCACCCTGCTAAAGGGAAATGGGAATCTGACTTTCCCCAGACCTGTACTGCTCTGCAGGCAGTGTGAGTGTGTATGATAGAAAATTAATGCTGCTACTCAAAATAATGGCACGGTTTTAATAGCAGCCCTTTAGCTTTCCTTTGAGGTTGACAAGGATTAATGGAGAAAATAATGTGCCATTTCAAGAGGTGGTTGGGGCCGAATTAATGTTCTAGCTCCAGAAACATGCGGATATTTAGAGGAGCAAGCTGTATTTTTGCAGCATTTGCTCTGAGAGGATTATAGCTACATCACTGAGAGACTGAATTTTTTCTTTCTTAATGTTTTATCTACTTTCCTGATGTGTGAAAGGAACTCCAGGAAGCAAGGTCAAAGTTAGAGAGCTGAGTGTAACATCAGAACTCTTATTTATCCCCGTTACTAAGCCCTGTGGGGATGCTGAAATAGCATTTTCTCCTCTCGTGGTCCAACTGCTCGCCGTGTTTGTCCTGATTTTGCCACCTGAGCCTTGTGTGTTTCTCCTTGATCCACCACGGCAGGTGACCGTTCAGCAGTGCCGTGCTGCCAGAAATGCTCGCTGAGCCCGTGCGAGGGGGAAATCTTACCAGAACTGCTGACATTACCCCAGAAAGACCCTTTGCAGGCTGACTCCACATCCTCAGGTAACTAACAAGTTTGCAAACTTCAGCGGGTTGGGCTGAGTGAGGGAATTTACTGGGATTGGTGTCGAAAGGGGGTGAACCTGGAATTGTTATTTTATTCTGTTGTGGAAAGCGGTGGGACTGTGAGGAGGGAGACAGGAATAGTCACTCAGCCATTAAGTCTCATGCCTTCGTGCCCTCACGAGAGCTATTAAGATGCTTGTGCCCTGTACACACGTGTGCCCGGGGAGGATCTGAGATCTGCAGAGCAATCAGAAGCTAAAAGGCGGTTTTAAAGTGCAAAGCCAGCGGACCAGAGTGCAGCTGGGGGCCCCCACCTCCCCGCGAGTCAATGAAAGGGGGCTGGTAAGGCTCGATGTGCTGGAAGGGCTGCTCATCGATGGGCAGCCGTGAGAAATCCTGGGGCTGGTATGTTTTCGATCCACAGGTTCATCTGCCTGTGAGCTGGTAGCTTTGCATTATCAGCTGGGAATCCTACAGTGGGACCAGCTGCCTGTGCTGCCCTAGGAGAGGAGAAAAGCAGCAGCAGAGCATGTGAAACCAGGGGCACGTTTCAGCTGAGCACCCCCTAATTGCGAGAGCTCTGAAGGTTACAGACGGGGGAGTTGATCACCGCAGCTTGACAGCAGTCGCAAGGACATGATGATACGTCCTGCTATGCCAAAGTCGCGTCTCCCGCTGATAATAGAGGCCGGTTTCTGTGTGCTCAGAAGCCTCAGGTTTTGTATTTGAGCACGTAAGAGGTGCTCAGCGAAGGTCTCAGTCTCAGGCAGGCGCAGCTCGCATATTGATCACTCTCCTTTACGCTGCGATAGGAACCCTGCAGGGCAGCGGCACATTTGAGTCACCACCTCCGTGCGCAGCTTTTGGCGGGGCTGGCTCGGCCAGCCGGCTTCGTGCTCACCCCCCGCAGATGTCTGCATCAACAACCAAGTAGTATCGACTCGGATGAGCCTTTCCCCGCAGCACTGAGCAGGCAGGGAGGAATTGTCCTCCCGAGGAAAGGCAGGGGAGGCGCAGGAGCAGGCAGGTGCGGGGATGCTCCCAAGGGCTCACGTACAAGTTCTGGGACGGGGCTGCTGTGCAGAGCCGGGGCTCAGCCTCTCTTATCTGAGATGCAAAAGCACAAGCTCAGGTGGTGTGGTTTTTTATTTCTTTTTTCATCTTTTTTTCCCCCCTGGATGTTCAATCACGTTTTAAACTCGGTGTTCGCTCCTGTCTCGGCTAGGCTGCAGCCCCGTGGAAATCGCCCGGCATTAATTCATGCCGAAGAGGGGCTGCTGTCACTGGGGCGATGCAGGAGCGCAGGTGAAGTGACTTTGCTGCAATTTGCAGTTCAGATGGGAAGTTGCCATGATATAAATCTATTTCCAAACCAATTTAGATAAGACAGCCCTCTGTCCAAACATGCCTAATAACTCCGCGAGTACCACGCCACAGAGCACCATAATTATTCCTGGAGAAATAAATAGGGAAGGGCACATTCTGCTCTGTTTGAAAGTACAATCAAGCCCCTTGCAAAGCTCAGTGTGAGAGCTCCAAGCCTGAGACAGAGGCGTCTATTCCCTCACTGCCGCGCATGGGATTTATATCCCAAACTTCCATTAGCGCTAATGGCAGCTCCAGCCGCCGTGCCCCGATGTGCCGCGCATTCCGAGCAGGCAAACACCTCCGGGGTGCAAACACCGGGCAGCGGGAGCGGCAGCATCGCCCCGGGGCTGCCGAGTCCCGGCAGCGCCGCAAATCGCACCGAGCCCTTGGGGAGCGGCGAAGGGCTTGCGGCTGAGCGCTGCCGGGATGCTGAACGCGCTTTCCCGACGCTCATCCAGGCTGGAAGGACAAACCTCAGGCTCAGGGCTCAGCGCTGTGCTGCTTGGTCCCCGTGGGGAGATTTGGCCCCGTGCCTTGACTTGTGGTGTAGCGCTGGAGAAAACGTAATGTGATTAAGATGTATCTGTCTCCGAGCTTGAGTGAGGCAGAGGCAGTGACTCATACCACCTTGCCGGAGCTGTCAAAACACTTGGCTCGCGAGAATGGCCTTCTACACAAAAAGCTCTGATTCAATATGTTTATATTTAAACAAAACACGAAGGGTCTGATTCACTGCGGCATTACTACAGCCCTGGATGGCTGTAACCCCAGCCAAGCAGCTCCCAGGCACGCACAGAGCCATCGAGTGCTGACTTCCAATAAGTGTCAGAGAGAGGCTAGGTCCTTGCGAGCCTCCTGCAGGGAGAGGGGTCCCCCGAGGGCTTTAGCATCGGTGCTGTTGTTGAGGGCACAGTGCAAGGTCACAGCTCTTGGTCTCGCTCCCCTGAACCTGCAGGCAGATGTGTGGGCACCAGCAGCAGCCGCAAAAGACGATGATGAAAGTGATGAAATGAGTGGTGGTGGGATGGCAGCTGCACTCACCGCAAGAGCAGACCCTGAGTTTCTCCTGAGCAGCCCTGGGGTGGGACTTGTGTGCCTTCAGGTGGCTTTGTCACCCTGCAGGTGTGCAGGCAGCACCCCTTCCCTCCCAGGGACCTCAGCCACCTGTGACAGCCCGTGGGAGCTGCTGAGCTGGGGAAGTGGGTGCTCCAAGCTCTGCAGATTTGGAGCTGCTGGGATTTGCTGACAGATGGTGTGGTGTTGAGCAGCTTGGGGCTACTTTACTCCTCTAGTGTAGTCTTTCATTTAAAACTGGGAACACATCCCAAGCCAAACGTACAGCCTGGAGATGCTCTTGGTGTTTGCCTGGTCGTTGTTTCCCTTCCTTTGCTCCTAAACTGAGTTATGGGTGTTGGGTTGAGGGGGTTGGGACAACTTTGCTGCTTCAGCTGATGTGAAGTCTTTAGGAATTTAAATTCAGCCAACGAAGGGTATGTCCCAGGCTGGTGCATACCCAGAAAGGGAATGCTCAGTGAACCCACTGCCAGGATGGTCATGTGTGTCCCTCAGCAAAATACAATTTTTCCATCTGCTCCTGTCAGCCAGCACCAGCCCCCAGCCCGTGGCATGTGCAGAACCACAGCCCTCCTCCCTCCCAGCCACAGGCTGCCAGTGCTCCTTCCCTTCCCTTCCCTTACCTTCC
>VZDJ01007753.1:46284884-46338660 GCA_008694505.1 Cyanoderma ruficeps | reverse complement strand
CCCTGGCTCCCTGATGCCTCCAGCACCAGCTGTGCTCAGGGGATGCTGAATTTCACAGTCACCCTCCATCTCTGGGGCAGGGACTGGAATTCCCGTGGCCTGGAGCAGCCAGGGAGAGTTTTGCACGGAGCTGGTGGAGCTGCAGAACTGAGCTGAGATGCTCTGCATGCTGTGGTGCTGCCCCTATGCTCAGGATGATTTTCTGCTTCCACTGCACACAGCCAGTGATAGGGCTGTGCTAGAAGCCTTTTCCCTGAAAAACACTAGGGAGCTTATTTTAGCATTTAAAGGTTTGGTTTGAGGGAAAGGATCTACCTGTGTGTGGGGTTTGGCTCCTCTCCCAGCCCTGACAGCCTGGGTGGCTATGGGACTGTCACTTCATCTGTCTGTACCTTTGTCTTCCTCAGAGCAGTGTGAGGAAAACTGCAATGTTCCCCCATCCCACGGCACTGGGAGATAAATGCATTTTTTGTTGTGCTCAGATAACACAGCACAGCGGGGTTTCCACCTAGGAGAACATGATATCAGAGTAATTAAATATCCAGGCTGCCCAGGCTCTGGTGTAACTCAAATACTGGAATAAAACCTGCAAGCAGAGAAGGCTGCTGCATATGAATTTAAATCAGTGTTTGCAGCTACTCAGTGCCAGTGGGGTGGTGAAGACCACAGCCTTGCCCTTGAGAGCTGAGGTGGGTGTTGGGAGCATCTCTGGTGTGTGTGACGATCCAGGGTGACCAGAGCCCTGTACTAGTCCTTGACAACTGAGCAGTGTTGTCCCACTGTAAGAGCAATAGTCCCTCTCCTGGAGAAATGCTGCTCTGAAGTGCAATCCGTGTCCTGGTCGGTCCTAGAGCAGGGTTGAGAGGTCTTGATTCCAAGTGGGGCGTTAATCCACCAGTCAGTTTTCTGCACAGATCTGCAGAATCCTTCATGAGAAACCTCCATCCTCACAGACATGAAATTCAGTGAGAAAACACAAGAATCCTCTCGTTGAAGGAATTTCTTCTCCAGCCCTTTCTTGTGGATTTTTGCTGTAGAAGAAAGAAGGGAGAGCACATTGCTCCTTCCTGCCAGTGAAGAGGAGATGCTGTCAGTCGCTGGGATGGTTGTGTGGGTGTCTCATCACTCCCACCAGCAGCTAAGGCTCAAACAGCCCCTCATGCCCCATGGAAGGATCCTTCCAGCAGCAGGAGGTCTGTGTTCTGGCTGTGCAATACACTCTGGATTTTCTGTTGTGTCAGGGAAGCTGTCCAGAACAAAATCCTTTATTTCCTCCAAAAATCTAAGTTGCAAATGCTCCCCTAAGGAGATCCCAATTTGGGAAAGAAAATATTTCCCATAGGACCAGACTTTGAGTTTTTCTGTGAAGTGTCTCTGGATACTTTCTTTCCCTGGATTGCCTTTAGACATCAGTATAATAATGGGGGAGGGGTTGTTGATTTTTTTGGTTGGAGTTTTTTTTAGGACATTTAAAACCAAATAATAGAAATTTCTTATAAAAAGGTGGGTTTGGGAGGAAATTGTGCTCCCAGAAATGCACATGGCTCCTCATGTTTTCTGCTGAATAGTCAAGAAAAGCCCAGTCCTGACTCTCACAGGGACCCAGTGCTCACCAGGCTGAATACCACTGGAATTATGGACCTCATTAAGGTGCTGAATTAGCACCACATCACCTTTCCAGGGAGATGAGCAAGCTGAGAGCAGGCAGCCAGGCCTGCCTGCAGATGCTCAGAGTGCCCTGGTCCTCTGCAGGGCTCAGCTCTGGAGGAACAGACCTCCCCTGGGCTCTTGTCACAGGGCGAAAGCCCAATAATTCCTTTTCTTATCTCAAATGTTGAGCATCCATCCCCTGTGCCCTGAAAAACAGAAGCCACCCGGAGAACAAACCGACTCCATCACCCTCCCGCTGAACTGGGGCTCTCCTGGTCTTCTGAGACAACACCACCATCTAGTGAACACACCCTGCATCGGTTTTCCGGGGAGCTCCGTGCATGATGTGGGGAAATCAGAACCCAATCCTCGGCTCACACACCCCACAGCAGGGCACAGGAGCCCCTGTCCTGCACACGGGTGGCCCTATCCCGGTCCCTCCTGCAGTGCATGGTGACATTCCCATCTAAGGCATCTCCTGCCTCTTTTGTGGGGCTGTGGCTGACCCTGACACCCAGAGAGGGGAGAGGGGCTTGCTGTCCTGGCAAGCCTCGGGGTGGCTCTTTCAGAGGCAGCTTCACATTTTTCAGCCTCTCCAACTGTTTTTCCAGCAGGCTGAGGGCTGCAGGCTGAGGCTGAGTGTTGTCCTGGCTGCACTCCCCCTCTGGATCCCTCCTTCCCCTGCACACCCCAGACTGTGATGTTTGGCCCCCCTGACAGCAAGCATTACTGACTTTCTTTTTCCTCTTCTTTTGTGCAGAGCTGATCTGATCGGGGGCCTACCAAAGACATTAACGACGTCGAAAGTAGCTTACTTTAAGAGAAAATATGCAGAAGAAGAACATTTACATCAAGATTACCATGAGTATTGTCCAAAAGTGAGTACCCCTCTCTCTCCAGACCCCACCCTCCCCCTAGTTTCATCCCTTGATGCTAAAGACCCATCCATTTACCCCCCAGCACCTGATACTACCGGAGGACCGGACTTGTATCCTAAAACTATCTCTCCAGAAACTCCGCTTCCTGGACGACCCCGAAGCCTATCTCCGTAGGTCTGTATTAATTAACAATCTGTTGAGGAAGATCCACCTAGAGACAGAGAGGGAGAGCTATGAATACTTTAAGGAGGCGCCGTGCTATAGGACTGCCTACTCTGACGCACGAAAACGGCTGAAGTTTATGGTGCAGGAGTGCTGTTCCCAGTCGCTCTATTATGAAGAGCTGCACTCGTATCGCATCGTGCCTTACTCTGCAGAGAACGCCGTTTACGGGATGGGCTACACGGGCAGCCACCTGGAGCAAAACTCTCAGTTGCTTATTTATAAAATGAATTAAAGTAGCTGTTAGACCCACTGATGTTTGTTTCTGAATGCTTGAACTGCTTTGTTGAGGTGTTGAGAGATGAGGCACTAATTGCAGATGGGGAGCTAAGTGGAAGGTGCTTTGGATGATGCTCTGCAGCCCCTCGCTGTTAACCCCCGGTGCGAAGCACCTTGCTGTAACACACAGAGAGGTGTAATACGGAGGTCCTAACCTGCAGAGACTGCGTGCAAGGCGGTTTGTAGAAACAAAGCTGCGCTTAAAGTGACCTGTGTGTAGATACGGATGCTCCAAATCACTTTCGCAGTTAAATAACGCCAGCCCCGGTGCAAGGGGAGCCCCCCCGAAGCGGTGGAGTAGTCTAACAGTGAGGAGTAAAACACGAGTTATCTGCTGTAAAGGTGTAGACAGAATGTCTCTTTGGGAATTGCTTTGACCATGAAGGAGTCAGTGCCAAAGGAATCAGTCTTTAGTTTAGGATTTTCAGAGACTGAACTCGCTTGCTACTTACAGACACTCTGTGCTGAGATTTGCAAGGGTTTGTGGGTTGGTTTTTTTAAAAGAATAATTGCATTCACCTTTTACTTATCTCTTACCTGGTATCTACTTTGCTATTTTAATACGAACCAGAATGACTCACAGGAAAGATTGTTTCTTCAGCCCATCATCGGTGTTCCCTTAACTTCATTTGCCTCTCTTTCCCTAGCTGTTTCCCTGATACTTTCTTTGCATGCTAATTTGCTGTTTGGCCCGAGGTTCACACTGGTGCTAGGGAATAGACAGCAATTTCTTTTTATGTGGACTACAAAAGGCAGAAAAACAATGATAACTCTCATAGATAGAGAATGAATGTATCTGGCAGATGCTGGTAAGACCTCAGAGGCTCTCCTGATGAAACTGCTCAGCATTAGTAATAACGTTTCAGGTTAAGTGAAATGTCTAATTTCAATCTGGGAATTAACTTTAAAATATGTAAATATATATATTTCACAAGCTATGGTGTGTGGGATGTTCAGCAAACGGAATGACTACAAGTGGAAAGTTTCATAGCTGCCAAAGCTACGTCATGAAAAAATACCAAAGAGTAACATTAGGGAAAAGATGATGCTCCAGCAATGGGGTCAGAAGCAAAGATTGCACTATAATCTGGGGGAATGTGATTAACGAGCCTGTAAATTAGCTATTAGTGGCACACTGCAGCTCCCCAGGGGGACCTGCATCCCAGAACTGCTGAACAAACACACAAGATGGTTCAAAGCCTGTCAAAGTCCTACAGGTCTGTTGGCTTGCAGCAAAGAAAACGACTTTGCCTCGCTGGCTATCACCACTTTAAAGCTTTAAAGCAAAGTAAATAATAGCGCACACTCAGCTGGAGGCCAATATATATATATTTATCTATCTCTCCATATATATATCTAAGAACCTGATTTTTTAATTTATTTTGAAAGGCTTTGCTCTTGCAGATGTGGCTGATGCTGTTTCTGGAGCATTATATAGTGTGAACAAATACCGTGGCTTGCCAGGAATGTGCTTTTTTGTGTCAGATTCCTCCTGTCACCTTGCTCAGAGCACCCTGGTCCTGTGTGTCGCACATATCGTCACAGCTCCCAGGCACTTGTTAGCGCTGGAGAAAAGGCAGAAAGGCAGAAGCAAAAGGGTGTGAAGAAGTGAAGAACAAAGTTAACTCTATGTATCAGTAGTTGGAAGTCAGTACATGTTTAGGAGACAGAAGGAAGAAGTAAAATCCAGATTTTTTTTCTTTTTTTAATTAAAAAAATGTCAGCAGTGTAATTCAAAACAAGGATAACCTGCAAACTGGAGAATATAAACATCTCAGATACTGTGGGAAGGCTGAAAAAAACAGGGCATTGCTGTTTGGGAGGTGCTGTTAGTCATGATGAATGTTCGGGTTTCTGTTTTTGCTTTGAGACAAGTCATATTTACTTATCTCTTAGAAAAGGGTGTCTTTCAATCCTCAGCCAGTGCAGCTCAGCCTCAGAGCTTCCTGGCTGTGCGTGGTCTGATTCCTGCTGCCCCTGGGCTTGCACCAGCCCAAAATCATGCGACCGATCCAGTTGCATGATTTGAGAAATGGTTTCGATGTGGTTTGAGAAATCTCCAGTTTGAGAAATCCCCAGTGGAAAGGGGCCATGCCCACTTCAACAGGGGGCTGGGAGAGGCCAGGCTGCTGACCAGGTGTGTAGGACAGCCCCAGTACCCACCAGTAAGAGCTGGCAGAGAAACCCATTTGCTGTTGTGAGAGGTGCCATCGTGTCCCTGAGCTCTCTGGCCTCTGTGGCACTGGGAATGCCTCGTGCCACCCCCAGGGCTGGGGGAATGGTAAAAGAAAATTGTTCCTGTCTTCTAATTTTTCAAACCATGTAATTTTCCACTCTGACGTGGTCTGATTTATGCATTTTTTTTTATCTTCATGCCCATTTTCACTTGATTTCATAACGATCTAGCATGTACAGGAAATGCTTAAATGCTTCTTTTCTCTGGCTGACTGACTTTTTACATTCATAGGATGGGCTCTGGCTTGAATAAACAAACCTTTTAACTTAAAATTAGAAACGTTTCAATGAAATGAAAAAAGCTCAGTGGGATTAAAGTCTTTAACCTCACCTGAACAAAAAAAACCCTAAAAACATTGGCTTGGTCAGATTCATCTTTGGAGAGGTTCTTTGCCTGCTGAAAGAGGCAGATACTTTCTCGCCAATTGAAAGCCTCCCTGTGAGGGCATTGTGATAACTGAACAGACATAACAGACAAAAATCTGCATCAGGTCACAAAACTCCTTGAGCTACCCGGGAAAGAGAATGATAATTTATTCATGTTTTTCTCATGTGCTGTTTTCTTGAACAAAACCCGTTGTCTCTTTTTTGAATTTTTACTTGCTCCAGGAGCCATTAAAATGGATTATTTCTTTCTAGAGAACAAATTGGGTTTTTTATGGTTGGCTTTGTGTTATGGAATTGAATCAAAGGTTCACTATTCTATATGCTTTAAGTCTGCTTCAGTTTTTACTGCCTTTTTGCTTTTTCCCAGTGATTTGTGCTGCTGCAAATGGGTCTGAAAAATTCAACTCGAGTGCTTAAAAATAGTTTATGGGGTGATGAAGAAGTACAAATGTGCAATAGCTGTACAAGTGACTCCCGAAATATTTAATTTGACACCTTTTGAATTATATACTTTTATTGATTTTAACATTTAGTCGCCAAGTTACTGGGTACCAGCATTTTAACACAGCTACATACAGTGATTTTTCTTTTTTGGGTTTGTAGCTACAGTTCAGCTCTTCTGGCTTCTGATGTGAGAATCTGTCTGTAGGTGGTCAACTTTCAGTGAGATAGATTGATATATACATATATATATATATATGTTCTATTATGACTGCATTAGGAACTCCTACGTATGGGCTATGTTTGCACTGATGTAAAGAAAGTCCTTGCTTCCCTTTGACTCAGTTGCCTTGGAGATAGAATATTCATCGGAGAGAATATAGACGAGCTGGGTAACAAGGACAGACTTGGTGAGGAGAGCTGATGGTTTTGAAAATGACTGGCTTAGGACAATTCATTTTCACCTGAGAATAGCAGCACGCTTGGCTGTAATTAGTGTTTCTACTGGTTGAGCTGTCTTTGTGCTGCTTTTCTGGCTGGACATGGTGGTGAAGGGTGCGCAGGGGTGGCTTTGTGGGGGCCACAGTGTGGGTGTGGATGGGGTCTGGCGCAGAACCCCAACACTGAGTTTGAGCAACCTGCTCTAATGAAGGTGTCCCCACCCACGGCAGGAGGGTTGGAACCAGACGGTCTTTAAGGTCTCTTCCAACTCAAACCATTCCGTGATTCCATGGTTCTGCGATGTTAGGGCCCTGATCCTGTAAACGCTTGGGTTATCACCCGATTTCCTGGCACAGACCCTGTCTCTGGAGCTCGGGAAGCTCCTGCTGTGCTTGATGCTCGGCATGTGCATGAGCTTGGGGCTGTGCCCGCCGCAGAGATCCCTCTCGACCGCCGCCTTGTCGGTGAGTGCCGAGCTGCTGCTTGAGCTCTTGGATACATCCCTATTGCACTGTAAATTGAACTCCTGTTTTCCAATGAATGTGTTCAGCATATGGACTATTGTGCCTTAAAGTCCCGCCCTTGTACGAGCCTTTGTAAATGTTCTGTAAATCCGCAAACCGTCTATCGCTGGTATCTCTGTGCACTCTCTGCAGATCTGATTTGGTACTTGGCAGGACCTTGGGGAACCCAGCCCTGACCTCAGTTTGCCATGAACACAGAGGGGATTTGCCACTTCCCTCTTTTCTTTTTTCAGATTGCTTTCCTCTCTGACATTCATGAAATTCTGTTTTTCCGGTTTCTGCCATAGCTGGGCTCTGGGCCACTTGCAGCACCAGGAGTTCAGAAAGTTGTAAAAAAGTTGTCTCCAGATTTTAAACACCACCTGTAGAGCGCTCCCAGGAGGGAATCACACCTGCATATAACAACTGTGACAGGTGTTGTCAAGTATATCATCATGTATTTGATATGATGGACAAAGCAGGGAAGGGAACACCTATTTCTGTTGAACTGCATGAGCCTGCATTATGTTAAATACATGGTGATTATACAGCGAGTAATTGGAATAATACCTACTGGTTCTGTAATAGATAATAATAATAAAAATAATAATAAAGGCTTTTTAATGTTTAAAATTACCTGGGACCTGATTGAAGGTTTTTATGAAATTGTTTTCTAAAGTGAATAGTAGAAAAAATGTATATGTATTTTAAATATACGTATGATGTGCATGTTATTAATAAAGATCTATTTCTATTGAACCAGATGGACTCCTGCTGATTGTATGTTGTTTGGTTTACAAGTTAACATGTAATGTTTCTAAAGAAAAGTTTCTAACTCTATCAATCCCCTAAAAAACTTATCACCACAGATTATTTGAGGGACCTGGATCAGAGGGAGAACCTGGGGTAACACCTCTGTCATTCACTTGTCCCTTCCTGATCCCACTGTTTGAAGCCCAATTTGCTAATGGACTTGCAAGACCCTTCTTCTTTTCCTTGCTTATGTATTTTATTTGAAATCTGCAAGGAACCATTTTCCTAATGATGTTCTACAGGGCATGTTCCAGGTACTGCCAAAGGGTCAAAGTTAAAATAGTTAGGTTTTGGAGCCATTCAGAAAAACAGGATTTTTTAACTAAAAATACTGATTATGATGGAAAGATGACCATCTTCCTTATTGTCAGGAATTTTCTTTAAGATTCTTTTCTTGACAAAGGTGAAGTGAAGCACTGAAAATATTTAGGAATACTGAAAAGGAGAAATATTTACAAAAGGATGGGCTTTCCCCTGTGGGCAGGAGCCTCTTGAGGCAGTCACAAGGAAACATCTTCCAGGGCCAGGCGCTCCCATCTCCAGCCAGGACTTGGGTACCACTTGGGCTGCAGGTCCATGTTTTGTAAAGACTGAACATCCCAACCAGGTGCCGTAGGCACAGCAGCACATCAGTCACCTCCTCTGAAGGTGCTGCATCAGGAGACAACAGCTGGGAGTTTCAGCCTGAGCACAGCTCTGAAATCACCACATGCCTCTTGTGACTGTGGTGTTGCCAGGATTAGCAGTCACCACTCAAATCCTGGCATATTCCTTATCAGACACAGTCCTTTACCTGTCTCTGAACAGCTCTTCTTTTTAACCAAAAAGCAACACCTAGACCTGGCCATGACGTATAGGAATGGACTCACTGCATGTTTGCAGTTTTAACCTGTTTTTTCCCCCCCCATATTTTATGTGGATGACCAAGGGTCTCTGGAGTGACATAGCCCTGGCATAGAGAAGTATGTTCAAATGCCCCAAATTCCTCCTGGATCCTTGGTAGGAGCCGCCACCTCTGAGGATTCACCACATTGGTAAGATGTGCTGAGGGTTCCTTGGCCCATCTGTGGGGAGAACTGCCTTAGTGTGGAAACAAAAGGCATGGGAGCAGCTTCCCACCTCCCAGAACAGAGCCTGGGACTGGGTTGTCCAACACAGGCAAACACTTTCCCACTGTGGATCTTTTCAAAGCCATGAGGATCATCCTGCCACAAAGCAAATTCAGCTGCAGACTTAAGGTGGGGTCCTCTATGCCAATTCCTCTGCTGCTTAAGGAGGTGATGAAAATACCACGGCCAGACCATTGTGGGCTTGCTCTACACTCAGCTCTACTTTCTTTTCAGCTCTTTACAGCCACTTTGAATTGAAGTAGCTGCTGGGCTGCCCTACCCTGGCACGGCCAGCCCAGATCCATGGAGCAGCTGGCACAGGAGCCAGGGAACCCAGCCCAGAGCTGTAACTCATCATCACATCCCACCCTCAGTGCATTTCTGGGCTTAATTAATTCAAGCCCCAAGATAAGCAGCGCTGATGGCCAAAGCAGGTGATGCTTTGAGCTCCTGGCTGCAGGGTGCTGTGCAAAGCCCTGCAGTCTCCCAGCCCTCCTGGTGCAGTGGGGAGGTCTTCTCTGCCTTGCTGCCTGCAGGCTGATGCGCCACTGATGGGAAATTGTCCCCAGTTGGGCCGAGTGGTGCCAAATTTTAGCTCTTACTGGTTGAAGGAGCCTTTTCTTGTGATGTAAACTGCTCAGTGGAAATCAATGCCAACTCGCTGCAAGGAAGTTTGTGTGTAACATCTGCTGTCAGGTGAGGAAGGATGGCTGGAAAGGAGAAGGTCTGTAAGGTGCCAGAACCCCCTGTTCATAGTGGGGAAGCTGTAATTGCTCTCCTGTATTTGAGGCTCAGGGCCATGCAGACATTTCAGGTGTGCTGAGACCATCCCATTCCATGGTTCCCTGGGTTCTGTGCCAGCTGCTCCATGAATCTGGGCTGGCAGTGCCAGGGTAGGGCAACCCAGCACAGTCTGGCATCTGACAAGCCCTTGCTGGGATGCTGGAGGGAGCCACGGGAGTTTTTTAACTTGTCTCCATTGAGATCATCAATCCCATACACAGAAAGAATTCCAAAAGGCTGGATGCACCATGCCCCAGGCAGACTGAGTCTCTCCCAGAGCTCTCTGGTGCAGGCAGAGGTGGCATCTCGAGGTGATGTTATCCAGGGAAACACTGGGATTTTGCAGGCAGATGGAATTGCAGGGTGGGACTCTGTGAATGCACCCACTGTGACAGTGCCATAAGGTCCTGCACTGTGTTAGCAGGAATTAATGCAGGTCCTGCATGGCCAGGTGTAGAGTGTGATATCCCACAAAGATACCCCACCACATGATATCCCACCTTTTGATAATGGAATCAGAGTGCTGTTCCTGACGGTCCCAATGGGTCACTTGCTTACAGCATTAGTGTAAATAGCTATTTTTCTGCAAAATTTTGGGTCTAAGGCTAATGGGCATCTTGGTACTCTTTAGGGGCACAGGTCTATATGCAGACAGCAGTGGTGGAGACACATCTGCCCTTGAGGGTGAGCCAGAGATTGTGTCTGGCTGCTGCTCAGACAGGTGGTTTTCAGAATGGAGAGGCTGGTTTGGGAGCACCTGGATTAGGACAAAAAACCTGGGCTGGGAGATCTCAGTTCCCAGAAGCCTTGCACTTGCTACCATGGAGTTACTCTTCTCCTGGGATTGTTTTACCTGGTAGTTGTTGAAACCCTAGAAACTTAGATTTTGGGGCTTTAGGCTGTAGGGAAAGATGGAGGATTGAAGGCATTGTTTAAGTCCTTCTTCTTCACCTTCTTCACGGTTTTGGGTGTTTTTTCTAATTGAGTGTAAAAGGTCTGCATTGTGGATCTTGTGTGGTCCATAATTGGTTTAAAAGTATAAATAATATAGGTGTCTGTTGCCCTGATTTTCAGCCTTCTGATTGTTTTTCATTCTTGGACTGGAGAGTTCTCACGATTGTACATAAAGTAGATTGTTTTTGCATTCCTCTCTGTGATGGACTGCTGGTTTGACCACTGGGGTCAGAGGGGTGTTCCTCTCGTCCTCCAATCCTTGACCAAATCCCAAAAACTATATAAGCTGGGATTCCCAAAATAAAGTCCTTCTTCTCGCTCTCATGCTGACGAGTAAGTGTGGTTCTTTTCGTGTCCTGCTTGCGACAGGTGTCATCTCATTATTAGGTGATTAGTGCTTAAATAACTTTGGAAAGAGTTAGGGACACCTCCATACTTCGTTAGTTAGATCTCACAACTCGTGAGACTGTAATATAGATAAAAATTAATAAACATGACTCCGAACGCGAAACTGTGACTCCTGGGTATTAATCCCGGCTCTAGCATGAAGAAAAGAAGATAAAACCCTCACAGGTAGGTTTGTTTTGGGAGATGAGTCTCAGTGAAAACATGACCAGGGGCTGATGGAATGGCTCAGAGGTGTCTGCTCTGGCTCCACTTGGGACAAAACATCAGTGTTGTGAGGGAGGCTTGTCATGAGGCTGAAAATCATCCGCACGGATCTTGTATTTCCAGTTTTCAAGGCGGGGATCACCTGGAAAGTGAGGGCAACACAGCCGACACGTGGCAGTAAGTCAAATGCTGGTACCCTGGGGACTGAGCCTGCCTAGGGACGGGCACCTTGTCCCTTCCTCCCCGGGCAGGTGGCTTCTCCCCCAGCCGTGCAGGGCAGGTTTTGCGCCTGAAGATGGCACTGCTACATTGAAGGATTGCTGGAGAATCGCTGTCCTGCCGCTGGGTGGAAAGGCAGGCGGGCAGAGAGGGAGGGAGCTCAGGTGTGGGTGCAGTGGTGGGCGCTGCCTGGGTGGGGGCTCAAGGGATCCTGTCGCCCACGGACAGCCCACCCCCAGACAAGGTTGTCTCTGCACCTCTTTGCGACATCATCCTGAGTTTATCCTTCGTTTTTGACCCCAGAGAGTGTCCAAATCTCGCTACTTTGGTGAAAACTCTCTCCTCTGCTCTCCTAATAAGATGTGTGGACAGTGTGCTGTTCACTGAGCTCTGCAGAGGTCTGGTGTGAACAGGACAAAACGCAAGAAGCTGCTCTAATCGACAAGGGAAAATTCCCTTCTTGCTCTGGTGGTTAGAAGATGGATGGGAGTGTGACCCAGGCTCTGCCCGGGTCCTCACACCAAAACAGCAGTGGCCAGAGCCAAAAGGTGTGAATGAAGTTGTATTTTCTGGGTTCTTCCTCCCCCTCCCTTTCACTTCTTGAAGGACCTGAAGAAGCAGCAAATGATCCCTACATCGTGCAGGTAAGAATTAGACCCTGCTCTAAGGGAATGATGACCTTCCCTGACCCCTGGATGACCATGGTGTCCCAGACCTGTTGTCTGACCATCAATTTGGCTCTGCTTCATTGCAAAGGCGATGGGAGACTGACTGCAATTAGGGTGAATTGGCAGTGATGTCTTGAACTGGAGCTGGATTTGCAGTTTCCTGTGCATTGGCACCCCCAAAAGCCACCGAGAGAGAAGAATTCTTTGCCCATTGTGATAACTCTGTCTCTATCCACACACACAGAAAATGCAAATCTGCGTGTCTTTCTCCTCACCACTGGAGGGCTGCATCTACCTGCAGACTCTATTTAGGTTACACTAGACCCAGAGCACCTGTCACTTTGAGAGATATGTTGTGCCAGCGTAATTGGGGAAGGCTGAAACGCAGAAACTGTTTTCTTTTGGGAAAAATCTAGCTGTAAACTTCATTGGTTTGCAGTGAAAGTGGTTTTTTTTTTTTCCCTGTAGGAAGCTCTGTGGTTAGTTCTAATAGAGGCAGTGGGTTGGGAGGGAAGGGGGGAGAAATTTTTTTCAGGATAGCGGGGCTGTGAAAATAGAAGCTATCGTTTGTTTTGAGCTGTGTTCCCTCTTTTATAAATTAAATACTTGGGCCATTGGAGATGAAGAGATCCTTGATCTCCTGAATTTACTCCCAGCCATCTATTTCTGCGTTGTGCCTGAGCTGGACAGTGGTTCCCTGAGGCTCAGCCCCTCTGGTCTCCAAACCCAAGCCCTTCTCAGTCCCCTTGGGATCAGCTTTCTGCAGAGCCTGGCAATGGGCTGAGCTCCCTTTTCCTACTTAACTCCAGGATTGAAAGGTGCAGTTGGGCAGCAGGAGCTTGGCAAGTGAAATATTTTATCTGCAGGTGTGTTACACTGTGCTGAAGGGTTGTGCCTGTCTGCTCAGGCTGTTGTGGGGTTGTTTTGCAGCTTCACACTGGCTTTGCAGATTTCTATTCCAGCTTTGAATTCCTATAGCTTGGAGACACAGCAGAGCCACTAAGAACAGTGAGACAGGTATTGCCTTAAGCCACGCCAGTTCCCTGTTTAACTGCAGGGTGGTGCCTGTGAAGTTTGATGACTGACTCCCAGGCAGTGCTTCCTTGGGGATGGGAAACCCTTGGGATGGCTACCCTCATGGAGACTCACACTTGGCAGAGCGACTTTGTTGCTTTTCCAGTTGGACCCGTCACCTTTTTCTCGCACCACCTCGGGCTCTCACTTCCAGGGGCTGCTGGAGAAATCCGGCTAAAAGCAGCAGCGGATAGAATAAAGCTCTGCTTGGACTACAGAGGGCAGCAAATCGTTCCGAATACAAAAGGCTTCACCCCCCGTGCTTATTTTAGCAGCTGCAGCTCTGTCGGAGCCAAGTTCCTGCAGCCGAGAAGAGGAAAGGGGCTCCAGTGCAGGGACCAAGGGACAGCAGGGCCACTGTCCTCACCGAGGGTGGCTGCTGTAACCTGTGGCTCCTCTTACAAACTCTTGAGGAAGTGTGTTTGCCAGGAGAGGCTACCTGGGGTGGAAAATTGTGCTTTGTGCTTTCCAGACTACAGTGTGATATTTAAAGCTGTTTTTTTTCCCCCAGGTAGGTATGTGCTCTCCTCTGAAAAGACAGAGGAGCAAGCAAGGAAGTGCTGCCAGGTTAAAACCACAGGAAAGTGCTCCATGGATAAAACCTTTGGCATTGCTTGTAGGTGTTGCATGTGCACACAAATCCCTCAACACCTCGGTGTTTGTGCTTCTTGCCAGGAGGTGGGCAGGGAAGTGTGTAACTGCTTCAATGGAAACTTTTGGGGATTTCTTATAGAATCTTTCATAGAAACTCAAATTTTGAAAAGGCCTTTCTAGATGTGAGCTCTTCATGCTGCAACTTTCTGTGTCACTCTCCCTCCCCTCGCAGATGACCAGGTTCCCTTTAAACTCCTTTGAAAATAAAAGCTTTGATAAATAAATCAAACAACCTTGAGCTTCAGATTCACTAATGGCATCTGACGCTGGTGGGCCACCAAACTGCTCCTTTTGAAACCCTTGCAGAAAGAGAACCTGTTGTATTAGATATCTTGTGTCCTCCTGTCATTCATATTTTTGGAGTTGTTTGCCCAGTTGCCTGCCCAGGTTGCCCAAAGAAGCTGTGGCTGCCCCATCCCTGGGAGTGTTCCAGACCAGGTTGGATGGGGGTCTGAGCAACCTGGTCTGGTGGAAGGTGTCCCTGTTGATGGCAGAGGGGCTGGAACTAAGTGATCTTTAAATCCCCTTACAGCTGAAATGATTTGGTGGTTCTTTCAGTCATTTGGTTTCTCTGGGTATAATTTTCTCATGGCATAATTTTCTTTTCAGCACACAGAAGGAATGTGCTGGGAGAAACAGCCATGCAGCTCTGCTGGTTCCTGCTGAACCCCTTCTGGGTCACACAGAGCTTTTATAGAGCTTTTATAGACCCGTGAGTGGTGGCATCATCTCTGTCTCTACTGCATGAGGCTGGATGCTGCTGGTATGTGGAATGCCAGCAGTGTTCACTACTGAACAGAAGGAATGAATGGTCAAAGTTCTGGAGGACAAGTCCCATGAGGAGCAGCTGAAGGAACTGGGAGTGGGCTCAGCCCAGAAAAGGAGGCTGAGAAGAGATTTCACTACTCTCCACAACTCCCTGAAATGAGGCTGTAGCCAGGGTAGGCATTGGCCTCTACTCCCAGGTAACAAGAGACAGGACAAGAGGAAATGACCTCAAGTTGTGCCAGGACAGATTTAGACTCGATATTAGGAAAGATTTCTCCTCTGAAAGGGTAGCCAGGCATTGGAACAGGCTGTTCAAGGGGTCAGCCTGTTCCTGGAAGTGTTCAAAAAATGTGTGGATGTGGTGCTTAGGGTCAAGGTTTAGTGGTGAACGTGTCAGTGTCAGGTTAATGGTTGGACTCGATGATCTTAGAGGCCTTTTCCAAGCTTGGTGATCCTATGACTCTATGAATGGGCATAAATGGAGTGAAATACAAGTCAGTCCATTGTGCATGTATTTAGTTAACCCCTTTTTGCCCTTCCTGCCTATGGGGTGGTGGGAGCAGGACAGAATTGCAGCAGGCTGTAAACATTTTTTTTTTTTTTTTACAAAAGGCAACTTCTTTTCCAGTTCAAACATACAGCAAAAGGGATGACAGCAGGCAAGAACGAGCTGGGATAAGGTATTAGCACAGTGAAACAGGCATTGGACTGGCTGTTTTGGGTGGTCTCTTCATTTCAAGGATAGCTTTGATAGAGGCACAAATGCTGCTAAAGCTTCGCTTGGGTATCTGGGCCTGAAACGAGGCTGTAATCACTACGTGAGTCTTGGACTAAGGTGATTTTCTAAAGTATAACATGAAGCATCAAGGATTTCTTAGACTGTATGGAGTGTGGTCTTTTTTTTTCCAATCCGGTTTCCTGACTCTTCCCTTTTTTATGTTTGTTTCAGTGATTTGGACTCTACGATGCAAAATTGATTCTGGATATATCACCCTACGAGAAGACAGGTTGTTGGCTTGGAGTGCAGATCCCTCTGTGGAACCCAGCACATTTCCTGCTCTCATTAATTCCAGGTCATTCTGGAGAGAGAAAGTGAAAGGGGACACGCCTGCTGGAAGGGGACAGGGAGACAGAGAGTGCAGCTTTGAGCTCAGGCAAGCCTCAGGCTCCTTCTTGCTGCTGCAAATGCCAATGTGATGGCTACAGGGCAGGAGGTATTAAGGTTATATCGGTCCAATATTGTGGTTCATAGCACCTCCCCATTGCCTTACATGATGTTTTCCCACCACAGAGTGTCTGACATGAAATTCTTCACAAATAAGAGAAGAATTATTTTCTTTTTTTCCCCGCTACCACAAAGGTATTGAAAAAAACACCTGCATATTGAAAGATAAAGGGGAAAACTATAAAAGGATGGGCAACACAGGAAAGAAAAGAGGCAGATTAAATAGTTTATGTTGTTCCCTTGAGCACTGCTCAAGCTATTGTCTGTAATCCTACCCCCAGTGTCGTGGTAGTGTTGGAGCTCAGGGGATCATGCAAGTCCCCAAAAGCCTCCTCCTCAGAGTGAGTGCAGGGCTCTCTGAGACACTCAAGGGTTACAGATCCATGTTGATCAGGAAATCTCAAACCTGGGCAATCATACTCTGTCCCTGTGATATGAACTTCAGAAACTATTGAGTGCTTTTGTAGTCAATGAAAGAAAAGCTCAAGAAAATCCTGAGCGGTACTGCAGAGCCAGACCAGGAGAAATTCCTGCTAAATCAACATTAGATTAATATTTATAGCACTAGGACTGATGAGGAGACAATCTGCCTTCACACTGATACTTAAAATTCATCTTGATTCCTGTTGCAGGAGCCGGTTCTGCTCCCCCTGGAATGCCCTTTATTGCACTAATGCTGTCCAGAATGTTCCTGCATGGAAAACCTGGTGTGTGGAAAACTCAGATGACTTCAAGCACCTGTTGAGGCACACTGGATCCTTTTTGTGAAACAAACTTCCACTGATGCAGTGCAGACTTGCCGTGCAAGTGGTGGGATGAGGTCTGGGATGTGTGGTGGGAATGCAGGAGCAGAGGGAAGGCCAGAAACCATTTTAGTGGTGATTTGTCACATGGAAGATGTTTGTGCAGATGGGTTTGCTGCTGGCTGATTCATTCCTGGGGATGAAGGAGAAATGCAGGGTGGGAGAAAAAGTAAATTTTGCTCTGTCCAAGAATTATGGTGGCACATAACAGAGATACAGATGTGGTGTGTGTCTGGTTATGCTCTTGACAGTATCTAAGGACACAAAGAGGGATATCATGTTCCCTCTTGGAACCAGCAGGGTTCTTCTCATTCCGGATGGTTACTGGTTTGTGCTCCTGCTTATTTTTTATCAAATATAGTAACAATAAAGCTCCAAGATTTTTATTAGCTATAGCAAAAACATAACAGGCAAAGCCTTTTCCTTTCCCCCTGCCTTCCACTGGGGGGAAAAAAAAAAAGATAAACTCTCCAAACTTGTGTGGGAGAGAAAAGCCATCAAACAATCTGTGACTGCCAACTTATTTTTTAAAGCCCAAGTTAAGGAGAGGTCAAGGACTGAATAGCAAACCCCAGAAATATGAAGACTACAGATGATGCCAAAGGCAGAGCTGTGGTCCTGGCCGCTGTGATTGCTTTCCTGAGAAGAAAGGAAGCACGTGTGGTTGTGTATTTGTTAATAGAAAGTCAGGCCTGCTTCCCCTCTCTGAAAGAATCATTAAAATAAAGAGATTTCCTTCTGGATACTATGGAAATAATAGAAATTATGAGATGAAAGTGAACAGTTCAGAAATAAATGTATAAATACCTCTTTACACTACTAAATAGTCTCTCTTGGTGAGTTGTAATAATTAGCAGGCTTTCATATCCTAGCAATTGTCCTTCTAATGAGAACACCTTCCATCTTTCTGGTGAGCAGCTGAAGCCAAACCTCCAAAACAAGTGAATGTGTTGGCTGTGATCCGTCATGGTTACCACGTGGCCATGGATGCTCTGCAAAACACTGTGTCCCATAACAACTCATTAAATATTGTTTTTCTTTCTGTTTCATATGCTCTCATTACTTCATCCGCTCAAGGTTTTGTTTTTTGTGGTTTTTTTCCCCTTTAATCCTATATTCTTGCCCTCTCTGAAAGTCTTTTAGGCACCTGCTCAATTTAAACTTGTAATGAAAGAAATGCCATGAAATCTTTCTGCAACAACAAAAAAGATGTCCAGATGACCCTGTCGTTCGTATCCCAGCTGAGATAAATTTCCAGGTGTGAATGTTTGTGTAATCCTGATGATGCTGAATGTTCCTTGTACTTTCTGCTCTGATTTCACACAGGAGTGACCGTAGCAGTGCTGCTGTAGAGCTGCTAAATGGGACTGTCCAGGAGACAACAGTATCCAGAATATGAAATAAAAACTACTCATCTGAAAAGTGAAACCTGCATTCTCTTTGGAGCAGACAGGGGAAAACATGGATGGGCTGTATTTGAGAAAGGTTGTCTCCTCAGAAGGATTGAGTCCTTTCATTCCTGGGAATAAGTTCTTCTCTGAGGTGACTGGTCTGTGAGAGGGAACAGGGCAACCCTCATCTTAATATGTAATATCATAAGTTTGATATATTTTTTAAAATTGATTTAACATTTATCTATTTTTGAATCACTTTAGGGCTTTACACTTCTGTTTCTCAGTGCTACTGTCAGATCCAGGATAATCAATTCCACAGATGAAATTATCTTGGGGCCAAGGGAACTTTTTGGGAAAAAAAAATGAAACAAACCAGAGAATCAAGTGGTGGAAATATGCACGGTCTGTTTATTATACTTTTGGAGAAGGAATTAAATACACAAAAGTGCTCCTTGCTTTCTGTGTCTAGTGCTGTGCTGTACACAGGAGCCCCAGAACTGCAGTTTATCACTAAAATTTGTGCATGGTCCAGTTTTAATCCTCCTGGTCCTACAGCCTGGAATGAATTCCAGCTGGATCCAGTTCCACAGATGAACAACCTCATGGTCTGCCAGTAGTGGTTGTGCAAATGACCTGGATGCATGCTCTGGGCTTGGGTAGGAGAGGTCACCCCTGTGGGGTAAATTGAGGGTTATTGATAATGTTTGATTGTGGAATAAAGAGATTATATAGCAGCCTGTGCTTAAAGGAGAGTGTCAGAAGTGAAAATTGTTACTTCTGCTCTTCATTCCTCCTTTTCCTCCCTCTCCCTCCCCAGGCAGCAATGTGCAGGTGGGTTTGTGTTTGCCGGCTGTGCTCTGGTTTGTGGGGTCTGGGTTTAGGATGCTGTGTTGTCCCACATCCCTGCACCAGCCCGGCTCAGTCCCACCCCTCTGATGGGCTCTGGGCCCTCCTGTACAACGGGGACTGAGCCATTCCCTGCCCAGGGGCAGGATGTGGATTGTGCAAGGGATGTTTCTGTGATTGACAGCGCAACGAGCCATCAATCTGAAACAACAACCCACAGGCGTGCATGGAAATGCGATGCTTTCTGCCACGGGAGAGAAACGACTTCCACAAAATGACTGTGGAATGGCATTAAACTCTTGTAAAGAGCTGAATTAATCACAGGCTCCATCAGAGCACTGGGGAGGGTGGCACAGAAGGAAAACGAGGCACCGCTGAGAGCTGAGCCAGCAGCCAGCTGATGAGGTGCTCTCCTCACTTCCAAGGGACTCAGCAATAGGATTTTTCTCCCCCTTGGAAATGAGGTGGCTTTTCAAATGTGGGGAGGAAGATGACAGTAAACATATGTTCTGCTTCCTGTGAGCTGCTGTCTGAGATTTTTTTCCTCCTGTGTATGACTGATTCTTGATTTGTTTCCACACTTCTTTTGCTGTGCCCAAAAGCTGGAACAAAAGGGCAGAGGAGCAGCAGAAACGTGAAGACCCAGAACAGCATTCGCCGCCCACAGGCCTTACTTTTGGGTATTTTTCGTAATATTTTTATGTCGGGGAGGGCTACATGTGATGAGAGGATTTATGGCTCTAATTCCTTGTTCCTGCATAGTCACCACATCCTTTGGTCTCCTGCTCCTCTGAAACATCTCACAGGCTTATTTCAGCCATCAGCTGCAACTTTTCACTTTCAGTGCCTGAAGTATTTCTGCCCATGCTCCCCGATAACTCCCACAGGATTTATTTGTTAAATGAGCTATTTCTGGACCAGACACTGCATTGCTTTCAGAACTTTGGTGCAACAAAATCTCCCGGATTCCTTTCTCTTTGTGGGTACACCTGGCCCACACAGGAGGTAAGTAGCAGTTTAGCTAATTTCTGAGCAATCAGAGAGGTGATAAAACCTCTGCTCTTGAATGGCAAACAAGGTGCAGTGCAGCCCACAGATGGGCTGGTGGTCCGCTACTGGCCTATAACAAAAGGATAATAAAGTCTTGGAAGTTCGTAAAGCCATAAGAGCCATGGATTCTTCATGGCCAGACCAGGACTTAGGGCTCCTGTTTTAAATAATTCCTCTGGGAGGCACAAGGGGAGAGAAAGTAGAGACCTTGTTTCATAATCCTCTCTCTACCAGCCTCAATCACGGTCTTTATGAGGCTTTAGTCCAGTTTAGAGGTAGGAGTAATCTCAGTGGGATGTA
Source organism: Cyanoderma ruficeps (assembly GCA_008694505.1). Lineage (NCBI taxonomy): Eukaryota > Metazoa > Chordata > Aves > Passeriformes > Timaliidae > Cyanoderma > Cyanoderma ruficeps. Next base: position 46,318,352 of record VZDJ01007753.1, on the reverse strand, counting down.
AAAGCACTTGGGCAGGACAGTAGACCCTCTGAAATGTGGCTCTGGGCTCTAGAGCTCTGCAGTTGGGGTTATAATCAGCCTTTTATCTCTGTGCTGGGCCATTTAACACATTTACACTCTGCCAGCTCCTTCCTCGTGTGCTTTGGCCAGAATATTTTCCTTGGTGGATACCAAGGCTGTGCCTATCCCGATATACAGTGTTTCCATGGGTCACATGGACCTCGTGTTCAGTTTTGTCCTGGCCTAGGCAGTGCTGGATCAGTGCTGATGCTGCTCCACATGTCTCTGGGGTGTCTCTCTCCTTCAGACCCCCTCCTGCAGCTTCTGTGTGAACCAAACAAACAGTGTCACTGCATGTCACTTCTGGGAGCAGCTGCAGAGCCCAAGTCCTCTTTGGCAGAAATGTCACCTACCATCTTTCATCATCTTCTTGGAAAACCGTCCAGTTTGCCTCCTTACCTAACGTTTTAACATTTTTGGACTGCTTTTCCCACTCATCATGTGGTCCTCAGTGGTGTCTGTGCACCAGAGCCCCAGAGCTGCCATATATAGAAATATTGGTGAGCTGGAGCAAGGCTGAACATGAGAGCAGTCAGATTTATTTATTTCCTCTGACTGTAATTTTGCCTTCTGGGCAAGCACTGGGGACCTGCCATGTAAGCAGTTACCAGTTGAGCTCAAAAGCCAAAGTTCTGCAGTCGGAGTTATAAACAGCCTCTTATCTCTGTGCTGGACACAGACAGTGACCTATTTAACACATTTACCACCGTATCTTAAAATAGCTTTAAAAATTGCAAGTGTGTGAAGAAAATCTGTTCAGAAACACTTCAAACAAATTTTTGTTCTACAGCTTTTGCTAAAATCAGTCTTTCCCCCCACTCCCCACCCCTCACCACTCCCCCCCCAAAAAAGTTGGCTTGGCTTGTCACTTGCCTGCATGGTTAGTGCCAGATGGAGCTTAATAGCAGGTACATAATACCCTGCTGTTTAAGGGTTTAAACCTTTTTTAAAAACAAAAAAAATCTCCTCTTCCTTTTCTCGCTTTTTAGAAGGGTCATGTCTATGAATAGGCAAAAGCTTGAATTGTGCTATGTTCTGCTAATCTGTGGTGTTTAAAAATGGCCTTGCCCTTTTCTGAGATGCTGTGTTTTTTAGCTTGAGTTCAATTTTTTCTTTGAAATATCAGAAATGAAAGTCACGAGTATCCCTGAGAATTTTAGCTACTTTCTTGCTATTGTGGCTAAGTCAGCAAAGTTGTGGGTGTGGAGGAAGACCAAAAATCATCCTGATCCTGAAGTACAACCACCCTGCTCAGCAGGAATACACCTACAAAGTACACTAGAAATTATTTTGAGAGAAAAATATGAATAATAAATAATATCCTGTCATAAATTGTCTAATTCTAAGCATCTTTTTCATAGGTAACTGTATGTTAATTCAGCATTTACAGAGTGTGTTTGTTGAGGGGACTGTGACAAGGAGGGATGGCAAAGATTTCAGGATACAAGGGAAGAATGTCTCAGCCTCCCTCCCCTGAGGAAGTTATAAGTTATTCCAGGGCTGAGGAAGGCTATAGGTCTTTGCATCATTTTTTACTAATTAAAACTTCAGGAAAGCTTGTCTCTGCTACCTGCAGGACCACCTTGTGGAAAACCAGAGCATGACTCTTCCCTGAAGTCAGAAACTGCCCTTAGGGGTGATAGGAGTCCCCAAAAGCTCAACACCTTCCAGGTAAATTGTGTTTTGTGCTCAGGGTCCCCCTGCTGCCTCTCCAAAGCAGAATCATTTTGTTAATGACAGCTGACTCAACTATGGGCTTCACCTCTACACCTTTGCCTGTGAAGCTTTCTTTGCAGAGACACCAGAGCAGTTTATTTCCCAGATGCAGTGATCAAAGGCAAGACACAAAGACTCAGAGTTGCTGTGCGCTGCAGAGGAAGGCTGGAAGCAATTTGGGTCAACTAAAGTTAGAAACCGTCCTCACCTCACGAGACAGATGTGAGCTTTGAAGTTGGGGAGATGATCAGCAAGACAATCTAGGAAAGACACTTTTCCCCAATTCAGTTTGTAACTTCTGGACTTGAAGCCTGTTTGTTGGGTGAGGACAGTCTGCCCAGCCCTGTGACCTACCCTCAACAGAGGCTGGAAAATGGTGTGAGAAAATATAAAGCATTTGAGTGAGTAATGCTGCAGCATCAGTCCTTTCTCACCAAAGGGGTTTGTGGACAATTTAAGCTCGAGAGCAAAGGAAGAGCAAGGACACTGAGATCCCTTGTTTGGCTGCTGTACCTTATGTGAACTATACAGCTCTAGCATTTTCTATTTAATAATTTCAGTATTTTGTCTTGTGCCTTCTGGGGCTGGTGGGAGGATGTAGACCCAATATGAGTGTCTTGTACAGAAAAAGGAATCCTGTTCACAGACTAAATGGTCTTCTGTAGGAAGGCCTTTACCTCTGCCTTGCACCAGAGGTGGATGATGACTTATTTGGGGATAAGGACAGATCTGTCTCTTGGATATTCTCCCCTTAGCTCTACAGACATGGATTCTGTGGTTAAAGAGTGCAAGTGGAGGTTTGATGAAACCCAAGTCCCCCAGAAACCAGGAAGAGCAGCTTTGGTGAAGCCCCAGTTTTATACCTGTGTGTGCTCCCTACCTCCTCCTCACTGTTTTTCCTGCCTGGGAGAGGGAGCCAGCTCAGCCCCTTTGTGCTTCTTTGATGAGTAACCCTATTATTAGGGAAATCCCTGACATTTATTTCTGGCTTTCCATACTTCTCCCTACTGCAAACTCCTAAGGGATGAAGGGCTGCCTCACAGGCTGTGATCTGTGCCAGCTGTGAAGCAGGCTCTGTTCTGGAGATGATCTTTTACCTTTCCCAAAGTCTCATGGCAACCTTCACTTACAAATTCCAGCCTAAGGGGGTGCTGAAGCAGGATCCTCCCTCTGCAAGGATTTTATGGCCCAGCTGGTGGGCTGAAGCCAAGCACAGGCTGAAACAGAAACCACTGGGCCATGAACTCATTCTGTTAGAAATGAGCCAAAGCCTTGATCCTGCTCCTGGTGTACCCACCCAATTAAGGCTAGTCAGGAAGTTAAACTCCCTCAGTATTCTATTGAAAGCTTTTCAAGTGGTTTATACACAAGAAGATAACTCATGTAGAGGAGGTTTACTGCCCCAGGCCATCTCTCTGTGTCCTTTCCATGTCTCTGTGACACCTGGTGAGTTGCCTTGGCCTTCAGAGGTAACTTTGCCTCCTTTCCTGCCACACTGTGCAGGCAGAAGGAAAATACTGATGCAGGTTGTTGATCGAGAGGTCCATCACTCCCATCCACACCAGGAACTGCCCACAGTGACATCCATTTGGAGTGGCAGGGAAGGTGTCAGCTTCCATGGGAAATGAGAGCAGGGTCTTTTGGTATTTTAGGAGTTGAAATACCAAAAATCACAGATGTGGATCTTGATGAGGTAAAGTAAAGAACAGCTGCTGGTGTCTCTCAGCCCCCTTTCTACACACTGACATCCTGCATCTCAAGATTTTCAAATAAAAATCCCTTCCTTTCCCCCAGATCTGGCACCAGGGACTAAGCCAACATCTTTACATTATTTTCTTTTTTTCTTTTTTTTTTCCTCCTTGGAAGCCACTAAGCTGGTTGGTTTTGAATGTTCTCCAAAATTGCTCCTTGAAGCAACAACGTGAACCCTTCAGCACCAACATTTAGTGTTAAACTGAAAAATAGAAAGAGTTAGGCAAGCTTAATACCAAACAATGTTGTAAATCAGGCCCATAATCGGAGCAGATCTGGCACATAATTAATCTTTGGGGAGTCTCTAGGTAGCAACTTGCAGGTCGTTAGTCAGTAAACTCCCACAGGTCTCCCTGGGTTTGGGATTAAGCTCTGTGTGTGAATAATCATCTAATTAATCACCTCACGCAGGGGTTTCAGAGACCTTCAGCATCTGCTCTTGGAAGAGGTGTAGGTTTAAGCGCAGTTGTGCCTCAGCACGCTAACAGGAGCCAAGAGAAATTCAGAGAGGAGGTAGTTTTCATCTCAGGTGGTGCAGGAGGGTTTGAAGTTCTCATTTATTACAGAGGCAAACACTTCTCAACCATGAAATGAACCCAAGCACGTTTGCCTCGAGACGATTCCTGAAAACAGTAAAACATTAGAGACTTTTTTGAGGTGAACTTATATTAAACTTTATGACAAAGGCTGTCCCAGGCTGCCTGCTGTCTCACGGATATCTGTAACAATTTCTGATTCAAATTACCTGTGCTTGAGAACTCTTTTTTTGTCAGAATTAATGCTGCCTTTTCAGGACCAGGTGCTGTGAGGTGAACATGTTCTTCAGCTCCAATTTTGAGGATCTTGATAAGGAGAAGCAGCCCGTGGGAGGAGGGTGGAAAGGCCATGGGTGGATTTTCTGTGGAATCTGGGCTGTGAATTGCCACCCAAAACTGTTGCTCTTCAACTTGAGCTACAACTCATCTTCTCAAGGGGTGCCTCACCCTCACCCACCCGAGAGCTCTGCTGCTCACCACACCTTGGTGAGGACCTGGGCTCTGCAATGGCTGGAATCACTGTTACATGAGAAAAGTCAGTTTCTCCACCTTTGCAATGGAAAAGTCTCCATTAACAATGTTCACCTGGAACATGGTTTACCCCCTGGGTGGGCTGCATTCTGCAGAGGGAACTCTAACTAGCTAAAGCTCAGGGAAACCCATGTTTTCTGGGTAAACATTAAAGAGAGAGCTGGAGTTAAAGCTGTGGAGACCTTTCTGCCCTGAATTTTTGACTGTTGACACAAGAGACGGCAAAAAACTTTGGGGTGCAATTCCTTAATTACAAGTTTTCCAAGCAAAATGTCAAAATTACAATTATGAAACTCTTTGGAATTTTGAGACCTTTTGAAACTTTAGAAAAGGGTCTTCTATAATTGTTGCCTGGAAGGAAACTCGGGCACAGTTTCTGCTCTTTGCTGCAGCTTGCTGTAGCATTTTTAATGCCCTTTTCCTATGCTTTAAATAAGAAGAAAATTAGCATTGATATGTGCAATAGAAGCAAATGTCTGTTTTAAAGGTACCATTCTCCACAGCAAGGCCATGGATTTAATAGGCTTTTACTGTATTATCGGCAGCACAATGCTGTGGCATTGAACCACAACTATAGGGAACAATCCAATTATCATTCAGTTGAGCCAAAGCAATTAGTCAGCTTAGGCCAGGGGATAATGCAATCAGCTGAAAATGTTCAACAATCAGATTTGCAGAAAGCTGAAACTCACATTTTCTTTATTTCTTTCTCAGCTGACTCAGAGATCTCCTCCTAACTAATGAACACAGGCAAAGCAACAACTCAAAGTATGGTGGAGGCTTCAAAAAGTCTGTGGCAAGGAAATGAAGGCTTTTAAACAGGCAGGTTATTTTTGAAATGCACAAACTCCTGTTCCTCTCTATACTTCACCCTCCTATAGCACTGCAAAAAATACATTCAAACTAGTCTTCAGACTTTGACACTTATTTTCCCTAATTAAATCTTTAAAAAAGGAAAAGCTATGAAAGCTAATGAAAGTTATTGTTGGAGGTGAGATATAAGGATATAAGGACTGAAGCTGTTGTTTAAGTGGATGTGTAAATTTGGGATACTTGGGACTGGTTGAACAAAAAATTATTTAATCAAAGCTTTTTCTCTTAAATGTATTATTTGTGGCAAGGTCACTAACATTTTCTGGAAAGGTTTTTCTCAAAGCTATTTTTTTTTTTTTGGATGTGGCACTGCATTTTGGTAAATAAGTGGCCTGTGCTAAGGCAGAGATGAAAAGATTCAAGCTGCAGCATTATGTGAGCACCCTGTGTTCCTCCCTGTAGCTTAAGGATCTTTTGAAGGTGGAATTAACATAACCAAATCATTAAAGACTCAAATACTCTCATCTCATGCTGAATGAGCAATTGGTACATTATGGGCCTGACTGCTGTTCCACAAGTATTATACTCACTTTGGCTTCTTTTGGGATTGTTAACACCCAGACTAATGGTATATGGAATCCAAATGATCTTGTTTCTGGTTGGAAGAGTGTGCTCCATAACTGTGCAGTGTTGCTTTTGCCAACAAAACCTGAACACAGAGCAACTCTTCCTGTCTGAAGATAATCTGGTCAAATACGCTTTTTGTTCATCTGCCTTCCTATCCTGCAATACGAAAAGTGCTCCTGTGATTTGTTGTGCAGAAGAGATGACATAAGGTGCTGCTGCATAAGAACTGACAAAACACAATTTGAATGGTTTGACTCTGGAGATCTGGTCTAACACAAGTGCTCCTCAGGCATGGTCGGCTGAAAATCTCTGGGGCTTGATTCTGTTTCACTGAGAAAAGTTGGAAGAGGAGTTGATTTATCCAGAGGCTGAGGGTGATCTGGGTTTGAGCAGAACAGGCACAGAAGAGTTTGTAGTGGTGTAGACGTGGTTCCTTCTGCACTCAGCCAAAGGAAAGACTGCCCTAAAATCAACGTCTTTTGAACTCAGACCATCACTTAATAAGAAGATTTTATTGTAGTAACCCAAAACTGCCTTGGCCTCTATGCTGGGGTTGAAAACAAAATGTTGGATTTCTCTGCATCAAGTAAAAACGTAGAAATAATGCACACATTGGGGTCTCTTGAAGGTTGACATGAAAGTGGGTCACGGCAGCTCTTTGGAATTCAGGATTTTGGCTGCATTTTTGTGTGAGGTGTTGTCTGGAGCACATACTGGGCACTGCTGGTGAGATAGGCAGGAAGCCTTCCTTGGGGCTGCCTTTTGTGCAACTCTTTAAAGTTAGCTCAGAAATCTATCAAAGTGACAACTTGTCTGGATAAAGGAGAGTAGTTAGGGGTTTTCCTGTCTAATTAATAGATTGAAGGCACTGATGTGGAATGGAGGAGTTCAGGCTAAATTCCAATCTAGCATAATGCTGGATGTGAAAATACTCCTGCATTAAGAACAAGACAATGGGATTTAGAGACTCTCATTTGCCTCAAGTGTTGATTAAAAAAAAGTTTATAAGCCCTTTTCTTGTGCCTTCACATCTCAATGGATCTATAAGATGGGGATGGGGGAGTGGAACAGGGACCTCGAGGTGTCTTGCCCTGAACACCACATTGTAACATCAGCTGGTTTGGATTATGGCATCTCTGCAGGTGGATCTGGCCCTGGTGTGCTGGTGAAGGGGAGAAAACATCATTATCCTTGGAAATTCTGAGTGAATACAAAGTCTCGAAGTGTGAAAAGGGATTTTTCTTGCTTCTTAGTTTATCTTGAGGCTGTTTCTGAGCTCTGCCCATTTGCCTTCACGCATTCCAAAGAATTTGTCTCCGAAGCTGAAAGCAACTGTTGTAATGCTAAGTTAGAAATATTTGGGGAAGACATTAAAATAGAATTCTAAAGGGTTTATGACATGCTGTGCCATTATCTACCTCTGTATAAAAGTTGAATAAAAAAATCAACCAAATGAGCTGCACTATTCATGTGAAACCTGCTAACCTATGAATAATGTGATCACCCCAGATACAGCATTGCAAAGGTTTTATCAGCATCATTGGAGTATTTTTATCTGTATTTGCATGTCTCAACAGGAGAAAGTAAAGATACTAAGGTTGTAGAGTCAAACTTTCAGTGCTAAAGACCTTGGCTCTGAATTCTGTAGGTTCTGCTCTTTTTCTCTTTTTCTCTTTTTTTCTCTTTTTNTTTTCTCTTTTTCTCTTTTTCTCTTCTGAATTTAATTGACTGTGGTATGAAATGCTGAGTTTTCCTTTACCAAGAAAGCAAAGAGATCTGACATTACACTGAGTCCGTATCTGTCTTCCCGCCTTGCATGGAGTTATCAACCACATGCAGCACCAAAGAAGGAACTTGTATCTGCTCAAGGCAGTGCCCACCTGGCCAGACACCCCTCTCCTTTCCATTTTTGTGAGCTTCTTAAAGCCATTCTGCTCTTCACAATGAGAGAAAAAGGACGATTTTATGGCTTAGCTGGAGGGTGCCTTGATAGCACAAACTCTCCATCTGCCTGGTGAGTTCCTATCTGATGCTGTGCAAACCCAGCTCTTCCCAAGTAGCCACCAGCTGCCCTCAGCTTTCAGGACCACGGAGAGGACTGCAGTGTGGGAGGGTGTGTGGCAGCTCCATCTTGTTAAGAGAGAAAGCTCTACTGCTTTCCCTGCTCACCCTGGTTGTGCTGTTCTGGAGTTCCTGTTACAGTAAGGTAACCCAAGAGGTAGTGGGGAGAGAGTTGGAGAGGAGACTTGACAAGGACATGTGTTGAGAGGCAAGTGCAAATGGCTTTAAACTGTGGGTAGATTTAGATGAGATATTAAGTAGAAATTCTTCACAGTGGAGGTGATGAGGCACTGGCAGAGGTTGACCAGAAAAGCTGTGGATGCCTCATCCACGGAAATGCTCAAGTCCCACCTAAATGTGGCCTGGGCAACCTAGTCTGGTGGAAAGACACTTTGCCCATGGCAGGGGACTTGGAAATAAGTGATGTTTAATGTCCATTCTAACCCAAACAGTCCCATCATTCTATAACAGGATTGGACATAGAGGGGTTGGAGAAAGGACAGACTCTATTTCCAGAAAAGATGGTAATGCTGTCTTGAATTAAAATTACATTTTGTTACCTTTTCCCAGTAGATCCAAGTCTCTGTTCAGGTGGGATTTGCTCAGTTCCTTTCCTGTGATCTTCTGAAGAGTGTCCGGAGTCAGACCACTGATGCAATAGAGGTTTCCAATAGTAAAATTATGTGGAGTGTGTGGAAACCTCTCCCTTTGCTGCTCTTTGATCTCCACCCTTTAGACAAGACACTGTGTGATACAATGGGCCTACTCAGTGGTGCTCATTTCACTAAGGGCCAGGGATCGTATTGATGTGTAGCTGAGCTTGTTACTCAGCCTCTGGACAAAACCACTGCTGCTTATTCACCTTTGTGATTGATCACTGCTGTGTCGTGTTCCTTCATGTTGTGAGTCACTTATGAGGCAGGACAGCCCTTCTCTGGCTACTAAACATTGCACAGAGGTTACTAATTGAGTGACTCACTTCAGTGTGCCACCTTTAATGCCAGAACTCCTTTTGGTCATTTATCCAGGTTTCACTCTGGATGGGGATATTGGTGCTGTGGAATGCTTAAGGTGAAAGGCTCCCTAAAGGCATGACTCACCAAGATGGCCTGGTAACCCAACCACAAACATTTCTGACAGGAGAAAAGGTTCCTCCCCTTAATCCTGAGGGCTGTATTGTTTTCTGTTAGGTTGCCTCCTGCTTTGTCACACTTGCCCAGGTGTGTTATGTGGTAACCCAAGGTGTTCTGGTGCTGTGCACATCTCCAGGATGGGCAGAGCCTTGGAGCACTGGAGCCAGCCCAGCTCTGCTGTCTAGGAGGTGACTTGCATGTCTTGTGTCCTGGGGCGTTTTGTGCCCATGAGCATGGAGGTATGAGAAGGTGGCTTTCAGAAAAGGGGCAGAAAACATCTTTTAAATGTAGCTAGGTTGTTTGATGTAGCCCAGCTGGGCACAAAAAGCTCTTCCATGCCTATGATCCTGCTCTGTGATCTTTTACTTGAGAGGTGCTTTATGATGATGGCTGTTGGTGTCTCAACCCTTGGAGCAGCCCATTGTGCAGAGCCCAGAGGAGTTAGGACACAGCTGTGTGTCTGCTGCACAGCTTGGGGCTATGCAAGGGAACAACTGAGGCCTGGAGGCAGCAGAAGTCAGAGCATTTCACTGCTGCTGATATAATCCTGCTGGTGCACCTCCGTGCTGACACAAAGCAGCATCTCTCACCCCACACATTAGAGAGAGGCCCTTGGTGTCTCAGTGATGTCTCTTTGAGAGTAGGAAATGCTGCTTATTCCTCTCCTCCTCATCCCTGCCTCAAATAAGTGTGATTCCTGAGAGATGCTCAAGTCCCAAACACTATGTGGGGAAAAGCTGAGAGCTGTATGGAGACGGATTGTGAGGACACAGAAAAAAGATCTTCCCTGCAGTGTCTGTGCTGTCACTGCATCTCCTGGGAATTCCCTTTCCCATCCACGGTTCACTACATTTATGCCATCTGCTTGGGGAAGTTCTTGGGAAGTGTTTGGTGCCCAAGGCTGTTCCGTGCTCCCCCAGCACGGTGGGAGTCAGTATCTTCAGCTGCATTGCTTGGGTGAGAAATTGCTGAAGGCAAGAATCTGCACCAATTACCAGCAATAAATGCTGAGGAGTGAAGGCTGGGGAGGATGTCAGGTTGCTTAAGTCTCTTCCAACACAGTTGTGTTGGACACGCATTCCTTGAGATCTGCAGAACCTTGGTCAGCATTTCTGAGGGGATTGACTGTTGCTTGCCACCCTGGCTTTGGAATGACATCAGACAGTGAAATAGAGCCCCTCTGGGCCTTTCTCCATGGCCTGGCATTTGGCTCCTAGACACCTTGAACTCCAGAGAACTTCTGTGCTCACAGGTCAGGTCTGAGCAAAGAAACCACTCTGGGCTTGAAGATAAAGGGACCTCTTACACATACTCCAAGAAGGAAGGATGACAAGCTCAGATGAACACCAGTAGTATTTTTAGTGGATTCCAGAGAGGGACTTTGTCGCGGGGCGAAGCTGGGCGTGTCCCAATTTAGGAACACTGGAATGAATCTCAGGACACGGCTGTTGTAAAAAACTCTCCTACTTTATTTACAATCTAACTCCTTTTATACATTTGTACAGAGGTCAAGGGATTGGCTACACAGGTCGCCACCTCTTCAACCTGGATGGTGGACATCACCATCAATCATTTCTTCTCTCACAGGAGAAGTATGTAAACATTCTATGAATAGACATTATTTACATGAAGGCTGCATGAGAAAGTTCTACAGAAAGACAAAAGACAGAAAACTCAGGGCAACAGGACTTCTAGACCTCAACTGTAAGAGGTGAACTCTTGGGGTGAGAAGGAAAGACTGTCTTATCTTCTTCCCAGGTAAGTTCAGTTTGTGGTCCTTTGTTATGATGAGTCTGGTAAAACCACAATCTGCTCATGTTTCTGCTGATTCAATTGCCACAGGAGCTCCCACAGGAAAAAAGTTGTGAGGGCTTCTGGCAAACCTGGTTTAAGTAGCCCAGGACCCTTGGGTAGGCTTTGACTTTGCAGAGGAGTTCCCTGCACCATGGATGGGGAATACAGCTCCCCGTACGTATCCTCAACAATTTGTAACTACTGCTTGCATCTCCTTCTAATGTTTTTTCATTACTGGCCAATAGCAATGGCTGATTTATTTACAGCCTCCCTGAGGCATGATTAAAAATGAGCAAAGTCAAGGGGTCCTCAACAAAGTTAAGATCCTCTAGAACATGGTCAGTAGCTGTCTGGAGGAATAAACAAATGAGCTGAAAATCGAAATATAATTTAACCACAGCACGGATGCCTCTATATCAGCCAGGAATTTTTCATTTTCTTCTATTATGTTTTGTTATGAGCTTTATTCATATTTGAGTCACATGCAGAAGAAGTTTCAGATCTTTCATGTCAGACTATAAAGAAATGTAGGAGCAATAACTTCTTCCAAATATTGTGTTCTAACCTTCAGATGGATTGCCTGCAATTATCCCACTGATGAGAAATAGTAATTCTCCCCAATGTATTTCTATGACACATCCTTTGAACTCACAGTGATCTGTAAGCATTTTAGCTCCTTGTAGAAAGAATCTTTCACTTGCTACCTTGTAAACAAATTGAAGAACTAATGATAAACTGAGAGAAAATGGATTATTTTTTTTCCTTTTAAACTAATAATGTGGAATCATTTTGGGTGCAGGAAGGGATAAGACATCCAACAGAAATGTCTCCCCACCTCAGTATTTGGCTCAGGAGTGTCTTCATTTTTAATTAGCCATGATTGTTTTCAAGGCCAGGTTTGCCAATTTTCTAAATTTGAGACTTGTGTGAGAGCCAGAATTAGGCTCTGTGTGTGTGTTTTCAAGCACAGTGGCCCTGTCCAGAACTCTTCTTTATGTGGCTTCTGGCAACTGGGTCTGGCTGGAGCCAATTTTCCTGCACACCGGGAATCCAAAGATGAAATGGGACCTTCACGTGGAAGTTCACCAGAACACCCAGGAGTGAAGGGAGAAGGCTTTCTTCTAGGACAGTCTGGACACATTGCAAGTCTCAAAATAGTTCCATCTTCTGAAATTTCCATCTTGATTTAGAGGCTGACACCTCCGCAGTGTGGTGGCAGCGGCAGTCACAAGCAGCTGCATGCTCGGGTGTCCCCTCACATCAAGCAGAACTACCAGAATGTGTTTTGGCTCAAACTCCTCCACAGCACTGAGATGGGCAGTGATGGCAACACCTCCCCAGGCTGTCAGGACTGCTGCTGCATTCACGGCTGCAGGATATTCCCAGGGCAAGCCAGGTATTTCCTCGTGTATGATAATTGTTTTCCGAGTTCTGTTACGGGACTCTCAGCAGAACTGGGGTGTGTGCGCACCCTGTTGCAGGGCTGGTGTTTATTTGAGGGGAGAGCAAGGTTTCAGCCAGCTCTGCTCCATACCACAGGGTTTGCAAAGCATCTCCTTGGTAAATGAGGTGATTTTTGAAGCTGAAGCCTGAGGCAGGGTTTGGCATTTGCTGAGGTCAAGTGTAGCAGTGCACCCCCCCCCACCTTAACAGGTGTTCCCATATTAGAAAAGAGTTTAAGTTTCACCCCTGAGCTTACAAGGCAAAAGAAGCAGAAACTTTGATGCTTTTCTCACCATAATTGTCCCAGTGCCAGGACAAAGGATCCAACAGGTGCCTTTGAGCTGTACCTCAAGAACTGTAGCTATTTTCTCTTGGGCAGCATGTCAAACCCCCCTCCTAGATCATTAAATATTTAAAGAAGAGCACACAATCTCTCAGGGCATTTTCAGGGTCTCTTAGCAGGTGCAAGGGACCTCCCTGCACCATGCACGGCTTTCACTCTTTTGTTTTGTAGAGTTGTTTATTTTTGCCTTAATTAAAACCTTTAGCTTTTCCAAACACCTCTGATCATGCTGTCTTGCTAATTCTCATAAGCCATTTCTGAGAGGCTGTGGTGTTGGGAATGATGAAAGTTTACAGGAAAGTTTTACAGACATGAATGCTTAGCAGAAGGCTCTCTGAATGTGGAACCTGAAAGCGGAATAGAAATAAAAGCAAGTTTTGATATAGAAGAATAAAAGATGCCTAAATTAAGGATTGCTGAGCCAGTTACTGGACAACTAAGAAGGCAAAACTTGAGTTGGAAAGAGGATTTATGTCTAGAGCAAAGGATATGCTGACCACAAACAAAGAAGTTTTTAGCAAGCAAAAAGAGGTCTCAAGAAAAGCAAGAGATACTATATGCAAACAAAAAACAAGTTTTTTATCAAGAAGAAAAAAGATCTAAGAATTTTCCATTCCAAGAAAAAAGAAAAGCAACTTTAAGCTTAAAATGTAACATACTTACTCGACGTGACTGGATAGTACTGACCATGATATGGTAATAATGGCTGTCACTTGGCTCCCTCGATGAGGAGTTGTGATGGGCTATAGGCAAATGTAAAGGTATTGTGTGTGATGCTGATTGGTTTTTATGTATTAAGGTGCTCAGTAAAGAAAACTCTAAAATGCATTGTAACCAGAGCCAAAATGGCTTCAAGGGGCTGAGGATGTGTAGGCTGCACACTGAGGGCAATTCCTGTCTTGTGGAGTAACCTGCCAGCTCTGTTCTGTGCGTATTCCCAGACAAGGAAAGCGTGCTGTGTCCATCTCAGATGGTTTCCTGAAGGCTGACTGTGCTTACCCGAATTTCTGATGTCTGGAAGGTAGAGAACAGCTCTAAGGCTTTAAGCAGGAATGAATCAAATTTATGGTTATTCTGAAACCCCTTAAGGAGGAGGAGGTGAGGGGAAGGAACAGTGATTAAAGCAGATTTGCAGATTTAATAAGTTATGACTGGGCTGGAGAAAAGCTGGCAGAAGAACATTGCTGAAACCTTTTAAACCAAAACAGTCCAAGCTTGATGGGAAAATCTTGGAGCCTTCCAGGAATAATTCATATGCTAATGAGGAGGCTATATTTTTGTTTCCTTCCAGCAATATCTATGGGAGGAAATCCATCAATCAAGAAGAATCAAGAAGGGGGCTCGCTGTGCTATGTGTTGCACAGACTGTGTGTTGGGCTCTCAAAATGTTTCTGAAAATTCCTGAAGAGACAAAAGATGTAGAAGACAAGGAGGAAGGAGAGGAGCCTTGGTAATTCTATAAAGCTAAAGTCAACTGAAGTTAAGGAGGTTTCTGAGTTCCCATAATCTGCCTTGTCTATTTAGTCTGGATTGACAAATGTTCTTGTTAAAAACCAATCCATTTCAAATGCTATGAGTCTTCTTCTTTTCTGTAATTGGAAAACTTTGTTTATCAGCTTCGTGTTTTTGAAGGTGCTCAGACAAGAGGACTCTCATCCTTTATAAATCATAAACTGTTGGTAAATACATACTTATCTCATTGCTTCTGTAGCTCTCTTCATCAGCATCCTCTTCCCAGAACGTGCTTTATGCTATCTGACAGCAAATAGCATCGAGACAAGCAAGGCATTTGCAGGGAGGTAGTTTGCCTGTGGCATGAATCAGGTTCTCTCCATTGCTTGTCCCTAAAGGGTTCATATTTTCATGATGATGATGGTGGTGTGGGCTGTGATGGCTATCAAGGAAATCACTTTTCTATTTGGTGGCAGAGCATATTTTATGTCCCAGCATAAAATAACAGAATAATTTGAATTGAAAGGATCTTTAAAGATCATTTAGCCCCACCCCACTGCCATGAGTAAGGACATCTCCCACCAGATGAATATTTTCAGGGATGGAAGCATATTACTGGTATTTCTTGCCAAAGGAACCTGTAACACAAAGCTGTCTGTGAATAAAAGAAACGGGAATATTCTTTGCAACGTGGCCCTTCTGCTTCCAGGAACATGACAGCAAATGTGTAAAAAAGGGTTTGAGTGGCACAGAACTTAAACAGCTTTTTTAAAATCCACCTCAATTTAAAATTGAGAGATTATCCAACATTGCATAAGCTTGAAAAGGTTGGACAGATATGAATTTAGCGACGTGGTTCCCATGCCAGTAGGAAATACGTAGCAGAGAAGGGACTGTCCAGGTTTTCAGAGGATGATGGTGCAGAGGCAGATTCCTTTGCCAGTTCCTGACTCCACAGCAGGGCACCCTCCACCTGGGGAGGTTTGTGTAGCACAGCCTGGGTGGGACCCTCTGCAGTAGGGCTGCTTGCTGGGTTTCATCACTGTGGCTTTCTAAAAAGTTTCAGCCTCTGCATTTCCTACAAAAATGTGGGAGCATTTGGGGAGTTAGGCCTCACTTGCCTTGAAATGTGAATTGTTCTATGACTAATGAAATCCCTTAAATTCCTGTAAATAAAAGATGGGAACAGATTTGCTGGCGGAAAGCGTCCCAGCTCAGCAGTTCCCCTCAGCCATTTGCTTGCATCACTCTCATAGATTTGTAAATATTGCAGAACATGAGGAGTTTAAATTTTCATGCTTTAATGTGAGGCTGTGTCTGTACTACAGTGGGAGGTTGGGCTGGGATCTTGCACACCAACTTGGGTGATTGATAAAAAAGCATACAGGAGGGATAGGGTAGGAGGTTTCCTGGAATGTTATTTGAGTTCATCATCTGTGTGCATGGAAATGTCCCTCCCAGATAGAAACAGGAGCCTCTTGACTAAAACTTTGGAGTGAAGTTTCCTATTTCAGCAGAACAATGAGAGATGATGGTGGTGCTCTAAGCTTTTCTCTCTCCATCCAGGAATGTTTATGTGATTTTCTTACTTTGGTTACAAATCTCAGTCCCAGCAGAGAAATGTGCTTTGTGGCTAAGCCTCTCTCAGGAATGGAATCCTAAGCCCTCAGATAGTTCAGGTGGTATTTTCCTGTATTAAATGAGTCTAAAGCTGCCCACTGCAGGTTGTGCTGGGCTGGCCAGCCCTAAGCCCACCCGCATGCATTCATTAAGGCAACTTAGAAAAATCCCCAAGCTTGTAAGAGAAGCCCTACATATTTCATAGCTTGCTGGGATGGTGTAAGCCCTTACAATTTGAAATAAGGGTGCTTGCTTGATGAGAACATTTGCTGTGGTCAGAATATTATGGAAGCTGTGAGCACCTGGCTCTTTCAGTATATGGTGTCTGATCATACGATTGGCCCTTTGTGAGCAAAGAAATAATTTCCCCATCGACTATCTTTTTTTAATGTAGTTTTCTTTCCTAAATTGCTCACATAAGGCTTATAAATCACACAGCCAAACTGCATGTGAAGCAGACTTGCTTTTGGGTTTGTGAAGATATGAAATATGTAGCTTGCATTCTGCAGTCGTAGAAGTCCAAAAGAAAGTGTATGTGCTTTTTGGAAAGCATCTTGAAGGTATTTTCCAACATCTGCATTTTTAGCTGTCTGGCTTGAGGGATTTTTGGAGGACTTTTGCTCTGAAAAATTTATTTGAGTAAGCAACAGGTTATGAATACATTCAAGCAACTGCAGTCAGTAGTGAGTCCAGCAATCCAGAGTCCAGAGGCAAGGAGAGCTGCCAGACCTGATGTGTGAAAAAGGACTGACACATTGGAAGCAGTTTTGAGTGGACCCTGCTGCATCAATTTCTTCACCACCATTTGGCATCTGAGAGGTTCGAGACCACCCTGTTCTTTTTAAGGTGGATTTACCAACCTCAATCCAGTCACCAGGATCTGTCTCGCTCTCTTTGGCAGACATTGCCTGGTTGTAGGGGTTCCACTTGTACCTCCTGCATGGACAAAAATGATGTTTTTTTGTCCCCTGTGTATGCAGTAGTAGAAAGTGAACTGCTCTGAAACCATTTTATTTGCTTTGGTGATGATGGGTGGCACTCTCACACAGAAATGGTATTAACTGAGGGCAAACCTACATCAAGGTGGCAGCAGAGGATGCAAAGTCCCCTGCCAATGTAGGTACCACTCTTTCAGGCCTCCTAAAGAGTGATCCACACAGGGACACATGTTGTGGGGCGAAGCTGGGCGTGTCCCAATTTAGGAACACTCGAGAGAGCTCCAGAGACGGCAGTGGTAGAAAACTCTCTAATTTTAATTTTATCTGACTCCAATTTTATACGTATGTACAGAGGCCAAGGGATTGGCTACACAGGTCGCCACCCCTTCAACCTGGATGGTGGACATCACCATCAATCATTCCTTCTCTCACAGGAGAAGTATGTAAACATTCTAAGAATAGACATTATTTACATGAAGGCTGCATGAGAAAGTTCTACAGAAAGACAAAAGACAGAAAAACTCAAGGCAACAGACACACACCTTGGTTTGCTGCAGTTGTGCTCAGTGATGTGTCAAAGCCCTGTGAGATCACTGCTGGCTCTCTACACTCATCTGTGAATATTTTGGCATGGCACTTGCTCAGGGAATTTGCCAGGATTTGGCCTGTTATTAACAATTCTAAAATGATTTCTGCTCACAAATTCTTTTTAATAGATACAGCAACTTATGTGTGTTTAATCTAAAGCCTGTTTGCTTGGGGTTTAGGCAGCTGGGATGGATTGCACCCAAAAATGGTTTGGCATGCAAAAAACGGTGCTCTCTGGTCCTGCTATTATTGCATTGAAGATACACGGTGTTTGGCTGGCTGAGAGATGTGTTTAATATGTACCAGTGCAGCGAGCACAGCCCTTGGGGGGCTAGGATTGCTTTGCTATGACCATTATGACACTGCATACCTGAGTATGCAAAAAACCCCTGAAAATGCACTGCCTGTCATGTCTTATTGCTTAATGATGTAGCCAGAGGCAGACCTGACATTAAGGCCATTCTCTGCTCCCGGTGGGGGAGTGCATCTTTAGTCCCATCAGAGCAGATGCATTTAGAAACTGCAAGCCCAGCCTGCTCAGAGCTGTCACTTGGCTGCCTTAATGAGTCCATTCTTCAATCAAGGTGGTTTCTTCTCTGGGAGCTCAATGATGATGTTTGAATATGGGATATTTATAGTGTTAGTGCCAGGCTCCTAACAGCCTAATGGCTGTTCTTCTTTCAAAGGCTGGGTCAGAGGGGAGGGGGAGAGGTGGCCACACTGGAGGGCTTTGGCTGAGCTGGGAAATTTAGATTTCCTCAAAACAGGGGTCTAGGAAAGCTGACAGCTTATTAATTCCCCTTCCCTCTGGACAGGACACTGCTTAGCAAATCATGTAAGGAGAAGGGGAGGAAAATGAAGTGTGAAAATCAGTGTAAACTTAGCGCTTGCTCCTGCAGCCAGGACTGCAGCACAGCATTGCTGACAGTGCTGGGACTCACCTGCCTCTGTCAGCAGCTCTGCCAGCTCCACTTGCTTTCCTTAGCCTGGCTTTGCTTGTCCTGGTTTGCCCGGACTATTCCTTTACAGTAATGGGACTTGGCTGTGGCAGAAGTACTGGGCTGGTGGCCTGTGGTGCTTTGAGAAAAGTCACTTTTCTAAACTAGCATCTTTTTTTCCCCCCACACTTCTCGTATTACTTAAACTCCTCATTTTTCAGGAATTATTTAGGACTAGACAACATAGAGAGTGGGTGTGTGCTAATACTGCACTTTCAGCCTGAACTGGAGCTGTTGTGTCAAGTTTTCCTGCATTTTCTGTCAAAACTCTCAGCATCTGAAACTGTGTGATAGATGCCCAAATTCAGGCCCTGCTAATCATGGATTTTTCTCAGGTCAGTGGGGAGATGGAAGAGTTTTCTTCCATCTGTAAGCTGTGAAAATGCACTTTACCTGGCCAGAGGGTTCCCATAGCCTCCTCCTGAGGCTTCTTGGATTTTCAGGGTAATAGAGGGCATTGCCCACCTGTGTGGTTGGGCTGCGGTCCCCTCTCATTCGGGGGACCACTTGTCGCTAGCTGAGGCTGGGTGTGTCCCCCTTTAGGGACAGGAAGAGAGCAGGCAGACACAGCAGCAGTGAGGGGAAAGAACTCTCTTTTTTATTTACATTTTCTACTTTTTATACGTTTGTACAGGAGTCCAGAGATTGGCTAGAGAGGTCACCACCTCTCAACCTGTGTGGTGGACATGACCATCAATCAATTCTTCTCTCAGAGGAGAAGAATGCAAACATTCCAAGGATAAACTTTGTTTACATCAGAAGGCTGTGAGAAACTTCTGCACAGAGGCAGAAAGGCAGAAAACAGGGTAACACACCTGCTCCCTGCAAGTCTTGGCACTCAGCCCACCTTGCACACTCACCTTCCATTTTGCAATGCCTGCTTGCATGTTAGGAATAGGGTGCTGTACAGCTTCCAGATAAAATATTTATGAATGGTTGAAAATTTTCAGTAAAAGCATCCAGCCATGGCTATGCAAACAGGAGAGTTAGAGCTTTACCAACACTCAGCCCTATTCAGCAAGGAAAAGCTCTGCCAGTTGCCTTTCCTGCCACCATAAGCACTTTCAAACCAGACTTGCATAAGAGGTAGTTTTGAGGATCCTGCCCTCATCCTGGTTTTAGTTATCACACTGTCACATTGCAAATAAATCTGGGTAGTTTTGGACAAAGGTCATCGGATCAGTAACAATTTCCCCTCTGGAGCTGTGACAAACTTGCAAGTGCCTGGGAGAGATTCTGTGTGTGTTTTATCTTAGTGCACTTATTGCTTCTGCCATGAACGTTCTTGGGTATTATTTTTTTAAAAGTTAATTTTCTCAGGCCTCGTCATCTTAAAAAATAATTGTTTTCAACAAAGCAGCATCCTATCAAAATTGCCTTTACTCCACACCCTCACACTTCAATTCTGCTCCTCTTCCTGCTTTGAGAAAGCTTTGCTGTTCCTCATGCAGCAAATATATGACTCAGAGGAAAAAAAAAAATGTAAACCCAAATCAAACCAATATTTTTTCATAAATGAAACAAGGCTCTGTGGAAGCTTGGCATCACCACTGATATTGCAAACAAATCTTGTTTATAATAATCAAATAAGCTGTGGTTGTTTCTGTGCCAATAAAGGAGGCACTTGGGAGGACAGGGCACTGCCAGCACCACCTGTGTCTGCTCCAACCTGAGATGGGCTGTCTTGGAGTCTAAATCAGTGTCTAGTACACTGCAGCTGAAGCTCTGAATTTCAATCCTCCAAGTGTTTATGCAGAGTTGTCCTGTGAGGGATGTTCTTCATACTGTGGAGATCTGGATTGGCTTTGGGCTGGGGCTGTACAATCAGCCTCATACACAGTTTATTCCAGGGCTGCTGTTCTCCTTCCATGGGGAAATTCACACCATGGCTGCTGAGGAAAGGCTTGGAGAAGAGTGAGCGCTCCTTCATCAGGGCATATCCCTCACCGCGACTCTGTGTGGCAGAAAATCCCAGTGACACTTTGAAATTTCTCTACATCCAATAGGAATTTTCCTTCCCCTCGTACTTTTCTCCCTTCCAGGCTTGAATCCCTGCAGGTCTCCCTTGGCTGAACAAACCAGAAATCCAGAGTGATCACACTCTGATCACTACTGCTCCCCACCACCTCTGAGTTTGGGGCTCCTGGTGCCTGATGAATTAAGCAGAAGGTCAGATGGGATGACCAGTGTTGTTCCTAGTGATTTATAAGTCAGTGAGCACCAAGGCAGGCAAAACACTGAACAGGAGCTTTATTTTAGTCCCTGAAAAGTTAATGATCGTGTTGTGTAAAAGACCACGCATTTCAAGGGCTGACATGTGAGTTGCCCTTTGCTAATTAGAGCCAAGGGACAAGAAGCCATTGCACCAGAAGTTTAAGTCCAAGTCTTTATGCGTTTATTTACTATTGTTTCACTGGCTGTTAAACTATTTGCTAGTACTCATCCCAAATTCATGAAGTACTATAAATACTCGCAGAGAAAAACTTCATTATTTTTTCATAAAGGACAAGAAATACAGTTGGGAGGTTCAGTTTAGTAGTCGTGCTTATAAACAACTGAGGGCTTGCTGGGTTCCCATTAAAAGCTTGTCAGGTGGTGCCCATGTTCCGAGTTCTGGGTGGCCTATTCCAAGTGTAAGATGAAAAAGTTAAATATTCCTAATTAGACACATTCCCATATGTGAGAGACACAACAACCCTCTGATGGTGTACTGCATAAATTCTATAAATATGGTGGAAAATCATCACTGCCTGTAATAATCAAACCTGCCAAGCTGCATGTTGGATTTTTAACCCCAGGTCTTCTTTTAGGTCCCTTCATGCTGCCAAACAAAATTGTTTTGGTATGAGTAGGAATGGAATTCTGCCCATTTGTTAAGAAATCATTTTGGTGGACCCTTGTTGTCCTGAATTTTCTGCCTTCTGTCTTTGTGCTGTAGATTCTCACGCATCTTCATCTAAACAACGTGTATTTTTAGAATGTTTACATACTTCTCCTCTGAGAAAAGAAATGATTGATGGTGATGTCCACCATCCCGGTTAGAGAGGTGGTGACCTGTGTTGCCAACCTCTTGACCTTTGTACAAATGTATATAAATGGAGTCAGATTTTGTAATAAAGAGTTTGTTCCCTTGAGCTGCTGCTGGTGGCCTCATCTTTCTGTCCCTGAACCTGGGACACTCCCAGCCTCAGCGATCACAGACCCTGGCTCTCAAACTCAGTGCTTGTGTATCCTTAAAATATGACAATCTCTCAAATCATAACAAACTTGGGATGGTGGAAAAAAGGTGGTTTTGTTCACTGCTTGTAGGGTCGTGGCATACGGCCTGTTGTGATGGGGGGCACTGCTGTTACCCTTAATAGATTTTACCTCAGACATAATCTGACTCAAGTTTTCAAATTATTATTACTG
This sequence comes from Cyanoderma ruficeps, assembly GCA_008694505.1. Lineage (NCBI taxonomy): Eukaryota > Metazoa > Chordata > Aves > Passeriformes > Timaliidae > Cyanoderma > Cyanoderma ruficeps. The sequence continues at coordinate 46,296,536 of VZDJ01007753.1, read as the reverse complement.
TGCTCGTTATACCCACTTAAGTGATATTTTAAACTTTGCTCTGAGTCACCAAGCAGGTTTTCTTCCCTCCCACTCATTCGTAATGTTTTCTAGGTATTCGCCCAGGTTAATGTTCATTAATTTAAGTTCCAAAATTAATAATCCCCTGATAAAATACTCCGGTTTAAATAACTCCTTAGGTTTAAGGCAGATGTCATGTGTGAGTCATAATGTATTCCCACCACTTTGAGAAGAATATTGTTCACAGTGTCATATCCAGAAACATCAAATTATCTCCTGAATATTTAGAAATGAATATATATTTAGTAACTAGAAAGAAGAGATATAAATGCATGCTCCAAAATGCTATTATTGTAGTGATACTTATTAGGTGGTTTTATTTGTTGGCTGCAATACAGCAGTTTAAACAGATCTTACTTATTTTCAGAAGTCAAACGGATAAGACATTCTTAAGGGAATGCTGGTAAACATTTTCTAAATTAATTTTCTTGCTGGCTGGAAGAACATTGATATATCCCTCAGCCATCCCTTTTACAGCTTGGTCTGCACAGAGCTTGGTTTCCAAATTAGGCAGTCTGGGAGAGGAGAGGTAAATGTGCTGCTCTGTCCCTGTCCCATTGACAGTTTTCAGGATAGGTGTCAATGCTTTGGTTTATAGGTGATGTGGTTTAACCCAAACTGACAGCTAAATACCACACCAATGCTCCGTCCCACATGCCCTGCTGGGATGGGGAGGAAAATCAGGAGGAATAGTTTTAAAAAACCCCAGACTCACAAACTGAGATAAAAACACTTTAATGATCTAAACACAATAAAATATAATACTACTGATGATAATAATAACAATCATAATAATTGTAATGGAAAAAAAGAAAATAAATTAAACTGAAGACAGACAAGTGATGCACAATGCAATTGCCCCCCAGCCACTGACTGATGCCCAGTCTGTCCCACACCACCAACCAACACCTCCTGGCCAACTGCACCCAGTTTGCACACTGGGCACGAACTTCTGCAGTTTGGAATATCCTTTTGGCCAGTTTGGGTCACTGACCTGGCTGTGTCCCCGCCTGCCTTCCTGTGCATCTCCTCACTGGCACAGCACGGGAAACTGAGGAGTTCCTAACTCAGGGTAAGCACTGCTCAACAGCAACTGAAACATCAGTGAGCTGTCAGCATTATTGCCACAAATGATGGCAATCCAAATTCCAGCTACCAGGAAGAAAGTGAATTCTATCCCAGCTGAAACCAGGACACTTGGTTTTCATAGCTAGTGTGGTGAGGCACCAGGCTGGAATGAATCTGGAGCCCACAGTGCCATTTTGGTATCTGTCTATGGCCCCGGTAAATGCCAATAAACACCTCTCTGCTATCAGCTTTCCTGCAAAGAACCTGCTACATTCCCTCCCTTGGAGAAGAGGGAACAAGGGATTGCTGGGGTATGTCCAGCCCCTCCAGGAGTGTGGCTTTAGCTGCCTGTTTGCTCCCAGTGAGAGGGAGGGACACTGCTGCTGGATGTCCCAGCGGGTCCCACCGCTGAGCTTCTGACATGTCAGCTTCTGCTCGTGGAAAACTCCATCTGCAGGTCTGCAGAATGGGATGTCTGAGGACAGATTGGCACCCAGAGCCAGGTGGGGCCCCTGCCAGGGTGCTGACAGGTGAGAGAGTCAGCAGCAGCCCTGTGTGTGCCAATGTCTGGAAATCAAAACCAGTTTTTACCTAAACCACCAATCCAGAGTCTGAAATGTTCACATCTCCTTCCCTGGAGATGTCCCAGGCTGGCACAGGGACTGGAGGGTTGTTTAACTTTGCTTGTCACTCTCTCAGTTAATATCTAGGGGAGTCACAGTGGTGCAAAGAGTACCTGGGTGGGGGTCATTAAAGGACATATGGATTGTCAGGGTGTGGTAGGAAACACAGGCATCAAAAATCATGGTTCTGATCCCCTGTGGGGTACACCAGCACAGCACAGTCCAAGACAAAGGCTCAGATCATGTTCCGTGATCATGCTACCTTCAGCTACATGAATATCAGGGAGGAAAAGCAGGTAGAAAGCAGGGAAATCCCTCAAATCCTGCAGGCACTGCAATCCAAGAGGGATGTGGCCAGTGAGACATGGTCTAGGTGGGAAGTGTGGTGCTGATGGTGGACACAGGAAGTGAACTTTTTGTATGGGAAGATGGAAGGAATGGGGTCTCCTGAAGACTGAAGGAGAACAGTCCTCAGTTGTGTTAAGTGTGTGTAAGTGGCTTCAAAGAGCGGGGGAATCATCTGTTCAAGTACATGGTGGGTAGAACCAGTAATAATGAATTCAAATTAAAACAAGGGAGGTTTAAATTAGCATAAGAATTTTGTCTCTAAGTATAGCAAAAAAAGTGGAATAGGAGGTGGAGCCTCTGTTATTCAACCTGTCCCCAAATTCTTCAAACAAAATCACTCAAGGATGGCTCAGGCAGAGATAGATTTTAATTTTTTTTTTCTCGTCCTTATTTTCTGATGGGGGTTGGCAGGGGAGCAACAAGGTATTTTTATCTGGTTTTGTTTTCCTCTTTAACAGTGAGTTTCTGCTCTGCTACCTTATTTTTCGTCAAATCATCTCTATTTTGGTGGGGTCATGATCTGAAATGACAGCCTTCAACTGAGCAAAGGATTTATTTATTTAGGAAGAAACTGTAAATTTGGGAGTGCTCCTTTGATTTTTGGCAACTGCTGTCTAAATCTTCCCTCAGAAGAAGTAGGGAAAAAATTATATCATTCTTGATTCCGTGACAGCCTTCCTGTGTCACCTTGGACGACTCTCTAAGACACCCCAGAACACCCAGGTGAGGACAGTAATCCCTGTCCTTTGGAGAAAAGAGCAGATGAACCTTTTTTTTTTGTGGCAAGGATGATTTCTTCTCTGTGCTGCCCCCATTATGTGGAGTCACACTCCAAATCTCCCTGAAACTGCAACAGGCAGTAATCTTCCTTTTGTCAAAATCTGAGATCACCGATGTCACACAAATACAAAAAGCTCCCAGACAGCACCTCCTAGACAAAACCCTGTAATAAGGTGTTTAAAGAGTTCAGGGGAAAAAAAAAAAGGGAGAGAGAGTGTGAGAATAAAGCTGAGTACTAAAACAGACAGACGTGCTCATCCAGAGGCTCTGTGTCTCCAGGACAGGTGTGTGCTGGAAGGAATTTTGGTACCAAAGCCTGCTGGTCTGGCAGTGTTGAGCTCTGCAGTCATCAGCAGCTGGTGGGAGTCATCAGCAGATCTTTCCTTTCTGGAAGCTCAGTCTCCCGAATGGGACGTGACACCACTGCAGGGAGTTCTGTGCTGCAGGAGGTTGCACTTCTGAAAAGCAAGGGCTTTATAATTCTTGAGGTCCTTACAGGGGAGAATATAGTTCTTTAGGCTCAGGAAATGAAGCAGTGTTTGTCTTCATTGCTGTCCTAAAACTTCTGACTTCTCTTTCCTTGAGAAATTGTTTCTACCTGGTTACTGACTCGTGTTTCCCTGTAAAAATTGCTCTTGGCCACACCAGAACTGTCTCTGGTCATGTCCATGCTGTGAAATGGCTCTGTTACTCTGCAGGCCACATACCCATGGTGTTCTGGGGAGATGTGCAGGCCCCTGAGGGGTCTCTGCTGGCCAGGCAGCCTGCACTCAGGTGGGAATGTACTGCTTTTTGGAATGGCAGAGTCCCAGTCTTACTCAATTTCTCCTGGTGTGGTCCTTGGGGTTTTATACCTTCTCATGCAGGGATTTTTTGCTTGCTGGAGTTACTGCTATCCTCACAGCAACTTGCCTTCTGTGTTCCTCTCCTGTCCTTTCCTTGCATACCATTAGAATGCAGACTATGGGAGCTCACCAACAATTTTCCAGGGAAGAAGAACCAGTTTTTAGCTAAGTACCCAAACAGTCCCAGGGTCACACTGTGCCAGGGGTGAAACTGAAGTAGAAGATACCTTTTAAAACACACACTCATTAGGCTTGATTCAAAATTCCTCATGTCTGGAAAAGTGGCAGTGGGAACAGCTTTTAGCCTGGAGAAGTGTTGGTCCAATCCTGACTTTGTAGTGTCAGTTTGTGCATGGTGTTAGCATCTGTTTTCCTTGGCACTGAAGCTTGAGCAGTGAGGAAAATGGGGAAAATGCAGAAAGAAGGATGGGTTGAGCCCCTACAGACAAGCATTGAAGTATTTCTCTTCTCAGCTGGTCTGTCATTGTGCAAATCCATGAAATCCTGTGACATTTCTATAAGCTTACGAATAATTTCTTCCTTTCAGAATTCAAAACCCCATGACTCTTTTGTTCCAATCTCTTCCCCATCACCAGGCAAACCCCAGCACTTTTCTCTGGGCACATTAGAAGGTGGCACTTTGCTCTTCACCTGTTTAAAGCAGGAAACTAAAAAGAACACCCCTGCTGCAGGGGAGGAAAAAGCCACCTGGCAGTGACAATGACACAAAAGTGAAATTTTGCATGGAAGATGGACACACTCAAGGTGAGACCTCTTTGGGGAATGATCACATTTCAGTGGAATTGTGCTGAAACAATGATGCTTTCTGAGCCAGGATTCAAAGAGGAGGAGAAGAGTGAGGGACTGAAGCATTCCTGGATTTGCCTGTGGAACCAGCTTCAGGAAGAGAGCATCTGAGGCAGTGGTTTAATAACCATGAGAGAAACTGCAAAACCTTAGGTTTAAAGCTGTTCTGCTTGAATGCTATTGCTACAAGGCAACCTTTTAAAGCACTGAAAGCTTTGCCAGGGAAAAAAGGCAAAGGACCTGTATAAATAGTACAGCAGTTCGACTGTATAGCTCTTAGTGGATGGAAAACTTTTGGATACCATGATAGCAGCAGCAGCAAAAAGCTTGAATTTTGATAACTTCATGTCTTCTCCCTCTGATCCCTGATATTTGTGTGCTGAACAAGGGCCCAAGAGCACTTGTGGTTTCTTGTGGCATCCAAACCCCCAGATTTAACTCAACATCTGCTTTTGGTCTGGTGGTGGAGAGTTCTGCATTTCACATTCTGCTCTGCACGTGAGGGAGGTGTGTGTCTGTCTGGAGGGATAAGATCCCATCTTGTAACACTTGCAGAAAACGTTTGTCAAGCTGTGGGACAAAGCACAAGGAACTGAAGTGAGAAGCGACAATCTGCTCTGTGCAGCAGGGAAGCTCTTGGCAAAGATGCAATTTATAACTGAAAGGGTTGCCAAGTTTTGTGGGGTTTTTTTTGTTGTTTTGAGTTGTTCTGCTGACTTCTGCAGAAATGTAACCTGGGAGATTGTAGGATGGCTCCTCTGGAACAGATTTCTGTAGGAAGTGGGATGTCAAAGAACAAGACATGGTGGGGCAAATTCCCAGCTTCCCAAAAGCCACTTTACGTTTGTAGTAGAAGTCAAGAAGATCTGAGATGACCATGACTGCAAATGATAGAGTTTCAGTAATAAAAAAAATATTTTAAATTCTTGATGTGAAATGGGGAGTTTAAGGCATGTCTGTAAACAGGGACTTCAAAAAGCCCCAGTGTGGTATAAAACCAAATATATAACTCAAATATAAAACAAGTAAATTAATATATACAAAGCCATATATATAACCCAAACCATCTGCGCCACCCCTGGAAGTGTTCAAGACCATGTTAGATGGAGCTCTGAGCAACCTGGTCTACTGGAAGGTGTGGTGCCCAGGCAGGGGTCTGGAATGGGATGATCTTAATGGTCCTCATACCATTCTATAATTTAAAAAAAAAAAATTGAAAACTTCCAGTCTAGCTGGAAGTTGCCATCAAAGAGAAAAAAAAAAACCCCACCTAAAAGGCTCCAGGTTAATTCCTGCTTCTTTTGGTAGGCATGCTTGGCTTCAGTTTGGATTTGACCTTGAAAGTCAGGCTGTTTAAACTGTCTTGCAGGTTAATATTACAAATATCGGGGCACAAGGAGGGCTGGGGGCTCCCCAGAGTGGCAGGACAGGCCCTCACAGCCAGGACCTGTCCCACCACCTCACCAGGGAGTGGAGCACTGGGTACCCAGTGATGGGCATGACAAGCCAAGGCCAAGTCACCAATCTTAGAGGGGATGTGGATGCAGGATCAGCAGGGTAGACACGGGCATGGAATGACTGTGTTGGCACAGGAACTCTGCTTTTCTCATGGATTAGGATCTGATTGTGTCTTCACATGAACACCAGATCGATTGCCCTGCAGCACCGTGTGCATTCCTGTCACTGTGGGAGCAGGGGAAGTGTCACACCCAGGAGGTTCTGCAGGCAGACCCCACCATGAAGAGTTCTCCCATCATCAGACAGTTTGGACACTATGAGAAATCAGTTTCTCTGACAAAGACATAACAGGGAAAGTTCCTTGCTTTGCACAGGGAACAAGATTCAAATATACATTTTATTTTAAAGGCATATTTCAATTCACTTCAGGGTCTATTTCTCCAATAAATCTTTCTGTCCATGCTCGTCTTCCAGATTTATGTAGTATTTGGAGTCCCAGTGTTGTTCAGAAAGGTTTTCTAATTGCTCCTGGATAGGCAATTGCCTTTTTTGCAGGCTGAGTGAATTCTGTTTGATAATTAGTCCCACATCACTTGTATAAATGAAATAATCATCTGACCAACTGGAAGCTGCTTGCAACGGCAGAGTAGCTAATTAGAAACCATTCGTTTTGCAGTTCTCTGTTTGATCTGCATCCTTGCTTTGTGCACATTGCTGTGCACACATTGCTGGGCTTTGCTGATCTGCTGTCCAGCCAACAAAAGCCAGGTCACTTATTCCTTAATTTCTGATTCCAAGTTTAGGCAAGTCTCTATGAGCTGCAGCCTTGAACTTTCATAGAGGTGAATCCTCAGAGGCTGTGGCAGAGCTGTGTGAATGTGCCCACTGTAAATAAGGGAAGAGAAGGCAGGGTTTGGATATTATGAGGGGTAAAACCCAGCAATTGATACTGGTTTCTGCATTTAGGAAAAGAAAGAAAACCCACTAATGTACTTAATTCTCTGCTGCACAGTGTGCTACCCATTAAAAAAAAGTCTCACGCAGATTGTGTACCATTAGAAGAAAAGGAATAAAAGCAAATGGGTGTCAGAGCAGAACTTGTACAAGGAAGACAAGAGCAGAAACCAGATCCTTGATGAACAAATCCTTGGGATTTGCTCTGAGTCAAGCATGCAATACTTGCTTTTAAGCAACTTTTCCACTCAAAGCTGGGAATTATCTGGGACTGTCTCTGAAGCCTCCAGCATTCAGAATATCAGAATATTGCTCTGTGAGTGCAAAACATATTTAAATATTTAAAATCTCTCCTGGTGCTTGCCTTAGCCAGAAAAACAGGCTGTGCTTAGAGGGTATTAAGTATCAGTATAAGTTATCTGCATATCTTTTCAAAAAGCAATTCAGTGAGAAACAAATTATATTCAAACCCTTTGGAATTTCAAGTTCTAAGCTGGCTAGAAGTTGGGGTTACTTGCTGGTCTGCCTTGCCTGGGAGAATGACTGAAATGGAAGATCCCTCTCCCTTTTCTGAGGGATCCTAATATGAGAGTGAAAAATAAATGCCACGATGACTGTCAGGAACTGAGCAGAGATTGATACATTAGTTTTTTCATTTCCATTCCTAGAGTTCTGTTCAACAAGCAGAGCGTGGAATTAATTCCTCCCAGCAGTTTCTTTTTTTTTTTTTAATGAACGATAGTTTTACGTACAACAGCATTAAGTGTCACTGCACCATTCCTTGCACACAGACTGTAAAATTCCTCTTGCTCTTGTCATGGGCTGTGCACTCAGAATTGTCATAGTCTGCCCTTAATGGTTCACAATTGTCTGAAATAATATTTTACTAAACTTGACCCATGTTATTTTTCCCCTCCACACCTCTCCTACTTCACAAAGGACAGATGTTCTGATAAAGCTGAATACTTTGTCGTGTTTATCTACTTTACAGGACAGATTTATCCAACTGTAGAAGTGTCAAAGGACTCATTTTTCAGTTAACAGCTCCTGAGGGAGGGCTCACTCTGGACTACATGAGGGTTGACTTTCCAATTTATACCACAATTCCATTGAGTCAGGAGATGGCAGAGATGCACATCCTTATTTAAAAATGAGATAAATTCATAATTCTAAGAACGTGAGGGAGGCCTGTGAAAACAGCTGACCTGCATGTGGAAATTGATTGTCATGTCCAACACAATGCCAACAATGACAATGATGTCCCCATCCCTGGCAATGTTCCAGGCCAGGTTGGATGGGGCTTGGAGCAACCTGGGATAGTGGAAGGTGTCCCTGCCCATGGCTGGGGGTTGGAGATGTGTTGCTGGACGGACACGAAAAGAAGGACACTCACACAGTAAGTGTCAGGGAAAGAAAGAAGGACGTTTATTTTGGGATTTTGATTTATATAGTTTTTGGAGTTTGATCAGGAATTGGGCAATGAGGCTGACACCTCTCCGACCCCACTGGTCAACCTAGAAGTCCATCAATTGTCCTTCCTCCAGAGAAATATGTAAACATCAAGAAGAGTTTCCAAAACAAGGACAGTTGCCATAACATCACTTGAAAGTCTGTGAGAAACTCCAGTACAAAAATGCAAACATCAGAAGGCTGAAAAAGATCAGGACGGCAGAACTGGATGAACTTTAAGGTCCCTTCCAACCCAAACCATTCTATCATTTTATGATTCCGTGGTGATCACTGGTGAGCAAAGGTAAGTATGAGAGACAAAAGTCTTGTAGAGCAAACGCACCACTTGTAGCCTTGATATCATCAACAAACCACAATAAAGGTGTGAGCAAGCACACAAGTCTGCACATGGGTCTACCACAGCTCAAATTTCCATCTATTAAGAGAAACCAGCTGTTGAAGTGAACTTAATAGTTCATGCCAGCCAGTGCAAGGCGAGAAGAAACCTCTTCTGGTGAGATTTTCTCTGTCCGAGAGTGATCTATGTTTAACTTGCATTTATGTCAAAAAATATGTGCAGTGTAGCCATTGCTTCTCTTGTCAATTTTAACTGATCTATATCAAAATTGTAGGGAAAACAAGGCAACAGCAGCATTTCAGTTCTCTCCCTTAAAAATGAAATAAAAAAAAGATTAAATAGAGCAAATTTTACAGGAAGGATGATACTTGGTAATGGAATGAAAGGTTACATTCTTAAAGACAAGACAGGCTACCTAAATTCTCTGCCTTCATCTGCATCTTCAGTACTGCATTCTGGAAGGCCAAAAGCCCAAATATAAGAAGCCCAGAGAGAAGGATATAATTTTTAAGCAAGAGAAACACAATGGTTGACCAAAGAGTTTGTAGGTTTGGGGTGTTTTAGCAGCAACTCCAGTTTCTGATCAATTCCTAATTTGATTTTGAAGCATACAGCTTATGGTAATTTTGTATGCTGATGCATATAATGATTCCTTGATTAAAGCATCTGGTTTATGGAGTTTTTCCTCTCTTTCAAAATATTGAACAGCTGCACTATTCTAGACTCAATGGCTGTGCCCCACTGGATGGTAAACCAACCACACAAACCACACAGGGCCATTCAACTCCACGTTTGCATTGCTCCAGATCTGGACAACTCTGATGAAAAACAAAACAAGAGAATCCAGAGCAAACCAACCCAAGAATCCTTCCAGGTGATCCTTTCTTCCTTTCTCCCAACTGCAGAATTACTGCCAGCTACCAAGCATGCCTTCTGTAATTAGCCTTGAAGTAGTGCTTGGAAAAATTAACAGCCCAGCAGTCCAAGCCCTGTTTGGAAACTTTGACAGAAGGTTTTAAAGATATAAAAACCAGCATTCACATCCATTAAAAAAAAAAATTTAAAAAAATCCAGAAGTTGGAAAAAAGCATTTGAAAACATAGAAGAGGAATCAACATTAAAGTTTACTGCACCAGAAGTGGCAAAAGAAAACCCAGACAAACACCACAGGCCTCTTCAAAATCCCCCCAGAAGAAGCAGAAATGAACAAAAGAGAAAAGAAAATGATAAGGTGGAATCCACATAGGTGTAATGGACCACACAGCAAGAGGATCCATACAGGGAGAAGGACTGGAAATGGCATTGACGAAACAGAATTACATGTCACCTGACACATTGGAAACAAGACAAAAACCAGCAGAAACCCAAAATTTGGGATATCTGGGTAGGGAAAATATCTGTGGAGCTATGAAAACTTAGGAAGAAGTTTTTAGGGGAAGTTCCAAAAAACATGAAACCTGCTCGCATATCAGATAATGGCTGTGTTAATGAAACTGAATATGCTGGACATTTTAGATTGCTGAAACATCCTTTCACGTCTCCTTCCAAGATGCCTAAGGGTGGGTTGGGAACTGAAGTTTTTCAAGAGTATCTTTTCAAGAGTATCAGAGTATCTTTCTCATCCAGGAGCAGAGGAAATGCCTGCTAATCTTTCAAGGAATGCTGGATCTAAAATTCTTCCCATCTGCAAGGGAGATAGAGCTTCTACAAATACCATATTTAGAATTTCAGGTTTGGGTTTGTCCGACATTGATATTCATCATTCCAGAATTGAACAGCATTCTGCATTACCAAAAGGGAAGGCAACACTAAATATCGAATGAATATTTCAGAATCTGAATCAAAATGTCATCTCTTCCTGATATGAATCTGCAACAGATTTTGAAATTTCAAATGAAGATGGATCTTTGGAGCAAAGAAGTCTGAAGCCAGGAGGGAAAACACCATCTCCTGAAATATCTGTGGGTGACACAGAATGTACAGTTAAAATACATTAAACCTAAACCAAAAATTTAGAATTTCATGCTGTCAGAGAGAACTGTCAGAAAGTGACATCAGCTCTAAGATGGAATCTGAAACTTCCTAGAGAAAAGAAAATTAAGTTTTGCTGATGAAGACATCACTCAAAACCCCAAAGAGATGCTTCAGCTGAACTGAGAAACACTGAAAAAGGAATCATGATCATCTTTTTCTGGCTGGAAGAAAGATGAAATTGAAATTGCAGAAGTCTGGAATCTCCCTGAGAAAAAGGAAAGAGCCTGAGTTCTGCTCTCCAGAAGTGGAGCAAGCCCAGCTAAAAATGTCATTGGAAATTGCTGACATTTCTGTGCAAGTTCCAACTTCAGAACTTTAAATTTGATACGTCAGATCCTGGAGGAGAGGGAGGTGTTGAGAACCCCAAGGAGAAAGAAATCAAGTCAGAAGGAGAATATGAGATAAAAGCTGTTGAAGTTGAGACCAAGGCACTGCGGAGATGTTTTTAAATGCCAAAATAGGCGATACCTGCATGAGGCTGGACATCCTTAAAGACAGGAGAAAAAAAAAGTGACGCTGATATTGAAAGAAGTCTGGAAAAGCTTCAGGTAGGTGATCCTTGCGCCAAAATACAAGTTGGAATAAATATTCCTTAAAATACCTTCCCTGTGCAGCAACCACTATTACAGTTGGAAAAGGAAGTGTTCCAAAATGAGGAGATTATATGAAGAGTTCTGGTGTTACCTTGCCAGAGATGGGAGAAGATATTTCATTACCTGCAAAGAGAACAGGCATTAGAGTGAATATTCCAAACCCAGATATAGTCAAATGTACAGATACAGTTCATCTTGGTGCTGAAAGACAAAACTGCATAATTCACAATCCACCATGTTCTCAGCAGAGCTGTAGAAACCAGAAATAAGTACTT
>VZDJ01007753.1:46254034-46284863 GCA_008694505.1 Cyanoderma ruficeps | reverse complement strand
GAAAAAAAAAAAAAGAACAGTTTTTCCAAAAAAAATCCTAAATCTTCTCTGATTCTTCAAGAGCACAAAGTCAAACCACTGGATATAGAGATCCCCAAAGTAGAAAGATCTACTGAGTTAGAAAATTCAGGAGTAGAATTTAAATGACCATTAACTGAAATTAAAACAGGTGGGAAAACGAAATACATAAATTTTTGTCTCCCAAAGGAAGAGCTGGACATTTAAAGTCAAGAGGAAGCAATTAAAATGGGAAAATTTGTGGGGGAAATGAAAATCGGAGGAGAAAATAGTCAAGACAGTGGATAAAAAAAGCCTGGGTGTGAATGGTCTACAAGAAAGGGATCAGAAGATGCTGCTTATATTGCAGCAAAGCTGGGAGATGTAATGGTAGACGTTTCAGGAGTGAAAAGGGATGTAAAAAGTGCTAGAGAAGATCCTGAAATAGAATTTCAAGTGGCAAGTGTTGAAAAGGACACGTCTGCGGGAGTGGAAGAACGTGTAGCAGAGGGAGCACAAGAAACCCTGTCACCTGTGGAGATAACTACAGGCACTGGAAAATTTTAAGTTGATGAGACCTTATCCGGTGTTCCAGTTTCTCAGACTCTTCTTACATCTCCAGGAAGAACTGACCTGTTCTTGCTGGAGGAAGAAAGCACAGTCATTCAAATATTCCTGGAGATACTACTCCAAATGAGGGTTGCCTTTTATCAATATTCAGTGAAATATAATGATATCTGTGCTCTTAACTTTCCAAGAACTAAAAACGAAGCAAAATCCAAACCTGACACTTATGGATCTTTGATGTTACAGCATTTACAATTGAATTCCCAGTTATATGCACGTGCTGTACTGTGCACAAATAACTGCATTGATTTATTTGTCTGCCCAAAATGAAACAAACCACCATGATTATCTACTGAAATGTGTGTTTAATGACAGTGCAATCCCTAGATGTGGTGGGAATTGTTCCTAACAGATCTGACTCTTTTCACCCTTTATGATCCTGAGTTTAATGGACGTGCATGTACAGAAATGCCTCTTTTTGCATCCTGTGTTGTCTTTCTCCATAGACTTCTGCTTAATACAGGAAAAGCAAAATAATTAAAAATTGGTTTGTTAATGAAATTTAAGGAAATGTATTTGGTTGTCAAACCATCTCTAACTCCATGGATTCCTTATTCCTACACCTTTGAGGCGGGAATATTTGAATGAGAAATGGTGGCTGCCTGTGTCCATCTGCTCTCTGAAGAATCTGTTCTCTAAGAATTAGGCTTAGGTCAGTCATTTGGATCATTTTGATGAAGTTTTCCCCTCTTTCCATGTCATTGTCAGATAGATCCAAAATTACTATGTCAGACAGCAATGGCAGACACCAGAACTGAGGAAGGGAGTCCCAACCAACCCAGAAAAACCGAGGCCAGGGAAATGTGAGGTGTGTAATGAGGGACATCCCATTCCATCAGCAATTCCTGTCTGTTTGCAAGGCAACCTCCCTGTGAACTTGCTCAGAAATTCTGCCCCACCAGGCAACTTATTGAGCATTTACAAATTTGAGAAGTTTTCTTCTTACCTTTTTTTTTCTATAAAATTTACCCCCAATTTTTTTTCTGATTACAGTGCAAATGTAGCTTGGATTTCCCATACCAGGAAAGTGCTTCTGTTGATCAAACATGTCTTTAAAAGATTTTCAAACTGACCCGCTCCTCACATGTACTTATTGCTGGGGACAAGTAAAAATCTATCCAGAGATGTTCCCTGTATATGAGCATTAATACAGCACAGGATCAGTTGTTTTTGTTGGTACAGGATAATAAACCTGTGAAACAGAGATAATAAAAAGCAGCTTGGGGGTGTTTCTATTTTGCAAGACATTTTAATTAGTGAAAAAAATTTCTCAAAATACCGAGCCGAATCTGGAGAGGAAACAAGGGAGTAGAACACTAAAAGCAATTCCATCTCAGTATGTTCCTTGTAGGTGAATACTCTTGAAAAGTGTTATTTGCAGTATGTGCCTTAAAACTCTGCATGAATGACAATATTTATTGGTTTGTGAAGGTGAATATATCAACCCTGCAGGGGCTCAGAGGAGGGAGGCTGTTAGGGATGACTGTAGGGGGAGAAGGGACATCAGAGTGATTGAACATCTGAGCTGTGCTGTGGTCATGGAAAGGGCCTCACCTGGGGTGAGCTCTGAATTAAGGTGTGCATTGAGATCCCTGAATGGAAGAAATGAAAAATTAGTTTGGTTCTGAGGTCAGGTTTGTAGGTGAAGTGAGCCAGTTCAGCCGCTGATAAGAAGTGACAACCCCCAAGGGATTTAAGGAACGTTTGCCAAACTTGGGGTGTTATCACTGTGCCTTTACAGGGTATGTGAATTTTACCTGGGAAGTGAAATTTTGTTTGTAAACCTCTGGGTTGAACAAGTTGGACTGGTCAGAATTTTATGGAAGAATGTCTGCAGGCTTCTAAAAATCTTACTGCTGATGAACAGCAGTCGTGGAAAAGAAAGAAAGAGATAGGGTTGCAAGGGACAAAAAAGAAGGATTGTTGAAGTTGGCCTTTCACTATCGAGGTATAGTGTCTTTTTTTAAAAAGCAGATGATCTGATCAGGCAAGAGGAAAAAAACATCCATCTGGGGTGAAAATATGTTGGTAGTGTGCCTGTGTTTATTTAGTGAAAACACACTAAATAAACCAAATATTCTGAAACCGAATATTGAAAAAAACCCAAACCACTTGAAATCATGAAGTAATGGGGTTGGCAGGAGTCTATGTCCCCTTTCAGAATGACTTCTTCCATCAGGTTGCACCAGAACTTTCCTCCCTGCCACGAGCACTGAGGTGGAATCTGAGGTGCTGGGTGGAAGAGGGAGAACCAGGTATTGCTTTGGCTGGCAAAATAATATTGTGGCTTAAATGCTATGAGCAGGGAGATATCAAGCTTTTGTTCCAGTTTCCACGTTGTCCACAGCATAACTGATAAAAGTTTTTCCCCATGAAAATAATGGGAAAATTTGTATTGGTCCTGTGCTGATGTGGGGAAGAAAAGCTGCAATTCCCACTAATGCCGGTGGAAATTGTTCGAGATCACAGTGGTCACTATCACTGCATTAAATATGAGCATTGGTGCTGCTTTTGCAACAATAAATACTAATGTTTGCAATGCCACAGGTTGTGTGGTTAGTGAAATTTAAAGTGCCCAGCAGAGCTCCCCAAAGGTGAATGACCCCACAGAATCCATAGCAATCCAAAGCCTTCTCTTTCTTGTAATTTAGAAAACCAGCCTGGCTCTGTTGCTGTAGCTGTTGGCTTTCAAGGCTTTCGTTACCTACAGAGAAATGATGTTTGACACAATGCTGCAGTTATTGAGAACAATGGTTCTATTACACACTGCACCTAATATATCAAACTCCACATCCCCCTGGATGCAGACAAGATAACTTTTAATCCTTCTCTGAGTCATGCAGGGCAGCTATACCATTGGTAGAGACCACCAGAATTACAGCAGACGGGGCAAAAATAATGGGATAGAACTTGTTTACATATCAAACATTAATTTTTTTTTGCAGTAAGTAGGCTATTCTATGACTTTAGCACTATTGAAACAGCTGGTGCCTGCTGTTGGTAGCAACAGGATGCTGTAAAAAGTAATCCTCTAGTTTTGATCCAATTTTCTCTCATTCATAAAAGCACTCTCTGCTCTGGGATAAATGTGCTCTGTTTTTGCCATTATTCTCCTATATGAACCTTGCATTGCAGTAGCTCTGTTTTTTAGGGGAGAAGCCCAGTTTAATTTAGATGAGAATGTACAAGCCAAATATGACAAGCCTTATTGACAATGACTTAATTCATCGTGACATCTCCATAATTCTAATTTCTCTGACTGTCCCTTCTCCACCTCTAAGGTGAGATGGGAAGACTGTGTAACATAGCAAAGTATCCTCATCCATAAGGAAATTGCTTTCATCAAAGTGTTAGATTTTAGCAAATATCTGAATTCTAATTTCTGTTGCTGGAACAAAAGACATTCTGTTATCTGTGCCCCAGACTGGAATTCACATGTAGATTATTGGGGGTGAGGGTGGGCATTGGTGGAGCCGGCTCACAATCTGAATCAGGCTCAAGGGAGAGTAGCACCATCACTTTTTTCCTCAGAATCCTTGGGTTTCTCATCAAGAAATGCCGTGTGTGTCTAATAAATTACAGATTTATTAAGAATTCCCCTGAGAACACTCAGAACGAGACGAGCATTAATTCATTATTCATTAGCAAAACTGCTTAGACTGGGGAAGTGTTTGTGGTCTGGATTAAAGTGTGAAGCGATCGCAGGGTTAAACAAAGCTGCCAAATCTCTGCCGTCAGGGCATCCTCACCTGTCTGCCTGCAGCTTCCTGCAGTTACCTGGGGGCTATTGTGCCCCAGCTGCTCCGAGCTCTTCTTCGCTGATATCTTGTGTTTTAAATGGCCTGACAGGCCGTTTTCTGCAAAGAACAAAAATCTCCTTTCTGCTTTGCTGGCCGTGTGCTGTCACAGCACAGAGACACCTGAAACTGGGTAAAAATTTGAGAGCTCAGGGCTTTGTTTTGTGTTCCCCTTACAGCAGCTCCTCCTTGCTGAGACTTTTGTGCTGCATAAGGCATCTCCCACGGTGCTGGAAGCATCTGTTGTCTGGTTTTAATGGTATTTTTCGTAACACCCCTGTATGCAGCCTTATGCCTGGAGCCCTTCTCTCTGGTCCCTGCTTTCACCACAAGCTGTTTCTTGCTAAAGTGGAATAATCTGCTTGTCAAAGCCACACTAAAAACTCTGAGATAGCTTCTGTGAGTTTGCAGCCCTCTTGCAGGTGCCTAAATAGTTGCCTCTTGTGACCATATATATCTTTACCTATGTATATATAAAATATATACATATATTTCACTATAGGTTCAGGGTCCTCTCTCTTTTCTTTTCTGAGGTGTCATCATCTCTGTTATTTCTTTAATTTGCCACTGCTGGAGGTTTGCCACTTCTATAGCAATGTCTTATTTCCCCCACACAGCAAAAAGGAGTTTCTCTTTTTTTCCCAAAAGAAAAGGAGAAAATGGTTTCAGTTTTCAGGAAACTTTGGATACTGCCCCCTTGCCCTTTGCTGTTTGCCAGTGGAGAGAGATTGTTAGATAATTTTAGCCCAACACTCACTCATTTGGATTTCCAACCCCTCCATTTCTAGGAATTTGTTGTTGCCTTTGTGCAATTGTTCTGGCCTTTTCTGGTCTCCTGACTTTCCCCAGGGTTGAATAAAACTTAATACTTTCTCAACTTCTTGGATGCCCTCAACAAACACTTTTACAGCACAGGGGTATAATAACAATTGTCAATTCTATACCAATCCTTTTATACCTTTCCAGCAGTAAATGGACACAGTCTTGTCAGAATGCTTATATGGAGTTAAGTTTAATGAAACCTATTTTGATCCAAAAGTAGGATATCTTTTTGGCTGGATACGATTTTCCCAGGCTGCGTGAACACCTGGTGTCTCTCAGGCCTAAATTTTGCGACCATTTATGCATATGTTTAATTTCACAAATTAATTTCACAAATTAATTTCGCTGGGACTGTCCCTGTGTGACTTTTGATGAATCAAAGCCTCTCTGGTGCAGTGTCCTTCGTGCTAATCCTCTCTGCTATGGGGTCATCTAGAAATGTCTTTAAGGAGAGGCTCTGTCCAAGGAGTGCTGCAGGACAGACACCTGAGGAGAGTCTGTCCTGTGTTCCCTGAGGAGCAGGGGTGGATCTGGGAATATGGGCTTCTGTGCTCCTCTGGCCCAGAGTTAATGACCAATAATTCCCAAGAGTGGGAGCAATGTGTGAGGAGTTCTGCTGCAGGAAACTCCTGCTCAGGGCAGGATGCTTGACAGATCGTAGAATCACAGAATGACAGAATGCTTTAGGTTGGAAAGGACCCTAAAGATCATCCAGTGCCAACCCCTGCTGAAAGGTTACAACTTCCCATTTTACACTGGAAGGGAGATCCTTGCTGTTTTGTGGTTTACTATGGGAGTGACAAGCAAGTCCCTTGAGCACTTGGAGGAAGCTGGTTAAACACTTCATCCTTGAGAGGTGGGAGCATTGAATGAAAAATCTGACCCATGAGTCTTTGTCATCTTCTGGCCTTGGGGTAGCTTTATGTAGATTATTTAGCTTGGCTTTCTTTTTTTCCTTTTTTNTTTTTTTTCTCTCTTATGAGGGGAGTTCATGATAAGGCAGAGGAGAAAGGAAATGTAAATCCAAACACAGACCTCCACAATGGGTTTGGAACAAGCTGAGTGCTGTCTATGAATTAAAAACTGTGTTTGGATTTCTCCTTCTCATGCCTTTGCAAGCTGTGGCTGTGTACACACGCATGGCTACTGCAGCCTCAGAATCACAGTGGATCACTTTAAAGATTAAACTATTATTTTCTGAATTAAATCTGTCATGAAAATATGCCATCTTCTGGGGCTGCTTTCAGTCATCCCTCAGCATTAAAACCTTGAAGTTAGCAAGTTTTTTCAAGTGTGCAAGCAATTCCTTTTCTTCTTTGGATGCTGTTTAAAGTGGGTGCTTAACTTCTGCAGCATGGGAGAAGTCTTGTCTCATTGTTTTTTAGCCCATTTCTACATCACACACACAGTAAAAAAAAAGGGCCCCAGAAAAGTGATGAATAACTTATTTTCTCCAAATCCATCCCTCGAGTTTCTGGAGCTGTTCATTTCTGTACCAATGGTAGATATTGAGCTCCTGCCTTTTCTGTAAAAGCAGGATTATGATTATTACAGGGCAATGACAGTTAGCTAATGGATAGGTAACTTTATCAAGATTGTTTTCATCATGCTGCTGTGATGAGGAATAATCTGTAATTAGAAAGCTGCGTTGAAGTTTTTTCAGTCTGGAATCATTCCACATCTTCTCTGACAGGCAGGTTTATTAATGTCTTAATTTCAGTTTTGAATTTTCCCCTTACTAAATCTATGCCTTGCTGTGCAGTGCTGAGTATGATCATTTGTTGTGTTCTCCTTGGCAGTTAGGAGATGACCAAAGATAGGAGTGTGAATTCAGTAAACTTCAGAAATATGAAAAGGTTAAAATCCTTTATCTCCAATTAGATATGTTTTGGAATCCCTATGGAACTTAAGTAACAGAAGAGGTAACTTTTTTTTTTTTTTAAAGGTCTGAATATTGATGAATATTATGAAAAAAAAAGGTTAAAAATTATTTGCTATTGCATGTTTAATGTCCTCACCAGGAATGAAAGATTTAAATGTATTTTGGCATCCAAACTGTCACCATCAGCTATCCCACACAAAGACTTCAAATTTCCTTAGGCAATCATTTGAGATTCTTTGCAAGATTAGGAAAGCAATGCTTTTTCTTGGCTCACATACAAATTTGTTCCTAAAAATTTGCCTTTTTAAAACCATGGCATCTGGAAACTTGTTTTCATAACAGATGCTGGACTAGAGCTCCCATGAAGGCAACAGCAGAGTGGGAACCCAAAGTTTCTCTCCAATTGCTCTCAGCCTTTGGGCAGGGGCTCCTGACAATCCTGCTGGGTGGCAGATCCCTCTCCTGGCACCTTGCTTCCTTCTGGGGGCTGTGCTGCTCCCTTTCCACTCTCCAACAGTAGATGGGGATGCTCCATTGGCAGAACAGAGCCGCTCTGCTGCCTCAGAATCTGATGAAGAATTAATTGTGCAGTTATTTAGACTTCAGACAGAAATGCAAGTCCCCATCCCAAAGAATATCTGAGCTCTGCTGTGTGTGTACTGTGAGGCAGAAACATGGCAATTTAGAAATTGCCGTCTGAAGAAACCTTTGCCTTCTTTTTGTGTTTGTTTTTGACTCCCATTTTTCTGCCTGAAGGAATTGTGTGGTGGAGAGTGGCCTTGGCAGCTGACTACAGGAGCTGGGAAGCTGCACTTTTCCCAGGGAGTGTCACCATACATTTTTCAGTGCCACCTGTCTCATTTGTAGCAGTGATTGCTGCCTTCTTGCTGGATATCCTGGAGGAGGGAGTGACTGGCATCACAGCCCTTTTCCCACTTCAGGCATAATGAACTCCTACTCAGTGTGACAGGCAGAACTGAGATCGGGATCACAGGGAGGGGCAGAGTTTAAATGGTGAAAAGTAGTTGGGAATGAGGATGTGGATGTGACTGTGGAGGGTATTCAGCTCTATAACTGGCGTTCACAGACTAAGCTGAAAAATTTCTTGGGCATGATTCTAGTGAAGCTGGTGCTACTGCTGAACCTCTGCGGATCTGAGGAACCTCTGTGGATGTGAGGAACACCTTGGGCTTGCAGTAGCCAGCCTCTCCATCAGGCAGCAATGGAGTCTGATAGACTTGAAATCATCTTCTGTGTTGGGGTTTGCCCCAGGCCCTGAGTTGCTTTCTTGCTTTTCACAAGCCCTGGATCCTGAGCCTCTGCACCAGAGCAGCAGCATTTGGTCTTTGCTGATACAGAAAGTCATTTATCTTCTCGTGTCTTGCTGTGCAGAGCAATAAGGGCTTCAAGCAGGCAGGGCTTCTGGTTTCTGGAAAATAACCTAACAAACCCCACTTTGCAAGATTACCATTTCCTCTTACTATTTTTGGAAGTGTTTATTTTAAAACCCTGAAATTAATCTCAGGAATGCCAAGCAGCACTTAAAAGGAGGAGGGGTAATGAGGCCTGGGGAGGAGGGAACTAGAGGAGAGCTTATGTCACTGGGTTTTCTTCATGTAATTGAGTTTGTTCTTTAATCACAAAAAACAGTCATTTGGTTCTGAAATAACTGTCATTGCAGTACACCCTTCTCTTTTCTGATTCCTGCCATTTTTTGGCAAACACTGCGTACAATACAAAGGGCCTTTGCAGAGTTATTAATCATGTTTGGCAGACAGGCTGCACTAATCTACTGTCTGGAAGCAGGGAAAGTACTAACTTGTGGGTTTTGAGATGTAGTGATTAAAGCTCTTTATACCTTTGTTGCTGCAATGAGAACTGCAGGAGAAAACTGTATGACCACAGGAAAAGCAGAGCTACTCAGCCCTTCTCTCCATCCTAGTAATCTGTACTGTGCTGAGACCAGAGCTATTTAATGTCCCTCTCAACCATCAGAATGTCAAAATGGACTCTGTTTTGTGGGATACAGTTGGTGCAAAGCACTGGGAAAGTGGTGGCTGTGGTGGTGTAACACAAATTTCACAGCAGGTGGATGGGAAGGGCAAGACTTTGTGCACCTTGCCTAAGGGACCTGGTGATTTAGGAATTGGGAGAGAGTAAGAACTTTCCTGGCCTGATTGCCATCAGGAATTCTGGAACAAGGTTCCTCGTTGAAGGCGAATAACTTGATGGTAAAGGGATCAAAAACCTCTTTCTTTCCCTCCAGGCGAGTGGCCACAACCTTCATGTCTACATTTGGAATGTCTCAGGCATGGAAAAGTGGTGCCAGTAGATCAGGACTTGGAGCCAGCAGAAAATGACTGCATGTGTGCCCTGCACTCCATCAGTCAGCTCTCCACAGATGCCAGGGCAGCAATTCACGTGCAAAGAAAGTCGTTCTTTGGCTCTGAATACCTTCAAGTTTCAGCTGTACCTGAAGTTAAAGCACAGACATGCATCAACTATTCTGCATCTGACAGAAGAATCCTTCCTGTGCAGAAGAAGAAGCTAACTGCCAGCTCTGAGAAGACCTGCAGTGTCTCAATTATGGGTGCAAATTTTTGGTCTAATTCTATGACCCAGCATGCAGGGAATAGAAGCCAGATCTGGGTTTACAAATGGATTGTTTATGGCAGACAGACGTGTGGTGATTTTTCACTTCACTGATGGCCAGCACATGGGTGCTGTGTAGGTGACATGCAGCAGAATAGTGGGACAGGGTGCTCTTGGACAGCAATAGTATGATCCATCCTTCAGTTGTTTATTTTCCTTCACTGCTTTTTTATTCATATACAGTGCCATGCTTCTGTTCTGCACCTCCTGAACAGGTGGATTTTAAATGAAGTTTTCCTATTGCCAAATAATTGAACTGAAAGCTAATGGGGTGTATCACTTCTCGTTTAGTGGAAAAGGTGGTCTAGGTAAAGGAGCTTCTGACTGAGTGTTTGGCTTCTTACCAATGGCAAAGAGTTTCTTAAGGAGTGTTAGCAGTTACTTTTTGAGACCTTTTAATACAGTAAGAAATGGCATAGGCAGGAGATTGGTTTTCATGGACTTTGTATTTAGTGGCTTTAAAATGTATTAATTTACTGTCCTGGAATCATAATACGACAGTAATGACCGTGATCTGCAATGGAACTCAAAAGGGATTAAATTCCCTCCTTTGCTGCACAGGATGACATTGCTAGTTGCATCACACAACACAAAACTAGATCTGAGGTAACTCTTGCATTTGGTGTAGAACAGAGTGAAATTAGTGTGTAAGAGAGGAATGAAGAGGTTCAGTCTTAATCTTAGTAGCTGAAAAACCTCTGTAACTGCTAATTATTTTAATGACAAAGAGATTTCAAGTAAGAAATTATTTAATGAAAACAAAAATTATTTATGAAATCACATTGATTTAATTTTCCTGCTAAAGATTTCTAAGAGTTTTGGAATCTATTTTGTTTGTATTTCAGATTTTTCTGGGATAGATTTATTATTTCATTTAGTTTCCTCTAGTTCTGTCTTATGCATTTGTTCTCCAAGTTCTTTCTTTGTTTGTATGTTCCTATCCCATTAAACCTGATGGGAAGATTCCATTTTAAGCCAAAAAATCGTTATTTGCAACTTCTGTATCTTCCCCCTCTTCTTTAGAAGTGATCTAGGCTCCATAGATCAGGGTGGAAAGTCATTCCCTAATTTTGATTTTTTTTTTTCAGTGTTGAATTTGTTTTTTCATCTGTGCCTCCCTGTTTTCCAGGGTATCATGAGGTGTCACTGAGGATTTGCATGCCAGCCACTAGACTCAAATTTTCAATTGCTGAGCGTTGGCCTTGGATTTATTGGTGTTATTGCCCAGACAGGAATTTTTTCCCCTGAGGAAATAATCTCCTGCACCACTGAAAATGCTGAACACACCAGCAAAGCTCATCATCCTTTAGAGCACCAAGGGGGGCTGAACATCTATTTATGGATGCCATTCCACCCTCCATTCCCAAGCATCCCTGGGACACTGGGATGCATCAATGCCTTAGGTTGCAATGCAAGATGTAACCAAAAGTATTCTATTACCAGCTGTTAAACCAGGTGGGGCAGTGTTCTTTATCTCGTCCACAACCCATCCTCCCTCCAGGGGATATCTGCTGCTAATGGGCCATCGAGGCTCACTGCATGGCTGATACAATTACATCATCCCATTGGGAGATGCTCCACCCAATGGGAGGAGCCAAGCATTCCTATCTAGATAAAATCTGTCATTCAGAACATTGGAGCAGCCGGTTCGCACTGGATTCCCAGAGGAAGACCAGACCCATCTCACCACCACTGGATGTTCAGAGGAAAACTGCACCCTTCTACAGGATCATTGCTCCAACAGAACCACATCTGTCACTGCAGGAGGACTTGACTGGACTGCTACCAACAGTTCCCTGACCAACAGGGAGTGAGGTTGTATCCTGACTCTGTCAGTGTTTTCTATTTGTTTGTTTGGTTTTTTGTACGACTACATTTTCATTTTAATTTTCTTAGTAAAGAACTGCTATTCCTATTCCCACATCTTTGTCTGAAAGCCCCCTAATTGCAAAATTATAATAATTCAGAGGGAGGGGATTTACATTCTCCATTCCAAGGGAGGCTCCTGCCTTCCTTAGCAGACACCTGTCTTTCCAAACCAGGACAATCAGCAAGTCCACAGTGGTGCTGGGAGCCTGCAGGTGCAGACCCTGTTGACTCCCAGGGTTTCATTCATTGGATGGGATAATGTCTCCTACATTCCTTCAGCTCTGTCCAGGGTGAGCTGTCTCCAGACAGTCCTGACAGCTTGCTCTGAATTTTCAGATGAAATTGTGGGGGTCATCTCTAAATGCTGAAGTCTGTGTTTCTGTGTATTTTGGTGAAGAATATATGAGTGTTCACCAATTCCGTTATCATGGAATGGGGGAAAAGTGGGAGGGATTAAAATGGTTTTCCTGTGCCTTACTCTGCATTTTTTCTGGTGATGATCTGCACACCTTTCCAGAAGGTTTAGGAATAAAACTGTTCTTTGGTTCTCCAAACCTTGGATGTTTCCCCAGTGGGGTAAATGGTTGTGTCTGAGGATGAGGAAGAGGGGAAGCAAATTGTTCACAAAGTCCTCAGTTAAGGTTCAACCAGCTGAACCTGGAGAGTTCAAGAAAGTATGAGCACCATCTTAACAACCAACCAAAGTTTAATTTTTTCTGTTTCCTTAACCAAACAAACCAGAGGAATTATAACGTATGGACAGAATTTAGGATTCTCTCCTTCTTAAGAGAGGATAAGTTTCATACTAAATCCTGTTTTTACTGTCCTGAAGTTGTGCTACTAATTCAATATTTTTCACTGCTGCTGCACTTTTGTGACAGTATGTCTTAAACTGCAGTCCTGAGCTGTTAAATTCTTTTAGCCAATATATTTGTATTTTCATTTTATAGAGTACTTTTATAACATGTTGAAGCAGCAGTAGCTTCACCTGCCTGAAACTTCTAAACTCAAAAAGATGAAGGTCGTAGCTGGCATTCCCTGATGAGGAGAGGTGCTTTGAAGAGAGGTGAAGTGAGACTGGAAGGATTCTTCTCATCCTGGATATGTCCAAGCCAGGTAGAAGATACTCAACAGTGAGATCTTCAGCAGGGAGCCCCACATGGACAAAACTGTATGGCTAGAGTGACACCATGGAGCCTACTCTCCATCTGGCTTCTTACTCTGGTAAAAGAACCCTACATTTAAGAGGGCAGTAGGTGTTTCAGAAGGTCCCTCTGCCAATTTTTTTTTTCCCTGAGCACCATCTGAGCCATGGACACATGATTTTGGGGAGGAGGAAATGGATTTACAATCTGCTGGCTGTACATGCTAAGGGTTTGTGGTGAATAGTTACATCCCCATTGCTGGGAATTGTCTTGCTTCATCCAAACCCACAGTGGAGTGTGGCTGGGCTCTGGATGCCTTGATACCATGGTACTTTGATTAATCAGGAGTGTATCTATGCACACAGAAAGCTGCCACTGTGACTCTTGTCTTGCTCTCCAGATATGATGCAGAGATATTTAATGTCCCTCTCAACCAACTTAGCTGTTGAAGTAATAGAAGAATTTACTTTTGGTTATTTGAGGTCTACAACTATCTTGGGTTCTGTGCCTTTATCTAAAAAATTTGGCTTTCACATGCAAATCAGATCATTGCCTGAGCAAATAATGACCGAGAGTCCAAATTCTATTGTTTGCACAAATACCACTTGATATGTGAAAAAATTTCAAATTGTGCTATGTACAACTGAGTCTTGTCTCCCCAGGCACTCAATTGGAATAAATCAAATTCTGAGAGGCACCACCACGTAGAAAGAGATTTTTAATTTCTAATATGACTCACTCTGGTATCCTCCATGATAATCTTTCCTGTCTGCTAAATTAGCACACGGGTGATGTTCGTTAAGTCATGGTGTCTCAAAGACTCTGCAACTGGCTTCCAAGAAAAACTAATTTTACCTCAGACATTTCTGAAGACTTGGAAGAGGTGTCCTGGTTCATCAGGTCTTTCTTACCATCTTCCAACCAAAATCTGTCTTGAATGAAATTAGAATTTCCCTTCACCTCTGTTCTTACTGGAAGATTTTCTAGAAGATCTCTGCTCTTTCTTTTTTTTTTCCCCCACACATTGAATATATCTTTATTAATGTAATGCAATCACAGAAAAGTACAGTTTCAAGGTGTTGTATCTAATTGTCAGTTTATTTTGCATGTAAATTCCAGTATTTCAAAGAGTGCAATTAAATATTCTGAGTATCATTTAAAATATTTACAATTGCCTTAGCCAGATAAGACACAATATTTTTAGTTGAAGATATTCCCCAGACATCTGCTTTTTTCTAGCCCATATGGTGGAATGTGTGCCACATCTCATCTGTACGTTATGCTGTACATTTGCTGCCAAAAATTTTTCTAAGCTACTATCTAAAGCAAAGCTACTCAGTAATCTGGCAAAAACCCCTTCCAGTGCCTCTGTCTTTCGTAATCTCTGAGCAACCAGACACCAGTGTCATATTCTGCCCCTTTTTTCAAAATGATGATGGAACATGAAGGAGTCATTAGTGGTGTGCTGGCTTAGTCCAACACCCTCTTGAACAAGAGATTGTTCACAGTCCTCCAGCTGATCTGTATCTATTCCACCAAGGACCCTCCACCAATGGACTTTTTTTTTCTCTGGTCTTGTTCCCATAATCTAAAGGCTGCAGTGAAATTCTTGGTTACCACCTAGAGATTAAATAACAGCAGAAATGTGTACTGGGGCTGTTTTGTTGCTAGAGCTACGGTCTTCATACTGGATTCAGACTTTCTCTGCTGTGTTTCGGGGATGTGAAGTTTGGTTTAGGATATTCTCCAATTAAACTGTAATTTATAAGCTATATTAAATGTGATTTATAAACTATGTTCTGGTATTTCAGCTAGATTTAAGCAGCAGAGAAAAAGAGAGAGCGAGAGAGAGAGGGAGAGAGAGAGAGAGGGGGAATCATAGGATCTTAAAGGGTGGAATGGACCTTAAAAATCATCTGTCACAGGCAGGGGCACCTTCCACCAGACCAGGGTGCTCCAAGCCCCATGAAACCTGGCCTTGGACACTGTCAGGGATGGGGCACCCACAGCTCCTCTGGGCAACCTGTGCCAGGGCCTCACCACCCTCACAGTAAAAAAATTTCTTCCTAATATCTAACCTAAATTTCTTCTCTTTCATTTTGTGCCCAGTTCTCCTTATCCTATCACTACAGTTCCTGGCAGAGTCCCCCTCTGACTTCCCTGCAGCCCCCTCAGATACTGGAGGGTGCTGTGAGGTTTCCACACAACCTTCTCTTTTCCAGGCTGAACAGCCCCAACTTTCTCAGGGAGGGATTTCATACGGGAGTCGCTCCAATCATCTTATCAACTTCATGGCCTCCTCTGGACTTGCTCCAACAGTTCCACGCCCTTCTCATGTTGAGGACACCAGAATGTCCCAGCCAGTTCTTTATCCACCAGGTAGTCTATCCATCAAATTCATGTCTCTCCAATTTGGACACAAGCGTGTCATGCAGGACAGTATCATATATATTTATATATATTTAAAATCCTTGTATATGGATTTGACACCAAGAATAAACACCATTAAGATTCTGAAAAGTAATTAGAGCCTAGTGACATTCCAGATTCATATCCCAAGTGTTGGTGGCCTTTTGCTCATGCCAGAGTTGGAGGTGTGTAGGGGTGGATGTACATTTCGGCAAGAGCCTAAATTGCTCAAGTCATTGTGCTTTAAAACTTCTGTACTACAGAGTCTGTTCTGCAACCACGGGAGTCCCTGAGACTCTGGTTTGAGCTGTGTTACCTCTCTGTGCTCTCTGAAACACTTTGAGCAGCTGTGTGATCAAATGAGGGGGGTTCTACTCTTACGCCAGCGTATGTTGTTATTGTGTTGATCACCCAATACAGGCATCTGGTTGAGTTTAAAATCGCTGCTGAAAATGTTTCTGTACCTGCTGCTTAAAAAGATGTCTTCTTAAAGCCTCTTCTTTCTCCTTTCTTAATGATGTCAGCTTCTTCACCATCCCTGTGGAGTTAGCTGCAGTTCCTGGACAATTCATACAGAAAGATATGTAGGAAATTAGCTCAATAAACCCATTTTGCTGAATTGCTTATCAGCTAGGGTCTGCTTAGTTTCATGCATTTATTCTGGAGGTGGAATACGTTTGCATGCAGTCTTACTGCAAATGGTGTTTTCCTGATCTGCTGTCTAATCCAAACATGATGTTTGCAGCAGAAATATTGCAGGGAAGAGGAATCAAGCTTTTTAACAAGGTGGGCAATGTAGAAGATGCTCTCTATTTTCATGTCCTAATCTTGAAAGGAGTGAAAGGAAAACACCATCAGCTTGCTGAAACCCCATTTCAGTTTTCTGCTCACCTTGCCCCTTTCCATTTGCAGAGTTGCCTGTCCCTTTCCCACCACTGAGGGAGAGGTGTGAAATGCTCTGTAATTTTGTCGCAGTCCTGCAAGTAAATCCTGTTGCTGGATCCTCTCAGTTCAGCTGTTCTCTCTTGCAGAGACTTTATAGAGTGTCTTTCAATTGTTGTCCCTATTACCCATCTGTGACATTTACTTTCTCCTGCTATGGTTTTTGTCCCTTCCCACTCTCAGCAGAGGTGGGTGGTGGGGAATAATTGCACCCCTTTTTATTTAGGTTTTGGTGCCTTTCACCGGAATTTTTATAGACCTCTTGATATTCTGAGGACCTGTCTTTGCTTTTCCCAAGTGTATAATTATTCTTGTTATCCTTAATTAATATGTGCACGTAGGTATATCAAATTAATTCCTTCTCTTTCCCCGCCTTATTATAGCTCTGCAGTAGGGGCAGTTTTGTTATTCTTTCTCTGATGAAGTTCCTGGGGGTAGTGGTGTATCTCTTACAGTCCAAGAAACATAAAAATGAACCTAATTCTGACCTCTCTTCTTGGTGCACTGAAAACTGAGGCGCTTCAGAAAGGGCATGTCATCCATCCATCCATCCCACTCCTTGTTTTCCCATTGAGATGTGATGGAGTGAGGCCCTGATGTGTTTTGGGCTTCTTCATTATTGATTAAGAGAGAGCTTGTGCTGTTGGGAGGGTTTGCTGCTTTTCGGTAGGGTCACCACCCCATTAGAGAGCCCTGGTGAGCAAGGCTGGATGGCAGGTTGCAGTGAGATGTTGTTCCACCAAAAGCTGGTTAAAAGAATCAAAGGGAAATGATAACTTTTCAGCTCTATTTTTTCTTGCAATGTAAGTTATGTTCACTTAGTGTATTCAGAGTATGATTAAGACCCCTGTGGTTTTGGAGAGCACACCAGATAAATACGTATCACAGAGTGATGGAATGGTTTGGGTTGAAAGGGACCTCAAAGACCACTAGGTCCAACTCCTCTGGACAGGGACACCTTCCACTAGACCAGGTTGTATATAAATGCATATTAGGCCCTCAGTTCCAGGAGGCATCTGCAGTGCTGTGCTTTAAGGGGCAGCCTATGGGATGTGTTCGTTCTGAGCAGGGTTGAACACGACAATAAATTGCAGAGGTCAGTGCCCATTAAAAAGCACAAAACGGTGCAGATTTCTGGAATGTGCGTGTCTGCGTTTTTGTGTCTTATTGGCAGACAAAGGAGCTGGACTGCACAAATGTTTCTGTTGTATCTATTTTGTTCCCCTTTACAGCTCTCCACGGGGTGTCAGGGAAGCTGCTGGCGAGAGAGAGCTCAAAGTGCTGCTGTTGCTGGGAGGGGATTCTGCTTTCCTCTCCCACTACAGAGATGCAGCAGCACTCGCCTGTGGGCACAGGCACTGGCCACAGAGGAGCATCCACAGCCTGGCTAAAAAGCACCAACTAAAAACCTGACCCAACGTAACCCAGCACGGGCACAGAGGGCAGAAATCACAGGTGAGGAGCAAAAGGACAAAGGATTTTGAAGTAGCCTCTTATGCGAATAACGCAAAAGCCTTTCACTTGCCTATATTAATCTTGTAGAAATTAGCATTTAATTTCTATAATTAGCCTTTCATGCACTCTGAGGAAGCGAGCATACACTTAGACACTCATTCCTGTTCCTTTTAAATCTTGAAGGCTTTGCCACTCGGTTGCTAAGGGGAAGCAAAGATTGGAGTCGGAGAGGAACAAAAAGCAGAACTTGCTCCCAGGTGTTGGTGAATCATCAGGGAATGGAGGTTTTTAATAATGTCTAAGGGAAGGCATAGGGGAAGTGTGTGGGTGTAAATTGAGTTTTCCTGAAAAGTGCAGAGCTGACAGAGCAGGGGTTGCTGTCCAGTGAGGACCAGAGGGGACAGGGCTGGTGCTGTGTCCATGTCCTCTCTGCCTGAGTCACCACCAGGACAGGATGGTCCTGAGCATCAGACCAGCACCCTTGGTGTTCCTTTGGGAAACGATGGCCTGCTCAGCACAGAGAAGAGAAGTTTTTTTTAAGAAAAGAAAAGTGCCACAGAGGCATGAAGTCTTAAGTCTTAAGAAAATTGATCAAGGTTTTCCATTTCCTTAATTTCAAAACCAGGAAGATACTATGTGGAGCAGTAAGCTAATGAATAAAAAGATGAGAATTGTAAGGAATTCTCCCACATATGTTGATGATAACTGAGTCTGTAGAATAAACCTAGGGACTTTTATGCCATGAATTTCCAAAGTCAGTACTGTTTCTTAAATGCATATTTCAATATTTGCACCATAAATCTGATCCTGAGAGTTGCATTTTTAGTTCTGTGGCTGAAATTCCCCTGTCAGCAACTGATGCAGATCAAATGTTGAATTTCAAATATGTGCAGCAATCCACAGATCAAAGATTGTGCATGGAAACCTTAGCAAACAGCTAAGAAAAAAATCCTGTACTCTGCTTGTAGGTAGCTGGCAAACAAGAAGAGCTGGGGGGTGGAGAATGACTGGAGCAGTTTACTATGAAATATCTACTGGGTTGTAGTTTGTCATCTGTGGCTGAGCATTATAAAGTGCTGCTGCAGCTTTGCCAATAAAATACTGATAGTGGAATTGCTGCCCAGCTGGAGCTTTCTCAGAAAACAGATATAATTATTTAGATTCTGTAGTCTTTGGACATTGATCATGTCAACAAAGACATCCCACAGTTATTAGGTGCCAGGTGATCTATGTCACTGTTCTGTGAGGGCTTCACACTTTCCTGCTTCTTCTCTCAGCAGCTCCTGCCATGAGCCTGGGACACGTTGAATGATTTTATTCCAGATCAGAAGAGCTGAGCTGACTTGAGCCCTTGCCAGGGATGGGGTGTGTCACCTTCCAAGCCACAACTGCAGCCTCTTGCTCCATGCATTGTGCCATGCAGGCTCTGTTCCTCAGGCAGGGGTTTTCCTTCCACCTGCTCAGTTGCTTTTTTGTGGATGCTGTGGCTTGTTCCAGCTGCTGGTAGCACCCAACACACAAAACTTCCTGGGATTCCTTCTCTGCACCAACCTCCCCACAGAAAAGACTGACGGAAGATGGAGGAAGGTTAATTAGGAGAATTGGACCTCCACTGCTACTGAGAATCAAATAATCAAGCAAGATAAAGTACAACAGGCAAATGAAGAGTTTTCAGGATGGTCCCCTCTTCCTAAACCCACTAACAAAAAAAATAGTGGATATTCTATATTCTATTGACTGTGCCAAACCATCACTTGGAGATGGAAGTAGTATCCTTTCATCTAGAAGGAACTATAGGAATTAAACAGTAGCCAAATGTCAGCCTGGTTAGTCAATAATATTGCTTCTGACTTTCTCCTGATGCTCAAATACTGTGAAACTTTGCTGAGGAGATTATTTTCTGCCCTGTTTGTTTGGGGATTTTGGAGCCTTGTTCTTTCACTTGCACACAGCGAATGACCTCGTCTTTGTCCTTCTGTTCTGCAGCAGATAAACCTCACAGCTTTTAATACCTGTTAGGGTTTTAGTCTGGTGTGCAAGCTTTCCTCTTGCGGTATGACTGCTATAAAAACTGTCTTCCATTTTGAAATATTCTGTTAGATTAAGGTTTTAAAAACAGAAATTTACTTTCTTCTTCTTTTAATATCTCTTGGTATGAATTCCTCACCCCACTGCTCCTCTTCTCTTCACTGAGTCAAGACTCTACTGAATATGTTGCTGGTATTTCATCTTGGTTCTCTGAACATCATTACTGAGTGTGATGCAAGCTCCAGAAGGTTGTTGATTATTTTTATTAGTGTCTCATCAGTGAGCTGCCTGGCTCAGAGCTGGAAATGGAGCCATTCCTTATGAAAACTTCTTAGGAGGGAAAGGTGTAAGAGCAGAGTCATTCCTCCGCATTCTAATATCAGAGATGAGAAGCTGTTTGTCTTGCTTTCTCCTGCTTCTAACAGTCCTGCATATTTTGGATAAGTAAGTAATTTAGGACTAGAAAGATTATCTGTTAATTCCATCTGAAGTCAGTGAGGTTGACTGAAACTGTATAATCCAGAAACACTGAAAATACAAGAAAAGTACCAGGAAGTTACTGGTTCTTGAAATCTCTTTTGTTGGGTTTTTTTTTTTTTTGTTATCCCCTGCAAACAAACACAAAGCTTGATGATTCAGTGCACCTGCAGTTTCAGAGAAATATACTGGAGATTAGAAAGGGAAAACAACATTATACTGCTATGCAAAGCCTGCAGCAGGCAGGAATATATTCTCCCACCTTCTGTAGGACATAAAGAGGTGAAAACTAAGCGATACCTCATCACCTTGGATGAATTTGTTTTATTCAAGAACACAGGTCCATTCAACAATAGGAAGGGCTATTTGAAGTCCATTATGATAAAGTTCTAAAAAAAAAATTTTGATTGCAAAATATTTTATTCACTTCTGTCTGTGACTCCTCCTAGAAAATCTAGGAATAGATTATCTAGAGTATGTGACTGGTATTTTGCTTGCTTCTTTCTTCCTTTGCCTTTTAAAAACAGAGCACGTGGGCGTGGAGGAAGAATACCTTCCAGTTTCCCAGGCATTATTTCCCTCAAGATTATTATGACAATACCCTGGCAGTATTTTTGTATATGTATATATATGCACCTTGAATTGAAAACACCAACAAACCCAAAACTAAGAACAGAATCTAAAATTCCAGGCAGTTGTTAAATCTAAGCTAAATTCCCTGCTGGGCCTGTGCTGGGAAGAGAAACAGCGGAGCACTGCTGGGAAGGCAGTGTGACAGTAAAGTCACTCGGAGCTGTCACCTCCACCTGGGCAGGGCTGAAGAAGGTGTCAGGAAGGGGGAGAGCAGAGTGCAATGAGTACCTGCCTCTGCTTCATGCTGGGGGAAGGAGCTGCTGCTAGGAATAGTTCCAACATGCTTCTTGCAGAGCTCTGTGCTTTTAAAAGCTCTGAGAAAGCACTAACGTGCAGCACAAGCAAGTTGCTGCACACTTGCTGGTTGTGCTCATGCTGTTCTGTCAAAAGGGCCCATCTGTGTCCTAAAAACCAAGATCTCTGGCTGTCTCTGTCATGAATCCTTTGGCATACCCTCTTAGGTGCTTCCCCTGGGAAGTTCAGGATGTTCAGAACATCCAGGAATGTTCTATATGATTTTTTTTCCTTCAATCTCGGTCTGGTCACAGGAATTGTACCAAGCCATGTGTCTTGACCCTTGCTGCCACTGAGTACCACTCTAACAGACCTTTTTTAAAAAAAAGCTTCTGGCTTCTAAATCACATCTATAGGAATTATATTATTTATTATTATTGTTGTTGTTGTTATTGTTATTAGTGTGGTGCCACCACTTGCTCAGTGCCTGGTTACCCTCAGTGCAGTGTGGGCACAGGACCTGCTCTTGACTCCTCCATGGCATTTTTAGGGGCATGAGTTGGGGAGAAGTCCCTGGCAGCCACAAGCCCAGGGCTGAGGGACTGCAGGGACAGGTTGCTGCTGCAGAGCTGCTTCAAGACTGAGGAGAGGGCCCAACTTGTTGCCTCCCCCCACTGTTTTGGGGGATTGGAGTTCTTTGCTCTTTGGCAGTGCCCAACCACTGACTGTGAACACAGATAATCTTCTTTAAAGGTGTCCCCAGGCAGAAAAGCTCTAAGGAGCCAGAAGTTGTGAGCTTTTGCTGTGGTCTGTAGCAGTCCTGGAGCCAGATTACATTAATATTGGTGAATTTACTGTCTTGGGCTCCTGCACAAGGGAGCTGGTTGCCTTCCTCAGCTGTGAAAGTCAGAGCCCAGAACAAAGACTTCTGGCAGAGCTGCTCTGGGAAGGAAATATGTAACAGAGAGATGAAAATATTGAGTAGGTGGCTGTTGGGTTGATTGCTAAAAGCTGTTTTACAGGCTTGGGTGCTCGGGTAGAAAAGAGCCTTGACTATTTGCCTGTCCCAAGGGTAAAAGTGTGGGGTCAGTTTAGTTAGAGCTAAGCTTTTTCAGCCATATAAGCTATTGCATCTGGCATTAGTGCACTGGCCCATACAGAAAAAGAACTGATTCTCATCCTGCTTTAAAATTCAGATCAATAAAAATTAAGCCCCTGCAGTAGTCTTCTGTTTTGTTTTCTTTTTTACTCTATT
This sequence comes from Cyanoderma ruficeps, assembly GCA_008694505.1. Taxonomy (NCBI): domain Eukaryota; kingdom Metazoa; phylum Chordata; class Aves; order Passeriformes; family Timaliidae; genus Cyanoderma; species Cyanoderma ruficeps. The sequence continues at coordinate 46,262,639 of VZDJ01007753.1, read as the reverse complement.
GGAAGGACTTAGAGGATTAATTTCTCATATGGCCTCTTTCTATTCAGGTGCAAATGAGCAGAACCAGTGACTGCCTATGCTGAGCTCTCCATCATTTGAAGCTGAAGCATCAGGATTGGAAGTTTTTCTGGAAGCTGTGTGTTGGGGCAGTCAGGAGTCTTGTGGTTATCAAAAATTTTAGGGAAACTGCTATGTCAACTATGTGGTTACAAGTTTAGGCCGGGCCAAATGGCCAAAATTTGCTTTATCTCAAGCTCTCTCCAAGCTGTAATGAGAAATTTTTTTGTCATATCTCCATGCTTTGATTTCAATGGTGGATTTGTAAATCTGTAAAGGATTAAATTTGTAAAAACCAGAAGGAGAACTACTGGCTGTTTGTTCTGACCTCTTCCTCAAGTTAATAATGTTAAAGTTAATAATGTTAAAGGTAATAATAAAAGTTTAACCTCCTTAAAGTTAATAATGTTTCCCAATCAAAACACTTACACGAACTAAGGTAAACCATTATTTTAAAAAATAAAACTAAATAATCCTGTCTTCAATTAAAAAAATACCTAAAATGGTGAATCCACTGGTTTAAAGCTCAGGAAATGAGTAGTCAGTCCAAAATTTTAATATCCTTGGGATTTAACCAGGTTTTTAAAGCTACTTTTTACAAGCCTAATTTCAAGGTTTGATAAAAAAAGCCTCACAACTCCCACCACGAAGTTCTGCTAGACTTACTATCTACTTTCAGTCTTCAAAGCATACGTGGGTGGTGATTGATGTAGATGTATCGCAGAGTGAATATAATTGTCAAAAATGTTAAAGCTCTTCGAATTTTCTGTTTCTGTAGAAAAAATTAATCTACCCCTTTTCTTTGCTGTGCAATGCTGAAGCTGGTATTCAGTTGTCTTGTTTATGGAGACTGAGAATCAACACATGTTGTTTGGTTAAGTTTGGGTCTGATTCCCACACTAAATGTGTTGTGGTTTGTTCAGAATTGGAGTAATAGTGTTCCTTGCTGAAAACAAATGTGGATTCATACCTTCTTCATATATGTAAGATGATTTATAGGTGCATTATTCACACATCCTTTTAATTTTCATTTTAAATGTAACATCTAGGGCACATTTAGAATATGTAAGTATTAATTCTCCAGGAGAAATCATTATCTCATCTTCTGTAAGACCGACATTTATTGTCATTATTTTCCTTTACACTAAGTGGTGGAATTTTTTATTCTCCACAAAGCAGGTGTCTACGACACTTCATTTGAGGTGTTGCACTGTTTTTGTCACCTACTTTTGTGGATACTGAGACTTTTACTGAGCCCTGTTTGTGGTAGGCACCCACAGACCCCTCCCAGGGACGTGGTCTATGCCCTGATTACAAACAGAGCAGACAGAACCAGTGCAGAGTGAAGCAGCTTGTCTGGGATCACAGAGGAGATCAAGAAGAGAGCTGGGAGCAGGAGACTGTCATCCTGCCATGCCAGGCCAGGCTGTGTGACTCCTTGTGATGTATAAATCTGAGACTTGCCAAAGGAATGAAGAGCACTCTATTAAGAACAACACTTTGCTGGCAAGCAGTAAATCAGGTGGTCTCTGAGAGTGGCAGCTAAGCAACAACATTAATTATTATATATTATATAATAATTAATTATTATCAAAGTGAAAAAAACTCCAGTTTAAATTAATATTGTTTTAACGGTTTAAGTGCTAACTTTGCAGCAGTGACCATGGCACTTTCAGAGTTACCTGCAGGGTTGTCTGGCTGCAAGCTGATGATTATTTTTCCTGCAAACCATTTTGTGCACCTATATGAAAATACCGTTTGAGAAAACTTGGAACAACGCTTTACCAATTTCTCTGCGTGTCATAGGAAATATGTCAAGGCACAGAAATAGCTGCCACCAGAGCACTGCACTCATCCCTCCCTGTTTGGCTGGGGCTTGTGTGGGAAGTTAAGCTACAATGACAACAGGCTCCACTACTGCAGCTCTTTTACCTGCAGGGACACTGATGAACTTGGGAGAGCAGCACCTTTTTGTGCTCTTTGTTTTGACCTGGATGAGTCAGTACAACTAATCAGCAAATTACCACAGCTTCAAAGAGAGAATTTTAGTTACCCTTAAATATACCCTTTTTGAGCAAGGTATTTAAATGTGTATTTATCTCGAAGCGGGGAATAAATTGAGAGAATCGGTAATTTGCTTTACCAAGTTGTAACTGGATAGAAAATGGAGGATTTTGGTAAACTGGGGATTCTAGAATCTGAATGGAAGTTACAAGAGGAAAAAACTGGATCTGAGGCAATCCTGGAGATTGCAGAAACTGGGGAAAAGAAGCAGCAAAGGCCACAGACTTTTGGGAACAGAAATCACATAACTCTTAGGTTTGACTTTGTGTATTAAGCTGTGGAGGTGAAGGCAAGAGCTAGGCTTCTGAATTTAAATAGACCCAATTTCCCCAGAATGAGGGAATTGATGGGCATATATAATTGGGTGATGCTGCTGCAGGGTCATAGTGGAGGCGGGGAGGTCAGCTCGAAGGTAAGGCTGCAGCTGCTAATGGCTCAGCAGAACCTGTTCTTTCTGGAAATAAATATTTAGAGGGGCTGGAGTCACTCTGTATAATAAAGATACTATGCATGCAAGCTATGAAAGAAAGCCAGGCTTATAAAGGCTTTGGAAGGGTTACATGGGCAATGGTCAGAGACACAGAAGTGACTTAAAAGAGGGAGGAAAAGAGATATTTTTACATTCAGTCCATAAAATCAGTTAAAAATATCATTTTGTACTCTGGAAAAACTGGTCAGAAGGAGTGGTATGTAGATTGGTTACTGCATATTTAAACATAGTTTGAAATGTGTTTGTTACAACCGTTCTTGCTGAGGAATCTTTGAAACAAAGGCACAAGAAAATCCTGATTTTTTTTTCCCCTAACTTATTTGGAGTAGACTGCAAGGATCCTGGGAAAAGGATTGTACATTCACATCAAGTCATCACCTAAGTACTTGGAAAATTCTTTTATAGGATGCTGAAGATTTGTCACCAAACTACAATGGCTTTGCATCACATCTCCACCAATCTTCACCACTAACAAGGTACAGTTAAACTTTGGGGTTTCTCTGAACCATCTTGTCTCATTCTTTTTTTTAAATTTTTTTTTTAAATTGTGTTTCCTCCTTGATTTTGGTGCTTGCAGCAATGTGGTGTCATTGGGGGTGCTTCCGTTTTAGTTTTGATCAACAAGCTTGTGACAATGTCAAAAGAGCATGTGTCCTCCATGAATATTGGAGTGTTTTGTTGTTTTACTGTACCAAACATTATTTTTGGGTTGTGGGGTGGATTTCAAAGAACCTTAGATGAGATTTTAATGGTCACTTGAACTTGTAGGTCCCTCATGAAATATTTCATGACATGATTTGTGATTTATCCTTGAAAGGACCTCTGAAGGTCCAACCTTGTCCTCTAATTAAGGATGGGTTACTTCAGGTCACTCAGGGTCGTGTCAAATACAAGTCCAGACATCTCCAAGTATGGAGATTCCATTTCGGGCAGCTCATTTCGGAGTTTCGCTAAACTCACAGGGAAAAGATGTTTTTCTTTTCTNGTTGGTTTTTTGTTTGTTTGGTCAGGTTTTTTTGTGGGGTGTTTTGTTTTGTTGGGGTTGTTTTTTGTTTTGCTTTGGTTGGTTGGTTTTTTTGGAGGAGGTGGTTGTGGCTTATACACCCAGTCTCTAGCTGGAATTACCATCCTTTCCATTGTTTTTCTCGTCCTGTCTCTGTGCACCTTCAAGAAATATCTGACAGTAAATCCTGCTAGTAAGTACAAGATGTTTGTGTTTCTGAACATTTTCACAGTGAGGAAATGGAGTCCTCCTTGAGGTCACCTGCAATTTTAAGTGTGGAAACACCTAGAAATCTGGTCATGACCAGGCAGTTGTGGCAGTGACAACTTTTCCCTGGCTTATTTCTGATTCACAGTATTTGGTATCACAGTTAAATTGTGTTATGCCTCAAGAACTTAGGTTAGAGAAATGCCCAAGCAATGCCAAAACAAAGCAAGGGTAAAATGTGTATGGAAACTTGGCCTTTCAAATGCATTTTTACCTCCCCCAGTGGTGGCAGCTGAGACATCAGGATTTTATTCCATTTCAAGACGCTCTTAGGCTTGTCAAGTAATCCAGTATTTTCCAGATTTAAAGCGTTTCAATTTTAAATCCATCAGAGTCCTTTTGAGTAAGAGGGTGCCTACGTACAATATCAAGTAGATATTGGTACATAATTTCAATGTGCTCTTAAGAGTAAGTTATTAATTAGGCTAACATAATATTCATAATTGTATAATTTAGACCTGCTAAGCTCCAAATGCAGAGATTTTTTTTTCTCTTAAAATTGCATCCTAGCTTGTTATTAGTGTCTTGAAACAACTGAAGGATTTTCTCTTTTTCTCACCCTAAAATCAATTTTTCCTTCCAGTCTACTTATTTGTAAGTGAAGCTTGATAAAAATGTGGCATTTGCAGCCAGATTCTGGGGAAGTCGTGGGACATGAGATACACATTTGGAAAAATATCAAGAAAGATTGCAGGTGAACAATTACACACGGGGAGATGTTGGAAGGATCTTAAGGCAGAGAAACAGCATCTGTGTGGGAAATTGTATATATCTGGATGCATTCACTGTGGAATTGGCTGCAAAGATAAGAAATTAAGGCAATCACTCTGCGTTCCTGATGACAGACATCATCAGTACCCTTCTTTCTCAAGTTCCTGAAGCAACAGTGCTATTAGCAAAGCTTTTTTATTCATTTATTTTCACCATCATTTATTTGATCTGTTCTCGTTTTATTCTTGAGAGGAAACAAAGAAGATAGAATTTCAAAGACTCTTCTGTGGTAAGTGAGAATGAGGCTGGGATTAAGAAAATAAACCAGGCAAGAGAGTGTCAAGTTTCTCCACTGAGGGTGTGTTTTCCTATCCGCTTTCTCCTTGCTTTGCACAGCAGCACAAGGGAATTTGTTTTGTTGACTCTGGTTTGTAGTATTGATGTTCAGCTTCAGGTCTTCAGTAAAGTTCAGCTATTCTCTATTAGTGCTCTATAAGCAGAATCTTGAAACTGAATTTCCTGAGTTTGTCCAGCGCGTTGCAACTGGCTGAAATATCCGAGCATAGTCCACTTCAAGTGGATTTATCTTCTTGTTGGTTAGAGCTGTACTGATCACAAAATGAATGTACCCAGGCAGGTTCAATGCTTTCTGAACCAGTATGAAATCAGAAGGTTTGGAGTCCACGTTTTGCTCTTTAGCCCTTTTGCAGCCTTCCCCAGTCACCTGGCTGACAACAAATTTTGTCCTCAGATTTGCGGTGGGGTATGGCTCCTTCACTAGTGCCTGTGACATGAATCTTCCAGCCTGTAAAACATTGTGTTTTGCCTTCAGGAGAAGGGAACCTCCAGGTCGAAGACTGCAGACATCCTCAGGCTGTGGGTTTGTTGCCTTCCTTTCTTCTGTTACAGCCAGGATTAATACATGGGAGATGCAGTTTTGTATTTGGACTCAGTGTTTATTAATTCTAATCTATAGTACAGTCTCACGAGTTGTGAGCTCTAGCCAACAGGGTAGAAAATGGCTCTAACTCTTTCCAAGGTCTTTAAGCATAATTTATCCAATAACGAGATAACACCTATATTATTTTTACTTTTAGCCCAATAACCAAATACCCACGGTCCTCAATGCAGACCCTTTCACCCAATTACAAAAAAACACCCAGACCCATGGAGAAGAAGGTGAAAGAAGAAGGACTCAGTCTATGCCCTAAATCCTCCATATTGCTTTGTATATATCACTATATACTAAAATCTTAAATTCTGAGTTTTGCACCCTGTGATATTACACACTTCTATTCAAACTACACAGCCATAATCCCAGTGCTATCACTCAATTTTGGAAGCCTTTTCCATGGCCTCAGGTCAAATGTAGTGCTTGCTTGAGGGTCAGTGCCTTTTAGCACAGAAATCTCGAAGTTCTCAGCCTCCAGGGTTCCAACATCAGGCCTTGAAATTCTCCATTTCACTCTCAAAGCTTTTCTTTGTGCTGTCCCACGTGAGGGAGGTTTTGGGTGGTTGCAAGCCCCTAATGGTGAGCAGCACAGCCAGCTGGAGTCGTCTCATCCCACAGAGCTGTTTTGTGAAGCAGCACTGACCTGCACCAGCTGAGGATGTAACCAAGTTCTTCCAAAGCTTAATCTCCAAGCCTCCTTGTTAACACAGCAGCAAGAGCACTCACTGCCATTAAATCTCCTTCTTCTCAAGTAAACATATGCTGAGGTCTGTGCTTTATCACTTTGAAATAAGATTTTCCCAACTTTGCTAATTAGCAACATTGCCCAAACAGAAAGAAACATATGGCTCGTGCCATGCTGACTTGAAGCCTTTGGAGTTTCACTGGAGAATAATTAAAGTGATTTTGATTTACTGGCGTGATGAAGTACGAGCCACCCTCATTTGGCCTTATGTCTAGAAGCTCTGAGACAGTAAGGCACCTTAGCAGGAGAGCTGTAATAATTAACACGAGCCAGATTGTTATTATTGAGATGGCTTTGTTGCCGTTAACAATCATTTGTAATTATCAAGAGGCTTTACATAATTCATGCTAAAATCTCACATTTACCTGTCGCTGGAAGCTCGTGGTTGGTTCAGCTCATTTTAGACCGAAAGCTTGAGAGATTGCAACGTTTCAATTCTACTTGAAATCATGTAGCTGGTTATAATGAAAAATCTCTCCTGTCAAGTGAAATCCTTTCCTTTTTTTTTTTACTGATAACAGCAAGGAACATGCTGTCCAGTGCAGATTTTGGGAGGTATATATTTAACTCTGTGCTGCCTTTTTGAAAACAGATGTGCATGGAAAGTGCATATTTCTTCACTGATAAAGTGAAAAAATTTAAAACTAAAATTTTGACTAAAATATTCAAAACCAGGTCAACATCATCTCTTGTCTGGAAATCAGACAAGAAAAGATGCTGACGTACATAAAAACTCAGCTTCCTCCTAGGGAAAAAATGAAGGCGGAAGTTTTACCAGCGTGGATAATTCACTCTGTGCTCCTGATGCTCACCATGAACTGGAAATAAGTGAGCCTGTTTGCACATCATTGTAAATTTTACTCCTCAGATGGCTGTTTAACAAAAGGTGTGTCATCTCCTGCAGGTTACTTAATATAAACACAAATTCCTCTGAATAATTTGAAATCAAACTGAGTAATGTGGGTAGTGGATGTCATAAATACACACTGCTTATAAGTATACACTTCTTAGAAAATGCAGAATAAATAACTGATGCCAAAACCTTTGTTCAGAGGCAAAGGGTGTGAAAACCATGAAAAAGGAAGAGCTTGAGCTTTTTGATTGAGAGACTTGTCAATTAATTTTCAAAATAGGGTTCTCTGGACTTTGTTTATTGTAAGCGTCTAGAGATGCTGCAAGGTGCCTGCATCTGAATCTGCACAAATCGAAACTAAAGTCAAGCCCTGGTTTTGTTTGCATCCAGGATGAAATTTCAGGTGCTTGGCAGCCTCTGATGAAGCTGAACCAGTGGAAGGATGCCTGGAACCAGGTATGTTCATCAACACCTGGTCAGATACGGTCTGATGGGGACAGTTCTTCTTGAAGGCTTCATCCTCCTCTGGAACTGAAATTACTTTTTTAAAGATTTGAAGTTAAAATTGTTTGACTTTTTCTCTCAGGAAGTGCATCTGAGCTACAGAACATGCTTGATGCTATAAATGGGACCTCAGGAAGCTTTTGAAAGATTTAAACAACTGTGTCTTTAAACTTGATTTCTCTTAATTAGTAGTAGAAAGTTTCTTGGCTTTAGATACTGATGCCTCTAAACCGGTGTAAAAATCTTACCTCATAAATGGAAAACTGATTTTAGTTCTGTAAATTACTGAATATTTCATGTGTCCCTTTCAGAAAACAGATGGACTTTGGGAATGTTCCTCTCTAATGCAGATGAGTAGTCAAACTGTCCTTTTTTTTTTTTTTTTTTTTTTTTTTTCTGATCATTGATCTCTCTTTATTGTGAGAGCTTTGAGAGTTGTTTGTCATTTGCATGAGTGATGGGTGGTTCTCTTGTGAAGGAAAGGCAGAAGGTGCTCTGGATCGATTGTTCACTGCAGAACAGAAGAAAAAAATCAGAACCCGGTTAGGGGGCACACACAATAATGAAGTCTAGCACACCAAACCAGAGCATCATTAAGGGTTTGAAGTCATTCTTGGAGCTCCTGGACTATAGGGTTGAACTCTTCTTCCAGAAATGTTAGGCCTTCTGCATGTTCTGAAAAGAGTTGAATACATGTTTCTAGCTGAATGAGTTTATCTAGAAATTGCTTGCAGTTTACAGATGACCAGGTCTCATTTAATTACTAATTTACCTTTACCAGCCGCCTTTGTAAAGCATGAGGCACGTATGACAGAATTCAGATTACAGACAGATACTTTTTACCCCTTTTTTCTTTTGATTCCACGTTTCCTTTCTGAGGAAAAAATCTTATTTCTGGTTTCTACTTAACTATTTTGTTGGTCTGGAATCAGTGTTGTTCAGATTTTTTTATTGTTCTG
>VZDJ01007753.1:46223389-46253832 GCA_008694505.1 Cyanoderma ruficeps | reverse complement strand
TTTCCTTTTTTTTTTTTTTTTTTCTCCTCCAGGGACATGTCTTATGGATACTTTGACTCTGTTAGCAGCTAAGGAACTTCTCTGGAGTTTATTGTCCTTGTCCTTCTATGATTATGTGGCTTGCTGAGTTTCATTTCAGTTTGGCAGTTCATGGGACTGTCAGCTCTCTTTGATGCATAACCCTCAGAGGTTCAATCAATAGTGTTTTAAGCATATCTCTTGCTTTCCATGACGGCAGTCCTGGAGGAGTTGTGATTTTTAAGCTTGCATATCTTGCATTGAAAATGTAATGTTGAGAAACAGAATCTACCTTAATGAAAATCTGAAAGCAGCTATTGTGTAGCTGGTTTTAATTGACCTGGAGTTGATATGAGGAGTAAAAATCTTGAGTTTTCACTGCCGTGGAGCTGGGCAGGTAAGAGACATTTCTGATTTTACTTGTGCTTATGCCTGTCTCATTCTGGACCAGTTCCCTGAATCAGTGAACTCCTGATGGGAAAGGCAGCCAAACAGCTGCTGGAGCTGCTGGGCTTGGAATCAGTCAGTATTCCTGAGAGAGGCTCCTTACCAGGGAATGTGCCTCCATCTGCTCCCAAATGCATCCTCCTTCCAGAGGGCTCCACTGCAAGGGTATAAGGGGTGAGGTGCATTTAGGGAATGAGAGAAGGGTCAGAAGGCAGAGGTTTGGGTAGGGGGGCTGGAATTGTCAGGTGTAGGAGAAGGGAATACAAGTGACCTCATTCCTGATAAGTAATAGCTGTGTTAATTACCCAGTACAGCCTCACCCCTGAGGAGTCACAGCTATAGCCAATAAAGATAAGTGTGATAAAAGGGAGTGGGTTAACTGATGAGGAGGGGGTTATAAAGAAGGAGAAGGAGCCTGGGGAGAGGGAGTTACTGCTGTGGGGTCAGTCTTGGTCTGCAGTTAGAGCCTGTTGTTGGAACCCGCAGTCACAGTCTAGCCTGGTAAAAGCTGCAGTCAGAGTTTAGCAGGAAATAACCAGCAGTCAGAGGCTGCAAGGGAAACCTACAGCAGGAGGTTTCTCTGCTGCAGCCAGAGTCAGTGAATGGTTGGAATCAGGATGGCTGAGCTGTAAAGAGAAATAAATCAGGGCCCCTTTCATGGTGTGATAAACCAGAAGTCTGTGTCTCAGCTCATTTCTACTCTCTAACAAGAGAGCTGCTGCAACAGTCAGGAAGCCCTTCCACAAAGCAGAGAGGCTGTCAGAACTGTGCTGGCCACACAAGCAGCATGAGACAGTGGCCTTTAGGGTCTGATCTGAGCTGCTGGTTGGAGCCGCACAATGCACTCAGCTGGGTGAGGATCTCACCCCTCAGCTGCCTCCACATCCTTCCTTGATTTGGCAACAGGCTAATAAACAGCTGCCCCTGAAGGGGTTTTGCTGTGTCACTTTGTATGCCACAGACTGTGTGGGGGTTTCTCTGGTGTGAGGAATAATTTTGCAGCCACAGAGAGATTTAAAATAATTGTGGGGTTCTTCTGGAAATAGCCATAGAGAGCTGTGTCTGTAGAGAGAACAAAACGTAACAGTGCTGAAGCTGAGTAGAAGTTATACCCTACATCCTATCTGCAAAACCACATCTCTGAAACTTCTCAGTGAAACAGGCTGACAACCAAGAGAGTGCTTTTCCTGCTTTGCTACTGGGAATCACAACTACAGCTGACTGGAAGCTTCCTTTGTCTGCAGGCTGAACGTGTGGCAAATTCCCTCCCATCTTTATTTGTACAGCTTTCACCTCCAGTAACGTAGAGAAATGCCTGAGGTTGGGATGACATTTTGAGCTGGGATGCTTCAGCGTCAGCTGGTAGACATCTGCGCTTCAAACTGACCTGTTGCCCAGGCTCCCTTCAAAGCTGATGGAGAGAAATGGATATATTTAAGAAGTGATTTATTTCATGCCATGATAGCTATCCAAAGTCAGTCAGATGTATTGAATCTTAGAAGTTTCTCTTCCTTCATTAGTGGGAAAGGAGTCTGGACAAATAACTTTGTTTACATTTTGCTCAGTTAAATCCAAACCTTGCAAGTTGTATTATTTATATAAGCAACATTTTAGTCAAAGGAGGCTAACATCTAACAGTGGATAAACTGTTCTCTGCTTGTTTCTTTTGTGACAAAATTTGCTGGCCACAGATTCTTGCCCTGAGTGACTTGCCCTTAACCTTTTTAGTGGTACAGACACATGGACTTGTGAATATTTGCAAGGATCAGCTGGATTGCTGATCAACTGTATTTTCCTAGACAAGAGCTGACAGGTTTTTGTTTAATTTTTCAGCCTTAGAGTGAATACTTTCCAAGGTGTAGCTGTCAGCTACCTGCTAAAGCTGAAGAAACAAGAAATGTGTTGACTTGGCCATAACCCAGGGCTTACCTGCATGCCCAAACCTCTGTTTCCAAATCACCTGTGAGACTATCTACAATTCCAACCCCTCCCATTTTCCTAGTCTCTGGATTTTGAGGGGTTTTTTGAATGTGTCTTTCTAGTCATGCATTTTCTGTTTAGGTTTAAAACTTCTACAATCAAATAAAAGTAGCTGGGCTGTGTGTGTCCTCCCGTGAGAGGAGGTCCTTGTGCTGGGGACAGCTGAGGCACATGGACATTTCATTGTCACCTTCTTGTCCTGGAGAGGGCACGGCACAGTGCTGCAGCCACCACCTCAGGGGTGGTTGTGCTTCTCTCCTGGTCATGGGCAGAAGGACAAAACTCCAAACTTAAATTATGCTCTTACACTGGCGAAATCAAGAGAGCCCAGAGGTTTACTCTGGTGAAAATGGCAGGTTAAATAGACCTGCAGCCACACGGAGCTGAGAGATGTGTGGTGGAGAGGGACTGTTCATTTCCTGGCTGGATTAGAAAATGCTGGTCAACGCTAGGGATGTACCACCCTTGTGAGTGATGGCTGAAGAGACCTTCTTTCCCCATGCGACAGCAGCCAGACTTGTGCCCTCTGAATCTCCCTTTAACTCATTTGTTCCTTCCCTGCAAGACTGTCCTTGAGGAGGTGAGACTGAAGTAAATCTGTCTGTCCCACATCAGTTTTTACCGACAGGACATGGAACAGGATAGGACTTTCTGACAATGAAGCCAAATGTGCACTCAGTAGTGCCCCTCAACGTTTTTTTCCCCACCCTTAATGTGTTCTTTGAAAATTACTGGGATATGAATGGTGAAGGCACTTTCACTTTGCGTGGGAGGACTGTGCATGTGAAAAGCAAATGTTAATATTTCATGAAGGGCTCATCTCCTAATGGCAGGAGGGTTTCCAAACCTGAGGCTATCACAGGGGTGCCAGTGTTGATGAGAGATAGCAGATTGATGATCTTCCTCCCCTCACTGGCAAACAGGGAATCATCAGAAACAAACACAAAAGTCTTGCAAAATCTGATGTGGGAGGCAGAAATAAAGCTGTTGAGGAGCTGAGCTCATCCACTTCTGTGTCTGCTGGGAGGTCTCTCTAGTAAGCTGTGACTCCACAGGGGTGGACTGATGCCAACCTCACATCCCCCATTGGGCTGCACATGGAACACACTCATGCCAGCACTGACACCAACATTTTATATTCAAACAAACAACGTGATTGTATCTGTAATTCTGATGTTCCCTTGGCAGTTAGGAGATAGTCAGGATAGGCCTAATTTGAGATGTTCTTGGAAGTATTACAGAACCCAGCATTCACCTCTCCTGGCAGCCATGCAGTGTCTGGCCACTACCACATTCCTGGGCAGCTGCCAGGAGCCTTGTCAGGGTTTAGCTGCCCATTTGGGATTGAGTGATTCATGCCCTCGTGTTGTGAAGTGCTGCTGACTGTGTGCCTGCTGTCTGTCCTGACTGTGCCAGTCTGCAGAGGTAGGCACATTTGCTTAGGTCATAACTCTTTGATACTGGATTTTTTTTCACCAGTGCTGGAGTGGCTTGTGACTTTTATTTATGGCACTGTGATCTTTGCCCAGTTACCAGTGTGCAGATTTGGAAACATGGTCTGTTGGACAATTCTCACTTGCTTCTCACTGTTTAAAGCCGTCCCAAATCCTCCTTGGTGTCTGCTCTTAAGCATTTCTCCATCAGCAAATGCTTGTTTCCTCCTCTTCTTTTTCTTCAGCTGGAGGCATCTGACTTCATCTCATTCCTCCATCTTTCCAGGCTGTAACAGGGCTTGGGTTGAAAGCAAGTTTGGGGAAATTTTAGCTGGGTCTGGCCCAGGGTTGAGTGAATTTTGGAACATGCAGCACTGTGGAACCTAGAACAGCAGCAATGAATTCCACCTGATCAGGAGAAGAAACTACAAGGCTCCAGCAAAAGAGCTGTTGCCACAATGTGTGCATTCCTCAAAATCACTGTGCCCTGCTCAGTTTGATGTTTTCTCAAATTGGCAACTTCTTGCTATTTTTAAATAGTACAAGCATTTGTGTGATGGTGTGAGCCAACGAGGTTGTCTGTATAAATTAAGATATCAAACAGCTCAAATATCTCTTCTAAGCTCACCTAGGTTTGAGTTAAAAGGTAAAAAGCTGGAAATAAACCCAGAGGCTTATTTTGTTTATTCAACAGTAGCCCTTGGATCTTGGTTTATGACTCAGATCTCTGTTCCATTCCATAAAAATCCCCAGGGTTGGCAGGAGTGTTGATCTGCTGGAGGGTAGGAGAGCTCTACAAAGGGATCTGGACAGGCTGGATCAGATTGTATGAGACTCAACAAGACCGAGTTCCAGGTCCTGCATTTGGATCACAACCACCCCAGGTACCACTACAGGCTGTGGGAAGAGTGCTCAGTTTGTGCCAGGAGAGGTTTAGATTGAATATTAGGAAGAATTTCTTCACTGAAGGGATATCAAGCCTTGGCACAGCCTGCCCAGGGCAGTGGGGGAATCACCATCCCTGGAATTATTTAAAATAGTGTAGATGTGGCACCTGGGGACCCGATTAAGCGATGGGCTTGGCAGTGCTGATTCAACTGTTGATGATCTTAAAGGTCTTTTCCTACCCAAATGATTCTAAGATTCTGTGAGAAGATAATCTCTTATAAAGGAAGAGTCTTTCTTTATAAAACTGTCTACTGTGCAGGCTATGTATGAAACTTCCTTCTGAGGCAGGAGAATAAATATTCCCATATGCTATTAAAAAACCCCTCAGTATTTGCTAGGTCACCCTAAAATCTATCCCAATTCTGGATGTAAAACTGTGCAAGTTTCACTCTTAAAACCTGAAGTTTCAAGTCATCTCTAGGCTTTTAAAGTATACAAAAGAGTAAGTACAGCTAGTGCAGTCTCTATGAACCACTTCATTTTTGGTTGGTGAGACAATATCTCTGTTGGGAACCAATATTGACTCGTGGGAATGTGAGCATACACCTGGAGAATCCCTGAGGGCCAAAACTGCAGCAAGTTCACACCACAAACAGTGTAAATCACAAGCTTGAGCACAGCTCCCTGCTGGAGCATTAACTTTTCCTCCCCAGATGCTTTTTGTGGGGCTGCCAGGCTGAGTCACCAGCTGATGTGTGGAGCAGAAAGGGACAATGGACATCTTACCTCTCCTGCTAAACCTGCTGCAGACTGGAGAAGGGAATCTGTCTCCAAGAATAAGTTCCTTTGTGTTGCTTTACTGCATGGGGAGGAGGGGGAAGGCTCATTGCCAGCCATGGGCAGGAGCTCAGCTTGATGAAGTGGATCCCTTATTGCTGTGACATGACAAAAAAAGACCTTTTCTGCCTCAGATCCTCTGTGAATTAAACTGGGGTGCTGGCTTCGTAAATTTCTGTAAATTTTTGTGGCTGCTTGCTGTAACCCTCACCAGGTGAGGGAAAGGGGGGAGAGGCCCAAAGTTGTTGTTGGGCCCAAAGAAGCCCAAAGCCCTTAGGGAGCTTCTCTGTGTGGGAGGGAGCGTGCTGGAGGATGGAGGAGGTGCTGGGGTTTGAAATCATGACCTGACCTCTGGATAGTTCACGGCTTTTGATTAATCTGAGAGACAAAAAGGAGAGCAATAATGTGAGTGACATTGAAACTGAGGACAGATGATTTAGATTTGGTGAGATAGAAGTTGACCTGAACCTAAACTTTTTGTATCAGGTTTTTCCTCTAAAAACAGGCATAATGACACTTTATTTTTTTTTTTGCTGTTGCCCATCTTCCACTTACCTTTATTTTAAAAGTTTTATGGCAAAAATGCCTCATATATGAATTTCCACTTAGCATTATGGAACATGAATAGCAGTTGCATTTCATATCGATGCTGCAAGTACCAGGAGTTTATTGCTCACAAAACCATTTTATTTTACATCTCTATAACAGCATAGAAAAATCAATGAACTTCTAATTAAGACTTAAAAAGAAATGCAGGCTAGTACTTCAATCCTAGATCAATTTGCTTTTATTTCATAACAGCATAAAAATTTATCTGCTGGGACCATTATTAACTACTTCACGTTTTGGATACCTAGATACCACACTCTGGAAGTGCAATTAAATTATTTATTACACATCCACCCTGAAAATTCATAAATAATAATAATATTAAAGGAGAGGACTTAAAACACTGGTTTTGCACTGAAGGAGGGGAAAAAAGGCCCTGGATACAAAAGGCATTTCTTGCATGAAGTTGTCTTGTCTTGTGTTCTCTGTGGAAATGTGAGTACCACACACTATTGGTGTGGGGTTTTTGCTCAGGAATGTTGTGTATATTTGTGCAAGAACAAGCAAACAGCAAAAGAGCACTTTTTTGTCATTTAACTTTCAGAAGGAAAAAACAGAGACGTATCTAATGAATATGGACTGGTGACAGACAAAGCTTAGTGCTGGTGGTATTCAGTCCGCGATGTTCTGTCACAGAAACCAAACTACTGCCTCTCCTCCACTGTACCAAGTTCAGCTCTCAAAAACACAATTGGAAACAGTTGCAAAGTGTAGAAATAACTCCAATTGTAGAGCTGCAAATAACCTTACAGCACCTAAACCTCAAAGCAAAATCTTTACATCCCATTCCTGCCAGGTGTTTCCACGTCTGATCATTGGGCAGAACACACCTTGGATAAGGGCCTAGAAGTCCCAACCTCTGGTTTCCACCTCTTGCAGATGGTCATTTCTTCCCCAGCCAGAAGACAGGATATGGAAAGACGTCTAGAGGGAAAACACCATTGAATAAATTTCTGTACTCAAAGGCATGGTTTTGGAATCTTTCCTCTCTGTTAGTGAAATGTGTAATTATTTGAACTGTGGGACTCAACGTGTTGTACTCCTGTGACAAATCAACTGAGGGGCTCAAAACTTTTGGAGGAGTTATGTATATACACACACTGCCAAGTGGCATCTATTGTGCAAGCTTAATTCTGTTTGGAAATGAAGGCAAGAATGCCAATGGTGACAGAAAGATGCTTTTCTTCCAAAAGAGATTGAATGAGGTTTGAACTTCAAATAGGAAAATTAAATCGCTGCTGGACTAAAGAAGACATCTGCTGTCAAAAGCATGAGCTTTGGGACCATGTCTAGAGAAAAATTGGAATTTTTTGTGAATCCCTGCTTTGTGTTAACAATGCCAGTCTATTATAGTTGGATTGAACTTCTTTACAAGATGTGCTTTGTGGATGATAAAAAACTCCTTGAGATCAGAGAAGGAGCAGCACAGGATCCTGGTCCACTCACAAGCAGACAATGTGAGCGCTGCTGTATTCTTAAACTGATATTCTGGCAAGCAAAAAGCAAAATGATTTATTTTCTTTTATCAGAAACCTATTGAAATATAAAAATGGTTGTGCACTGCATTTAGAGATGTAATGAGTTTAAATTCTGTAGGTAAGGAATTTCCTCCCCTCTTGTTATCTGACACGTCTGGTGACAACCTCTAGTTCTGTGCAGTCTGTGTCAGGATGATGAAATCTGATATTGAGCTGCCTGGATCTGCTGTTATTAGAACTGATGCAATACAGAGCCTGTAAGTAACACAAAGCTTCCATTTGACCTCCAAAGGCAGAGGATCAGATTTAGGAAGGAATACAGTGCTCTGCAAACAGGTCCCTTGCAGGGCTGGGGAGGGGGTGAAATGGATTCTCCTATGATGTTTCCATGTTTGAGCATGGGAGGATCTGGGCTTAAATTCAGCTTTCAAAATCAAAGATTAGAGTTTTACCAGAAGCAGAAAGCTGCTCAGGATCTGATGTGAGCTCACAATAGGCTCTTTGGTTCACTCATTGCCTTAATGCAGGAATTGTATAATATTTAAGCCACTTTATATGGTTCACATAATAGCAACCACCATGTCAATAACAAAGTCCCTCTGGAATCTGCCAAACAAAAAATGCTATACTTCTTTGTAGAAACATTCTGTGTTATAAATGATGGTTTATACATCTGAAAAGTAGTTTGGGATGACTGCTGTCTCCAGCTCTGCTTTAGAGTGCTGGATCTAGAGCTTTTTAAAAAATTTATAGTCCTCTTTGACCTGACTACACTTCTGGAATGGCCTTTCTGGCATGCCTCAGCATGGGATTGACAGAAATAAAAACATCCATTTTTCCCCTCCCCACCCCCACAGATTTCAAATGCCTCAGACCTGCTGATTGCAGCACAGCCTGGACAGCAGACATTTTTTCTGTGTGTTGCTCCTGTGCAAGGTTTGTATCTGAAGTGCAAAGAGCAGACATTAGCTTACACAGGTGCAAAGAGCAGAAGTTTGCCCCTGTTTCTCTGCTGTGGTGGGCAGTTACATCTGTGGTTTTATTTAACTCCCAGTAGCGGTCCTGACAGAGCCAGAAGTGTAAAAAATGTGGTTCAGCAAGTGCAGTGAGCTTTGCTTTGCTGTCTGCATTGTGCTCCTGCCCAGAGGGTCTCCTGAGAGTCAGCAGAGGTGACACTAAGGACATGCCAGGTGCTACTGGGAGGAGCTGCAGCTCCTGGAATAAGCCAGAGTTAAGTAGGGAGAGACACAATGCAGAGGTGGCTTCAGGACAAGGGAAAGAGCAATGAAGCTGGGCACTACTTGGAGCACCCAGAGATGTGTCAGGCCACAAACTCTGGGATACTCTGCATTCCCATGTTGGCTTTGTGTCTGAAATTGCAGCTTGTCACTTGTGATTGTCATCACTTGGGCTGCTCAGTATGGTTTGAAGAGCAGGAGTGGTGCTGCCAGCAGAGATGCACCACAGACCTTCGGGTTAACTCAAAGATTTTTCTCCTGCAAGATGGCTCAGTCATGTCAACCACTCCACTGGAGCCCTGCCTTGTCTCTGTGCACATTACCTGCCCCAGCAGGCAGAGGGGACTGCAGCTTGTTTAAGAGTGTTCCTGAGCCAGCTAAAAGCCCTTGAGTGAGCCTTGGGGATGTATGTGCTGCTATCCACAGAATTCACAGAATCACAAGGTTGGAAGAGACCTTCAAGATCATTGAATCCAACCCAGCCCTAACACCTCAACTAAACCATGGCACCAAGTGCCACATCCAGTCTTTGTTTAAACACATCCAGGGATGGTGACTCCACCACTTCCCCAGGCAGGCCAGTCCAGTACTTTATCACTCTTTCTGTAAAAAACTTTTTTCTAATATCCAACCTATATTTCTCTGGACACAGCTTGAGATTGTGTCCTCTCGTTCTGTCAGTTGCTGCTTGGAGAAAGAGACCAACCCCACCTGACTACAGCCACCTTTCAGGAAGTTGTAGAGAGTGATAAGGTCACCCCTGAGTCTCCTTTTCTCCAGGCTAAACAACCCCAGCTCCCTCAGTTGGGGTTTGTGTTCCAAGCCCCTCACCAGCCTCGTTGCCTCCTCTGGATCTGCTCAAGCATCTCAATGTCCTTCCTAAACTGAGGGGCTCATGCTGCCCCATTTCTCTAAGCCCCACATAAAAAGCAGGTTGCTGAAGGACGTTTCCTCCTCTCACTACTCTCTGCGTGGCTGATCCAGAAATGGCTGGTTTTGTTGAGACTTGAGTATTTCTGAAGGAAAGGGTGCCTGTGCATGTGTGGGGAATAAAAAAAGAAACAGCGTGTTCTGACAGAGCCACGTCCCTACTTAACTTAATGACAGACACCCACCCATTTCACAGGGGTCAAGATTTCAGTATCCTGCGTGTGGGGGATCTGTCAGTGATGCTGTCCTTGTTACAGCAGTAGCTGAACTCCTGTTAGCATAGCAGGCTACGGGGAACTGCCAGTTAGCAGCTCTGTCACTTACGCTCCCTTCATGCAAGTGTTTGTGTTTGATTGCTATCTTGGTTAGCCAAGAAGGCTTCGTGTTCCTGGAATGTCCCTGGAGTTGTCTTAGTGCTAAAAGAGAACGAGGGAAGAGTCTCTCAAACTGG
This sequence comes from Cyanoderma ruficeps, assembly GCA_008694505.1. NCBI lineage: Eukaryota > Metazoa > Chordata > Aves > Passeriformes > Timaliidae > Cyanoderma > Cyanoderma ruficeps. Next base: position 46,243,523 of record VZDJ01007753.1, on the reverse strand, counting down.
ACAGTTGAAGTCTCATGTCCTTGTCTTGGGTCTCATCGTACATGGAGATCACCCTTTACCTCTGTCACCTCTCCTCTTCCCTCTCCTCTTAAACTCTGTAGGTACACAGCCACCTCTGAATTTCATACTGAAACTCAACCCTTTCCAGGCTTGTCTCTGTGGAGGAGAAGGTAAAAGTAGTACAGTAGAGGAAAATGAGCATGGGCTCAAAAATTGCTATTGTGACCCTTGGGAAAGAAAGAACAAGATGGCAACAACCATTTAACGCTGACTTCATACCCAATGAATTGAAACTTTAGAGCCGTCAAGACCCTCTGGGCACTTAACTTTGCTGGAATAATTTTCTGAAGATGTCTGTTCAAACAAACCTCTAAAGATGGTTTCACCTGTGCACAGGTGCTCTTTTATCACTCTACTCTTCAGGGCTTAGTTGGGTTTATTCCTTCTAGGACCTTCTTTTGCTTGGTGCTCTATGGACAAAATTTCCCCTCTCAGAATTATCAGTAGGATGTGGATCTAGCTCAAGAACAGTTCATCCTCCAAACAACTGGAAAATAAAACATTTTTGAAGCACTGCGTCCACTGCGGAAGCATTAATTCCTTCAGCAGTGGCTTCCCACTAATGTCTGCATCCCTGTTGTGGTGGGCTGAGGTTCAGAGTTCTCAGTAAAAACAACAAAATCTCTCATGTTTCTCTAATACCTACACTTTCTTCACAGCCCATTTTAAATACAACGCTGATTTTCTGAGAACATTTGCATCCATTTTCTTACTTTCTGGTCAAGGTCTTGATAAACTTCCAGGTAAAGTGATCCATGTTGGGACTCAAAGCTGTTTCCTTCCTGCTTACAGGAGTCTCTTGACTAGACTCTTGTGGCACTGCAGGCTTGACATGGACTGTATCTTTTTATTGTTCACACCTGTGCAGCTTCTGACATGGGTAAAAAGTTCCCTATTTTACAGCTTCAAAGCGTTGCCAATAAAAAGGTTGTGATTCAAGCTAGAAATACCACTTTGAAAACTTGCATTTCTTCAGTTGAAAAGTAATGCTCTTTTTGTTGCAAATTGTCTTCTGCTCTATAAATCTGTTTTAAAACCTGGAAAGACTGGAAAAGCTTTTCAGACAGTGCTTTTTTAGGTCCTACACAGGTTACATTTTGTCTTCCATGTTCTTACTTCTTCATTTCCTGTTTTTTAAAGGACTTTGTATACATAGTAATGCTCCATTGTCACTAAATTTGCCAAACGTGATGTGCAAGTCCTGCAGAGGTTCCTCTTGTTGAAGCTTTAGAGCTGTGCTCTAAAGTCACCCTTTCTAGACTCATACAGGTCATTTCCAGTTAAAATCCCTTCCATGTTCCCTCCCTTGGGCATCTCTGGCCACACCTTGGGTCAGGAGAAGACTTCAGATTTCCCACATCCTGGAGATGTCTCCACTGGCACTGCTGTCTGTGTGTGTTTGTTGAGGGTTCTCCCTGATGCTCCTTTGTGATATACAGAAGATGCACAAGTGACAGGCACCAATAGCAATGTTTTAACCACAACAGTGTTGAAACTTGGAGGCACAAAGCTTTTCTTCCTGTAAAGAGGACACCAAAAGCTGAAATTCCAGTTGTAGCTTTGGCTTACTGTGGGGAAGTATGAGAAGAAGAGATTGTTTCTTGAAATTTCATAACGTTAATCTTACTCACTGGAGGTTAGGATTTGTAATTTAAAATTGGCAAAATATTAGATAACCTATAGCTGTTTCTCTCAGGAAAGAGATGGATTTATAGGGAGAGACAAGAAGTTGTTCATAGCTCATTATTTTACCCCAAAATCTCTAAGAGGTAAAGAAAAGCAGGGGCTCAACATTGGCGTGACATGGAGTATGTGGCAAAAGTAAGTCCCCCTTGATGTGGCTAACATCTGATAAATTAATTAATGGTAGATTGAGTAATTAGAGAACAAAATAAGAGAGAATATGAAGTGACAGGTCTGGAATTCAGGCATTTTTTCCCAAAGGACTAGCTTGTTTAATGTGGGATCTTTTCAGACTAAATGAAGGATCTTGGTAATATACAAGATATTGTGCAATATTTTTTCATTATAGAATATTGCTGCAATTAAGTAAACATATTTTAATATTACTGTGACACTAACTAATGCACTTATCCTAAACAATTGACTACTCCATATCTGTCAGATTATATGCAAAATACATAGTTAATAAGTAAACATGAAGATGAAAAGGGGATTTTGGAGCTGTTTCTGAAGATGATGTAGCATCTTGCCTGCTGCTAATCATGTTTCTAACATAATGGGGTTTAGGCTGGAGTTAGTTTAAACAAATTCTTGTGAGGCTGATTGACTCTGTTTGGTTTATGTGAACACACTTCTCTAACAGCTTTGGTCCTATTTAACAGGCAAGGGGTTATCAGTCTGAGAAATAAGCTAATAAACTGAAGAAATAATTAGATCTTTCTAAGCAGACAGATGGCAGGGTCATGTCCTTTGATACCAAGAATGCCAACACGCTTCTCTGTTTTTACAATTAGATTGTTTCATCTGATAATTTAAAGAAAAAAATAAAATACAAAAAACAGACCTAAAAATAATAGCTAAAAAAACCCAAACAGAAGAGATAATTGTGTAAATCTTGGGTTTTTTCCTCTATAGGCAATCTTCACTGTTGCAACATTTTTACCATGATCTAAAGCCCAATAAAGCAATTAGTGGCATCCTAAGCACCAAGCCAGAAAGAATATTGGCATGCTCTTAAAAAAAATAAAAATAAAAAAGGAAAAAAAACCAGAAAAGACTGCAGGGTTATGAAAGCTTCCTTCAAAAGCTAAGCTGTTTAAACTCGTTGCTTTTAGGAACTAGGTCTGGCATTGGAAAGCAAGGAGGAGAATATGGACTGGTTGAGAAAACGTGCAAGCCACTAGAATAGCAGCAGAAAAACATTTGCATTTGTGCTGGATCTGGGTGTGCCGAGTTCATAAGAGGACACTGGCTAGGAAGGAACCACAGGTAAGTCCAGGGCAGTGCTGCCTGTGAGGAGGGACAGGAGGGGTCCTGGCCACCTTGGTGTGATGAAGGTTAAGTACAAAGTGGGTTGGGGAGGTCTAAGCAGTACCAAAGAAATGCCACCAATCTGCTAAATGGGAAATATCTCAGCCTTTTAAATGGGATATTGGCCATTTTCTTGCAAGTCACAAAGGCATAGAACAGTTTGTGTTGAAAGGGGCACCTTAAAGACCTTCTTGTTCCAAGCCCCCACCATGGGAACAGATACCTTTCACTACTCCAGGTTGCTCTAAGCCCTTCCAGCCTGGCCTGGGACACAGAGATGGGGCATCCACAGCTTCTCTGGGTAACCTCTTCCAGTATCTCACAACCCTCAGAGTAAAGAATTTCTTCCCAATCTCTAATCTAACCCAGCACTCATCCTGTCACTGCAAGCCCTTGCCAGAAGTCCCTCTCCAGCTCTCACATCCCCTTTAGGCACTGACATGTGCTCTAAGGTCTCCCCAGAGTCTTCTTTTATCCAAAAAAAAAAAAAAAGAAAAAAACTACATTAAAAAAGGTTCAAAAGTGCTGCATCTCAAAGAGGAGGTCAAAACAGTGGTACTTAATTCACAGAGACCTCTTGATCGTTGGATGTGGTTCAGAAGGGAGTAAAAGGCTGCCACTGAAAAGGAAACGTGGGAATGTTTATTCTTCATAGCTGCCATTTATAGCCATAAGAAGCAATATTTAGGAGACTTAAAGCTCTTATAGACATGCAATAATGTGATTTTAGATCTTTATGTACCAAACTGCGCCTATTTATAGTCTTCGCCATGCTTTTTTCCCTACAGAGTAGTAAATTTCTGTTTGTAGAACAGTTTATCGAAACTTTCAATTGTTAAAATAATTCCCTACTCACTTCAGAAATGTTCCATAATGATTATAAGGAAGAAAAAAATACTTTCTAAAAATAACTTGGAGTGTAGGAGAAGGCTTTGAGTTCAGTATTGCAGTCCCTGCTCTCTGCCTCCACTTGCACCATTCTGCTATTGACTGGATGCGATGGATTCACTTGATACTTTATCCAAATAGATTCAAACAGCAGACTGGCTCAAGACTCAGTCTTTTGTTTTACCAGGAATTACATAATTGGATCTCTCAGTCTACTAATGAAATATGGGAAGTTATCTTTTTAATTGCTTTGGTCACTACCGTTTCATGAAAAATGAATATGTCAACGGATTTCATCTAGTTCATCACAAAGCCTCTTTACATACCAGGTTTTGAAATAATAGTGGAGATCTTAATATATAAGTAGCTTTGGAGGGCTGTGGGTGACCACAAAGCCTATTCTATTTCTGGAAAGGTAGCATTTTAAGCTTAATTCAGAGTTGATGGTAAGAGATGTGCTCCTCTGAGGCTGCACCAGGACATCTGAACTAGGTCTGTCTCTCTCTCTGCAGGAATCTGTTTCTCCTCACTGACTATGGATGAAGTTTAGGCACCTTTTCTCCTTGTGCTGACATGAGCCTTTGAATAACTGCTGAAGACTTCATAACTTTTTTTCTTCCTAATGAGGTCCATTAGTGCAATTTAAATCTCATTAAGCTAATTGTAGTCTGTTAGACTACACATCTCTGAAAATATGTTTAAAAAACATGAGGGATGTTTAACTCATCAGCGTGTTATATGAAGTACTCAATTAATATTCGGGTAAATTTCCCTTGCAGTTTTGCTTATATCTGGAGCAGTTGGGCTGAGAGGATACTCACCATAAAACATCAGTAAAGTATTGTAATTGCCCTTTTCTAGAAATTCACTTCTATTAATCACTTTCTAGGAGTGTTCTTCCTAGAAAATTAACTCCTTAAAGTGACAGAAAGATGAGATAATGTTCTTGGAATATACTCATTCAGGGGATGGGTCTACATATCCAAGTTTTCCTTCTGTCAAAATACAAATTGAAATTCCCTGGTTTCTGGGATTCCTCCCAGATGCATTGGCATGAATGCTGCTGGCTACCTTTGAAGGAGTGCTTTTCATTTCCATAAGACTGAATTTCTTTAACAGGTCTCCCAAAGCAGAGGTATCCCACATCCCTGCTCAGCCTAGGAAAAATCCAGGCTACCATCTAAGGCTATAAGACAGAAATAGAAGTGTCGACTCTCCTGCTTTAGAAAGCTCTTTGACACATTTGTGTTACTGCAAAAACTTCTCAGATCTTTGTTTCCCCAAAGACACGTCAGGCTTGTGCCTTGCATGAATTCCCGCTGGGAAAGGTTGGATTTTCTCCCTGCAGGCAGCCAGACGTGGTGCAGGACCTGTTTCTCACACCAGAGCCCTTCCAAAGATTTTTTCCAGCAATATTCTGGGTTTGGCAGGGCAACCCCAGCCAGCCCTGTTGTTCTTGGGGAATGAAACAAGCTCTCAGGGACTCAGATTTTATTTCATGCGGGTTTTTGTAGGTCAGAGCTCACATGGTTCTGACTGGGAGTGTTCTGGGGCTGTGTGTTCACAGCCCTCACCTGGTGAGGAACTGGGTTCTCCCTTCACCACCTTTTTCTACTGGTGTGTGTCTGATCTCTGGCCCACTGGGATCAGTACAAAAAAATCAATGTCCTCTGGACATGAGAGCAGGTGGAGATCAGGTTAACAAGACACACAAATAAGAATTGGTGGAATTTTTTTCTCATATAAAACCAGAAAATCTTCAGTTTTTCAGGTTGAAGTTATTGCTTCCCTGTCACAGCTCACCTGCATTGACACCAAAATCTCTGCAAACACTCGTGGAGAACTCAGACATTAGAACCTTCTTTCTTCCTTTCTTTCCTCCATGTTTTGTAGTCACTTGACTTCCCAGACCTGAATCTTGGTCAATGGTACAAATCCTCCTTGGGCTTGTACCTTACTGGGCTAGTGAACTTCCTGAATGGAAGTGGTGAGTTACAGGGAAGGATTTTGACATCTGAGAAAGAACTGTGAGAGAAGGCTGTACTAATTAGTAAAACTTGTGATTAAAGGAAGTATGAGGTAGGGAGTGAGAGAAGAGAGGTTGCTGCAGCAACAAAAGCTGTGCGGGTGCTAAATGTGCTGATTATAAGCTTGAACTTGGAGAAAATGGATCCTGATGGCTTATTGCTGACAAAAAGTGGTTTAGATGGAAAATGGAAGTGTAACGTGTTTGGGTATGTGGAAGTGTTACCTGTGGCTTTCAAAGTGGGAGAGTCACTCTCCATTCTGCTTAGCAATGGGGAAAATTAATGTTAAATTTGGGGGTTGTAATGGGTGTAGAAATTGAAGAACAATGAGACTTCCAAAACCAGGATGGCAGATTAGTGCAGTGCTTGGTATCAATTCTTGTGATGGTTGGTAAATTTCCAATGGAAAAGCAGCTATGTAGTAGAGCTGTGTGTTTCCTGTAATGGCACAAGAAATGTGCAGCTGCTCCCTGGGTTGTGGGAAAACTGAGAGATAGGGGTGGGAGGTGACCCCCACCACCACTGATATGGCTGGAGATCAAAGAGCAGTAACAGGAAGGTTACTGTCAGCCAAAGCTGTTCTCATTTTTAACACTCCCTCTATTTCAAGAGCAAGGATTTTGTTGTTGTGGTTGTTTATTTAAATCATAAGATGCTCCTTGCATCATATATTTCCAGAGAAGAGTAAGAATAAACTATTGACAAAGTTGGTCAGGTTGCTTGGTATGGTACCAGAAAGCATCACAAATAAGCTCCAAAACACAAAAAAAGCAATGAGGGGAAATGTGGAGGGCATGTGAAGCACCCTGAAAAGAGGGAGGAGAAACATCAAATCAGTTCTAATCTGGGAAGACTGCAGGGTAACATGACTTTACGAACTAGTAAGGAGATTAGGCAAATGTTAGGGAGCTTTTTTTGCTCTTTGAATTTGTTTTCTTTTTTTCTTCCAGTGAGAAGGGGTTTCATCCAGACAAAAATGGTTTGTTGACAATAACAAGGCTGGACTTAAGCTCAGGAGGTCAGGTCCTCATCAGATTTTCATCTTTCAGTCATAATTCAGAGGAGAACTGAATACAAAAGACATCTTTGTGAAATCTGTTTGAGAACACACCGAGAAAAACATTGAACTGTATCTCTTACGATCCAGTCAGGCATATCTTTGAAGCAATAATGTTTCCCCATGGAGGCAGGAATTGGTATGCAGATCTGCCTGTTGTCTCTTGACTTCCTGGCACGGAACAGATGAGTCTCTGTCCTCACTGCTCTTCCTCTGACCTTACAACTCCTGGGCCATTGGCTAGAAAAGGGGTGTTAATTCGTGTGCTCTTGTACAGAAGGCAAAAGTCAGGAGAGACATGTCAGCTGCTAAGTGCAGAAGGCTTCAGCCTGGATTTTGATTTCCCTGATGCTGTTTTCTGCAATCCCAGGATACAGACCCGCTTCCAAGAGTGTGTCAGTTTGATATGTGTCCTCTTGACTCCAGCAATGGTTGGCTTTAGGCATCACTTACTCAGCGCATCCAAGTGTGAACCTGTGAACCCTTGTGCAATGTGTAACTAAGCAGTGTGAATTTTGTATTTTGAACAGTGTTTTTATGCATTTGCAGATCTTGCCATCATGCTGCTGCCCTTTTAGCTTCTGGCCTCAAAATGCCAGGGCTCTGTCTGGTGCAATGTTTGAGTTCAGCTGGGGCATTTCTGAGGCTTTGAGAAATGTGATTTGGACTCTCTCTCAAAAAAATTTTTTTATGGGTAGAGCTCTAAAGAAAAACATCTTATGTAAAAGATACCTCACCTTGATTGAAAGAACTCAAATGTAAGAGTGAGTTCTGGCATATTTTACCTTGGACTGTGGCTAAACTCACCATACATTTTGCTCATTTCTTCTCAAACTTCAGCTTCCAGTCTTTGCATCTTATTTTACTCCACTATCAGGCACTCATCTGTATCCGAAATCTTGGCACCAGAAGCATTACAATAGGAGCAAAGTGCCAGTCTCCAAAGCAGACACTACGTAATGTGGTAAAATACAATGAACAACCATTTATTAAAAAAAAGGAATAGTGTATGCACATGTGCATCTCGCTGCCTGATTTGAAGCTTCCAGGTGATAAAAGCACCTGGCACAATGAGGATGTCGTTTTGTTCCTCCATTCCTGTTCTTTAATAATATGAGGATTTGAAAGCCATAAATATGCAATGAATTTTTTTCCCCAGTTATTTTTATATCACAAGGCACGATAAGAAAAGCTACTTCAGGTGAGGTATTTTAATAATGGCCCTTTTTCAGTTGTTGATGATTGAAAAACAGCAGCAGTGAGGTACAAAACCTGTCCATGAGCCAGCTGCTAAATAATTACTGGGCACAAGCTTGTCAATGCTATATTAAAACATTATTAAAGTTAGGGGAATAAAATCAGCAAGAGTTGTTTATCAGCTTGCTTATGTATCTGGAACAAGTTGAAACAGACTGTTAAGGGGTTTTCACAGCGTGTGGGAAAAGGCTACAGTTCTTTCTTTGGGTGGATTGTCCTTAGTGGAATTGCTTCAGCAGAGCTGTGCAGATCTATCCCTTCTCCTCTTCTTATGTGTCCTTGTCCCAAAAATCACAAGCAGAATGTGGGGCAAGCTTTCACAAAAGGGAGAAGGTTTTCTGGTCAGACCAGCTCTAAAGCACCATTTTCCTGCAAAGGTTACTTCTCTTCTAAGTGAATAAATAAATAAATAAATCAGTCTAGTCATTTGACTGCAGTAATCCAGACCATGATGGATGTGAAAAAGAGAAAGCTCAGCTGGAGAGTGAGCAAATATTGGGAGACAAGGTTCCATGGTTTGATGCATTTCTTATCCCATCCAGAGCACTCTATTTATTTAGGTTTAGAAAACTGTAACACATTTAATATAACTGAATATGTAAGTCAAGCAATCCAAAGTTAAAGCATGGGAGACAGATTTAGATATGATGTGTGATAGAATTTATGTATTTCAGTATGTCTTCAATATTTTGTTCCCATAATTGTGCTAAATAATCCTTAGAGTGGCAGAAATTATACTTTTCAGTTCACATGCAGGTTTTGGTAAGTAAAGTCCTGTTTCCCCTCCATCTTCCTCCCTTTTCCTTTGGAAATCTGGACAGTCAAAAGAATCTGGGAATGCTGCTATAATTAAATATGGGGTATGTAGTGCAGTGGCCTTATCTCCTTGGTCTCTCCCAAGGAAGACTCTGGGATGTGTTTTTATAGAAAAGACAATGGTTATCACACTCATGACAGAAGATGAGGCACAGTTAATTGCTCAGAGATGGCTGTAGACAGCTGATGCTCCCTCAGGAGAGATGGACTGATGTCTCTTATCTCAGGTTATTTGTCAAATCAACAGTGTAATTTGTTCATAATGATGTTTTTCTGATTGCTTAGCTGAGAACTAAGCCTTTCCTAGTGGGAGGACATAGAATTGATTTGATTAACTTTGTTCCTTCTGAAATCCTGGGGAAGAGGAGAGGGTCAGTGCAGCACAGGGCAAGATGGGCCATCCTTATGAGTGTTTAGACCTTACATTATCGACACAAATGGGAAGGAAATGCTGTTAAAACATATGAAAATACTTTTACTGCAAATGTGGTCAAAGAGTGAAACAGATTGCCCACAGGGGTTGTGAAATCTCCATCCTTGGAACATTTCAAAACCCGATTTGGCACAGTGTGCACAACCTGTTCTCCTTGGCCTTGTTTTGAGCAGGGGATTTCAACAGGAATTTTCTTGCAGCTCCTGCCATGCTGTGACCAGGAACCATCCCAGACCAGGAATGTCCTGCTCTGTGTGCTGTTCCCAGCCTAATGCCCTGTGTGCCTTGGGAAGGCTGACCTGGAACAAAGACTAGACAGAGCTAAGAGAATAAAGCAGGTATTTATTAAAAGGCCTTTAGGATACACCTTGGGCAGGACAAGAGCCTGGCCAGGACTGCACCCAAGATGGACCCAAATGGTCACAAAATGGACAACGGATCATGAGGTCTCACACTTTTATAAGTTTTGTTCCATTTGCATATTGGGGTTTAATTGTCCAATTACAGCTTGAGGTTGTGAGGTCTCATCCTTCTTGTTCCTCCCTTCAGCCCACTGTTGTTTGTGCTTTTGGACCTGAAAGTTGTCCTTGGTCCTCAGCAGGAAAAAGGATTTGTTTTGTGTACCTACCCTGTGAAGAGAGCTGACTGATACTTAATATGAGGCTCAGAACTGCACCCCTGGGCAGCACAGAATCTGAAAACATGAAAGCTAAAACTTAAGGCATCAAATAAAGAAAGGTGGAGTGAGCCAAACACAACACACACAGATAACCCGCAAAATTATATGTATTAAACATATTTATTTCTGCTGAATACTCCTTTATCTGTCCTTTCAGTATCAATATTCAACCTTGAGTCCTACTTCCCAACAACCCAGTCTGCTCCATCCTTTACAATGGCCCACTCCAAAGCCAGGTGAAGTTTCTATGTTATTTCCTTCTGATTTGGGCAAACAGAGATTCAGTTCCAAATCCAGCCTTTGTTCTCTGCTGGTGGTAAGCCTAGATTGTAAAGAGGAGGCATTTCCCTCATGAATGACTGAGTCTCATGCTGCTGCCTGGCTATTCTAAGGCAGGATCTGATGGACACTGCTGTTCTGGGTCTCTCTAAAGGAAAAACCTGTGGGAAAAAACTCAGTTTCGAGTCAGTTGATGGCACTGCTTGGGATACACAAATTAATCACCCTCCAAAGTGATTTGTCTGCAGAAAATACTGTTGTGCTGTGGCTGCATGGAGCCTCACTGGGTGTGTGTGCTCACACACACTTCCCTGCCAGTCCATCCTCTCTGACTGGCAGCTATTTTTGCAGAGCTGCCTTCTGTTTTGTCTCCTGCTTTCCTGCCTTTGCTCACACACGTCTCTCACTGGTGCCATCCCTCCCTTTCATGGGCAGGGAGCTCTTCCACCACTTAAAGCTGCTTTGATTTTCATCCCACTCCACCATCTTCACTACCATAGGCACTGCCCTGAGAACTCTTTGCATTTTGAAAGATATATCTCCAGTTTATTGTTGCAAGATTATTTTTTTAAATACATAACCATCAGCCAAATGTCCTTTTTTTCCCCACAGAAACTTCCTTTGCTGCAGCCTTTGTCTTACAGGCACCTGCAAGCTCTTTATTGATTTGTCTTCCAGCTCTCCCCGCTCAGTCTCCACGCTGTCAGGTCTCTGGCTCTGTTTACTTCCTGCAGCTTTTCTCTCCTCACATAAAGGTGAAGGCAGATATACCTGTGAGGCCTCTATTGTCAGCAAAAACGGACTTCCACTGTGGCCAGAAGTATAAATATCTTCCTTGTGATCTTGCACAGAAAAATAAATTTAAACAAAGCTCTTTTATCTGTCTGCACCCATGAAAAGTGCAAAACCACTCTGCTAGTGTATTTTCTATAGCTTTATAAATAGGCTGTTCCTTTCCTCTCCCTGCTTGCTTAGGGCAGCTGAATGAATGCTGTCCAGGGATACTTGGTGCCCTCCACCCCCTCAGCAGACATGGCATTAAAAAGAAAACACAAAAGATAAAAGGGCTTGATGTAAAATGACCATTTGCTTCAAAAGAGCATTGACTGAATAATAGATCAAGCTTCACTTTGGTGCAGTGTTTTTAATAAAGCATGTGCCTTTGCCCACATGTTTCTGCTCGGCATTAACTTGAGAGACTGAAATGTTTGAGTATTCTCTAATTTAATAATCAGTGGTTAATTCTCCTCTGGCCTCTTCTGATCCTTTTGCTGGCATGTATTGGCCACTCAGAATATAAAGCTGAGATTTAAATTGAGCTCAAGCCACCAAAGTTTTGATCAGCAGACTAGCCTGGATTTCTTTGGCAGAAACTAAAAGGTGTTGGCATCCAAGTTCCCAGCTAGAGCAAAACCAGAAGGTGCTCCTGCAATCCCTGCAGTGACACTGGCTGTTCCTGGTGACACAGCTGAACTCTGTGGTAGGTGTAGGGCTGACTCAGCCACACTGAAGTCTTAACTCCTAGACTGTCTCATACTTTCCAGGGAGTTTGCCAGTGTTTTAAAATAGAGAATTTGGGGTTGTGCCTCTTGGATCCCAGTTCCACGTCATCACAGGTGAAGTGGGACTTGTCCCCAGTCTCCCTTGTGCTGCTCCTCCTGTCGGTGCTCACAGTGCCACTTCAGCTGTTCCTCCCTGCTCCTGTCCCATGGAAAACTCAATCTTTCCCCCTCCATGTGAGCCTTGGTGAAATCCCCAGGCCCCCATCACATCATGACCTCTCCTACTGCCTGGCACCATGACTTGTGCTGCTCCAGGGGCTCAGTTGGATTAATGGCAGTTGATCTTCACAGGCTGAAGACTGACACTGGTGGCTGCTCTAAAATGAAATTGTACTTCCATGGGCTAATTTCATGCTAAACCTCTCGCTGGCTCTGCTGAAAGGGAAAAATAAGATGATTTGTAACCCATCTTGTGTTGATTTGCTGTGTGTTAGCCTTGACCTCATCAATATTACCTCAAAGACACTGGGGACATTTGTTTGTACCTCTGTGAGATGGGAAAGGATAATTCCAGATTTCCATGTGGTTAATTAAAATCAATGCCTGCTCTTCTCAGGAAAAACAAACAAACAAACAAAACAAAAAGAAACAAAGGCAAAACCCACAAAAAACCAAACAAACAAACAAAAAACACCCCAAAACCCCCACCAAAGCAACATCTATATTTTTGTAGTTTCCTGGTGACAATCTTCTGTACTTGGTGAGACCCAGATGCTTTAGAACTAAGGTCAGATTTATTTAAGTTCCCAGTTGCTCTCTATGGAAATTTTGCAATTTACATGAAGGACAATAAATTCAGGTCCTCACCATCTGCATAAATAGTTAAACCCCTATTGCTTTCATCCAAATTCAAATTGCTCGCTGATAATCTGAGCAGTGAACTGGCTTTGATAAATTCCTTTCCCCACATTATTTTATCATCGTAATTATTTGCTGTTCTGCTTTGAATCTGCAAATTACCTCGTACAGTTGTATTTACATATGCAATAAGGCTGGGCACATGATTTATTGTCTTGTCAACAGCGAAATAAATAAAACTTTGTCAGAGATTATCCCTGACTTTTGGGCAGAGCTGTAACAAATAAATAAACAAATACCTAGATGATAGATTTTTAGAAGGGACAAGTATGAAACGACTTTGAGGTGCAACACTTTAGCAAACACACAGCTGTGGGAGTGTGGTCTGAAGGCTGACTCTAAGGTCCTATTCAGATTAGAGATTGAATTCCAGTAGGTTTCTCACTTTGAAACATGTGCTGATAAAATATTCCTCTGCAAAAGGAGCACAGCCTTTGAGTCGGAGCATTTGTAGCTCAGTCAATAAACCTGTCTAAAGGACACAGTGGATGAAGGTCCATCAATCACATTTTATGATTACGATAGCAATGTGGCAAAGAAGTAATGTACCAAACAAGTGTTGAAATTGATGGCTGTAGCTTTTATAGGTTATAAAGAACAAAATATTGGGAGATGTATTTTTAGTATTGTTGGTAAATTACTTGGGTATTTGGATTGCAAATATTATAAAATTAGATGTAGAATTATTGGTATGTGGTTTTTTTTCCAAGAATGTGTAAAAAATGCTGGTTGAGAAGACCACAAACCAGATGAAGAATAAAAATCAACACATAGACATATTTCTACAAAATTGTCTTAGACCTTCTCCCATGTTTTTTACATTTTTTAAATTATTTTTCTAAATTTACTGATAACCCAAACTTTTGGTTAAAACTATTTTTAATTAAATCAGTTGAGTATCTGAGAGTCTCATCTGAAATTACCAAGGTAAAAATTAACAAAACAAATTTTACTTGCTCTTCATTTTGGAGCTGACCCATGAACCTCCACAGCACCTTCAAGATTTGGTGACAAATCAGTACACTCTATTTACTGAGCAATAAATAATGCATGAGCCGTCAGCGCCCTGACAGAAGTCGAGAAAGACTGTTGCAGAAATGTAACTGTAAAAAAAAAGTAAATTAAAATATGGTGGTGGAAGCGATTTGTGAAACGGAAATGGGTCAACAATGTCAAATTACCAATTTCTTCTGAATGACTCACCCAGCCATAGTACTTATAGTAGTGTGCAGTCAGCAAGAAGGAATTGGGACAATAGCTGTGGGTTTCCTTCCTTTTTCCCTCACATTGACCTAAAAATCAAACTCTACCAAGTACTGCTAGGTCAGGGTGTATCTTAAAACCTCTCCTAAATTTGTCCATCCTCTCTTCAGTCCCCCAAACTCTGGTGGCAGCTCTTCAGGTCATCAACCCCTTTTCTGTTACTTCATGTCCTCAGTTTTCCCCACCTGAGCAGAGTCAGGTTTGATTCCTGCAGTGGTGAAAGTCTCGTGTGAGGAATTGTGGTTACCCTGCAGTGCTCTGTGAAACAGGCAGTGCCTCTCCTTGCTGGGTTAGAGTTTTGGGTAACCCCAGAATTACCCCATGGCCAGCATGTTTCTGAAGATGCCATCAAACATCAAGTACGTTGGAAAAGACCTCTGGGATCATCAACTCCAGCCTTTGACTGATCACCAGCTTGCCAACCAGAGCCCAGCACTGAGTGCCACATCCAGCCTTTCCTTAAACACCTCCAAGGATGAGGACCTTTGGCCCTGGACCAAGGGAGGTGGTAAAACCATGACAAAAATCCTCCTCTAGACATGTCTCAAACAGACTTTAGATGACCCACTCTGGATAATCTCTGGCCATTCTGGCTTGTGGATATACCCAGATGCAATCAAAATGTCACCTCACCTTTGGGACTGGCAGAGAGGAAGTGGACTCTGTGGAGTCCTGCCTGGAACAGGAAGACCAGACAAAATACACAAATTCTTAGTGCCCCTGTACTCATCTGCTACAGCCTGTACACTGCTTCCAGCCCCGAGCTGCCCTGTGGCACAGTGGATGAAAGCTTGAGGGGACCTTGCTGGTGACACGCTGTGTTCTCCATGTGCCTTCAGAGCTCCTCAGCTGCCCTTCAGCCTTCTGTGGAACACAAACATCCCTGTCTCTCCCAAACCTGTGGTGTGTTGCCCATGGGGATGTTGGCAGGTCCTGAAGGCCTCTGCCTTTCAACGTGAATGAATGATTCTCAGGAACCTGATGTATGGGTGGGTATGAGATTTTTCTCTGTGCTTCTTCTTCTGCTAAGGGTCCTTTGATCTTCCAGGCTAGGAAGCCTTACTCTAATGAGCCAAGGTATGTTTGTTTTGCTGAAGAAACATCAAAGAAGGTAAGAGATCTCTTGGGTTGTATAAGTAACAACCAGACATGATCCTAACCTTGTATATATGCAATGGCTGATCAGTTTGTCTGGAAGGAATCAACACAGACTCACCACACTCAGAGAAGTGAACAAAAGCAGAGCAGAATTATTGAAAGCAGCAAACCCCAAGCTGTGTATCAGGTGAATCAATTCAAGGGGAGCTGCAGCGAGAAACTCAGCGTGGGGTTTTTTTCAGTCTACCTTTGTGTGCAGGTTGCTGCACTACAATGTCTTCTCCCTACCTGCAATACTTAAAACATTACTATAGATTCCTTGTAAATCAGCACTAATAACAGCCGTTGAAGTACTCTCTGCCAGCCTTTTTGCACGGTGCTGTAAGTAATCAACTCTGTGTAAAGGTAATGTGTGTGGAATGCAATGTTCCCCTGGGGAATGATTTGTCCTGCCACATTGCCTTGCCCATACCCTTCAGGTATACTTTCCATAGCTGTGATTGCTTTGCAAATGAGGATATTTGCTCTCACGTAGCTGCTTAAATGCTGCTGTGAGTATGAGCCTGTGGTGGTGGTTCATTCAGCTTTTAGCCTGAAAGAGTGTTACACAGCACCAAGTGAGCTGCTGGAATAAGTCCTTCTGGCCCTTAGCTGCACTGGCACATGTGGAAAAGGATTAGAGAATATGAACTGTTTTCTCTTTTAGCTTGCACGTGGGGTGAGAGAGGATATCTGCTTTAGTTTCAAAATGCCTTTGTTATTGGGTAGAGCTATTTGCACCCTGATTTGCTTTAGTGCACTTCTGGAAGGAATCCTTGAGAGTCAAATCCCTTCCCACAGATGTGTGGACACCTCTCCAGACAGAGGAATGGGCAGTGGGCAGCAGTGAACTGAACTGAGTACATGGTAAACACTTCTGCTTGCTGTGTAAGGTGTTAATGTTCTGTGGTCTTTGTTTGAATGGCAGCACCCTGCAGTCATCACTGGAGTTGAGCCTTGCTAAGTTCTGCAAAGGGACAGAAGAGGAGTGATAATCTCCATTTACAGCTGAAGAAGCTGAGATGTCTGTCAGATCCAGGTAATTTCTGTGGGGTTGTGCAGCCCATACACAGCTGAACTGTGACTCGAACTAGGGATTCCAGCAGTGTCTAGTTCTCTTGACACAAATTAAGGTCCCTCACCATTCTTGTCAGGAGACTTTCTAATGCAAGGAGCAGAGCTACCACGCTGAAGACTCTTTCTCCTGGACTACCTACACCTTCTTCCAGGTGTGCATGGTCTTCTTCTGAGGAATATGGAGCACAGGTTGTGTCTGCCACCTCTGTGCTCTGCTCTCCCTGCTTGTGAGTGGGTGAGCCTTGAGCAGAGCCAAGTCAGTTCCTGGCTGCTCTTCCTCACTGTGGCCATCAGTACTGCTCCGTGCATGAACAAGGCAGGGAAAACTTGGAGTCTGGTGGTGACTCCCAGAAAAAAAAAGTGTTTTCTGTCCCATTTTTGAAGGGATGGAACCTCAGGTCAGTCCTTATACAGGACTTATGCTCAAGCTGCAGGATATCCCAGAGCAACTCCCCTGCCCAAATTTTTCCCAGTGTTCTAGAGTCGAACTGTGTGTATTAGCATGTCCTGACAACTGATTCACTTAGCAAAACTGCAGCTTGTGTTAATAACAACTCCTGTCATTGTTAGCAATTAGTTATGTCCTGGACTCTTGCTGTGTATCATATGTTTATTGGATTCCCTTACAAATATTGCTCACCTGCCTTTTGTCAATGCATGTGCTGTGTTCTAAAAGCCCTGAGTGCATTAAGTTCAGAGGTGATTGGCTCACATTTCAAGGTAAAGAAATATGGGTCCTGCTCTTTAGAGTTAAAGCCTCCAGGGATCTGAAAACTCTTCCCTTGAGTTTGCAGAACTTTATCATTCTATATCCTCAGCATCCATCCTGCACATACAATATTCAAAATGCAAGAATACACAGCTCTGCCAGCATATTTGGGCATTCCCTTTCTCTTGGGAAGTTCTACTTTGCATAAAAAAATTAAATGCACCTGGTAACATAAAATGAGAGCAGTGGAAATGGACAGCATAAGCCAGCAACAGTTTTGTATTTTTTATATTGCCATATATATATTCATAGGTATTTGTATATTCACATGTATATTTACATATGTATGTATGAAAATATATTTTCATTAAAATCCAGAAAATGCACTCATTCCCAAAAGCTATTTAAATGCTACCTGTCAGAAGCTGGAAAAGAACTCCTATGCTAATTTAGCAGAGATGAGATGGCTGTCTCCCAGATGCTAAGGAAAAAGACTTTATAAACTGGAAATGTTGCATCCTTAGTTGGAGACACAACTTTCTAGGACTTCTGCTTTGAACATGGCTGTAAGTTTTCCGTGAAATCTGTTCATTTCTCCTCAATACAGGAACTCCACTTGGGGTTTGACCTGGTGTGTGCTGTACCAGGGCAGGGTTGCACACACACCCCGAGGGGTCAGGGCAGAGAGGGAAGGGGGTTTCAGCATGGAAATTTGGGGTATTTGTCACCTGAGTAGCAGATACCCTCCACCAAGCCAAAATATCAAAATATTGTTAAAAGTTCCAGACACTGGCAAACTCATCCAAGCAGTGCTGAGGTGTACACACTGTGTATCTGTTGTGTATCTCAGCTGTATTAAAGATTGAGCAGCACCAGCCTATCTTAGCAGTCATCTGACTTGGTGCACTCTAAAACCAATACAAGCCTGTAAACCTATTTAACCTTCCCATCTGGGAATGCATTTCGTTGAAGATGGCAGTTTGATGTTCATTAAAATTAAAGACAGAAAATAATATTAGATAATGCAGTGCTTTTCCCTTGGCAACGCAGGGCTGGCACCTCCTTGATGTTCCAGTTTGACCCTTTGTGTTTTCTTGAGAAGATTTTATTTGTTTTCATGTTATTTGAGATATTTTCTTTCATTGCTCCCCATACTACTTGTGCATCGCCTTCACCCAGTTTGTCTTTCCCCATCCAGATATTTTTGGGAGGACAGAATACTTAAATAGAAGATTTTTACAGCTATTGGCCTCTCTTTTAGCATATAACAATTGTCAGTAGAGAACACTGGACTTGCTATAAGACAAAGAAGAAGAAAGGAGATGCAGTTGTCAAGGTACAAAAGATGTTTCTTTCATGATGAACATCACTGTGGATGTTTGAGTCTAAAAAAACCAACAATAATGCTGGTTTTGTAGATATTATTTTCTGGGTACAGCTACAGAGGCATTTTCCCTGTGTTGTGCATATGAACTTGTTGGGTCAGTAACTACAGGATGTTTCAACCTAGCACAAGCCTGGCTTACCTCAAGTTCTGGAATTGAGCTGATTTCTCTTGAAAAGCAAGAACAGCAAATAAATAGCAGTTTTTAAAATGTTGAATGTGGAAGATGGTCATAAAGCTGTAGCCCCAGGACCGGAGCAGTTACAGATTGAGAAAAGCAATATTTCAATATTAACATGTATAGACCCTCTCCAGAAAGTGAGGATTATGATAATGGAGTGAGTGTGTGCTGGGTGTTCAGCTGTCTGAGGTCACTGCTGCTCCAGCAGTGCTGCTGATGTACAACATAAAAGAAAGAATGCTCTGGTTTTTCTGTACTTTGTGGAGGATTGTTGCTAAGCAATTGGGAAAACAGTAAGGCAAAAGATATGAAAGCATAATTCACTTTGTAAACAATAAAGATCTTTACAATTTTGTAAGAAACTGCAGCAATAATACATAACATTAGAAAGGAGAAGCTCTGCAGAACATCAATAGAACATTATTCAGGCTCTTTTTTTTAAGAGTGCCAGAAGATTGACGACTTGATGCTGATGTAGAATTGAGTTACCATCATTGATATCAATCATTTCCCTACCAGGGTTCACAGAACCTAAAACCACAATGAAGTTAGAGAGGAATGCACGTGCACAGGCTCCCAGTGCAGATATATTTCACCAGTGTGACTTTATCATATCAAAACTCATGACAAGTTTGCAGGTGGGGAAATTTTCTTCACATTAATATGACTTTGTACAGTCATTGCTTTGCAGATGGTTTTGCATTGTTTTGTTTCGTTTTGTTTTTCAAGAGTGCCAATAAATATCTGTATTGCAGTGGCTTTTGTGTATTAATAAGTACAGGAATCACTGATTTCTCAAAGACAGCAGAAAATTTCCTGATCCTAGCAAAGGCAATTTTTTGTTTATCACTTTTCCAAAAGGTGTTGACTCCCTGGTTGGGCCTTTCCAGCTCAGCACCTACCTGGGTGTTCTGCAGCATTATTCCTTGTTTCAATCCTTGTCTGATTAAACTGATGCTGCCCTTTTGAAATCGATGGAGTTAAGTCATTTTGCATTGCCTGAGGATCTGTTCTAATGTGGAAATACTTCCTTTTCTGTCATCTGGCATTTTCATCTGGTTTGGAGGTGAGTTTGAAAGCTGCAAAATACTTTTATCTTTTAAATCAGCTGCCAACACATTAAGAAAGGATGGCATGATCTATTCTCCTGTCATCTTTATAAAAAAGATCCAGTCTTTTCTTTGAAACTCCCAAAACTGGGAGTCCACAACTGCTCAGTGCTCCTGGGTACCTTCTGAGAGATTGCTCAAACCAGCTTCATGTGTTTAGCACAGAGAGATGTGGGAAGATCACACATCTTTCATCTGGGCCTGGGAAATTTTGCACAGAAACTTTATTTCTGCCTGTGGTTATTTCACAGAAACTTTATTTCTGCCTGTATTTTGCTACAAATTATTCTCTTTCAGCAAATTTAGGGGAGAAAACCCCAACATTCCTTTTTAAGTGTGGATTATGGCATCCTCACCTGAGCCA
>VZDJ01007753.1:45997242-46215375 GCA_008694505.1 Cyanoderma ruficeps | reverse complement strand
AGAGGAAACAGAAATTCCCAGTTCTACCCTTTCCTGCAGCCACCTTCTCTCTAACCCAAACTCCCCACAGGAGAAACCTTCACTTGGGATAAATAAAGTGAAGTAATTTTGTTAGCAGTTTCCTGAAGAAGAAGCTTTGCCTGCAAATATTTCTTGAAATTGATTTTCTTGGTATGTGGTTTCCTTTTTTTAACTTGAACTTCCTCTGAGGTTTTGTCTCTATATTTTTCCCTGGATTACCTAANTTTGACCTGGATTACCTAAAGTAAGAAACTTCTAACTGAGCTGCATTTGAAGAAGGAACACCAGTACTAAGAAAGAAAGATTCTGTTTGAAATTTCAATTTCTACCATTTAAAAATATTACTAAGATTTGTATAAAAAAAACCAAAACCCAAGCTAAAAAGATTGAACAGGGTTAAGTGAAAGAAAATGCTGAGTAGTGGTGTGGGTTTTGAGTAGATTAAAAAGGGTTTTTTCCCCATCCAGTGTGAAAATATTATCCATGTCAGGCATTTAGTGCTGTATAAAACTGTCCTCAGTGAGGGAAGAGTCTTGTACAGGCTGTATGATTTCTCACATTTGCCTGTGACCCCTCTTCCCAGTCGTGTTCCCACATCTTGCCCTGTTCCTGTGGATATTTGGAGCAGTGATTGGCACTGAGCAGGACATGTCCATGTTGCAAATGCAGGTCCAGGCCCTTTCCTGGGGTCAGGCTGGTGGCCCAGGACACCCTTGTAGGCACCAGTCAGGCACCATGAGATGTTTCAGCCTGCACTCAGGCTCCTTCCTGCCACGTGGAGACATCAGACACAGTCCAGACAGCGAACTGACAGCTCTGTCCCCAGCAATGTCTGTCTTAAGTCAGATCTACTTAAGTCTGCCAAGAGACAGCGATGTGCTCAGAATCTGCATGGAATGTGGCTCCCAATATGTTGCATTCCGCTTTATATCCTGGTTTTATCACCTTTTCCCCATCACAGACCAAGCCCATGGGTTGAGAAGTACAAGAGAGAACCTCACTGTCTTATTCCCCATCTTGGATCAGGTCTCATGGACATTTGCCTTGTGACTACCCTTAAATAATTCTGTCTGGCATCTGATTTAAAAATATCTCAGAGTGAAGCTTCGTGCAATATCATCTGTTCAAGGCAACACCCAAACTGAACTGTAACTGTACACTCAGTGCCCCTGCTTGTTTCTGAGGAGGAGTGAATTTAGTCAGGAATGGAAGGGTTTCTACAGCTTCTATAGCTCCACTATGAGAAACTTTTAGCCTGGGATGTGTTCTGAAATTGCAGAAGGAATTAGGCTTCTTTACTTCTGCATCTACTCGCTGTTGTCCTTATTAATTGTTATTTTTGCTTGCCCACGTTAAATTCTAAATGTCTCATGGCAGTGTATTTTGGCCTAATTAACGGCATAACACGAAGTCATTGAAAATAGTTTTGTTGTGATTTTTAGCTTAATTATAATGTCATTAATATACTCTTCTCTGTATCAGTCCTATATCAGGACTTAAATTTTTTCCCGCTATCCAGTATTTTCCACCTTCACATTCACCTGAATTGGTTTTTTAACCCCTCCTGCTCCTCTCAGGGCATCCCTAGTGACTGAACATGGTCTTAATGTCAGTTCTGGGGGATGTTCCCCTCTCTCCTGCCTGGAAGCCCCTTCCACAATGAAATACACTGTGGAAGTCCAGGAGAGACAACTGTTACCTGTGTGTGACTAAATGGGCTACACACGGGGTTAGGTATAGCAGTACCTTGGTAATAAAGGAATAATTTGGGTCAGAAGGGATGTCAGGAGGTTTTCTAGTCCAAAGCAGGCACAGCACCCCAGATGTAGCCTCACAGAATAGAGGGGAAGGATGGCTTCCCTTGGCCCAGTGACTATACTTGGTTGTTCCTTTTTGAAGATTAACTAGTTTTGAACACAGCCAAGTTTGCCCTCGAGGGAGGCTGCAATGGAAAGAAACACCAACACTTCTCTCTTCTCCAAAAATCTTCTGTTGCACAGAGCCCCAGGTGGGAGTGGTAGCCAGGATGGGCTGTGAAAGCAGCAGTGCTGAGGAAGTTTATTTAATGCTTCCTTTGGTGTGGGCCAGAGCTGTGGCTGCAGCAGGACAGGGTAAAGGGTCACATCCCCATGGGCTGCAGCCCTTGGGAGCCCTCAGGGTGATGAGTTTTGTACATCTCTACACCAGAAAGCCATAATCTAAATCCAAAAGAGGCTGTTTAATACTTCATTCTGAACCTTCCAGTAATTCCTGCCCTGTGTGCTGCATCCCAGCCTCTGTTTCAGCTAGAACAGCTCTCTCAGACACAGAGATTTACTCATGTTTTAACAACACCATGAGGTGAAGAATTTGCTGCTTCCCTTGATAATCTGTTTAACCTAAACAAGTCCCTGAGTGGGACAATAGGCTTCAGACTATTCCAGAATAAACTGGAATTTTAAAATATTCTACAAAATGCTTTAAAATAGATTTGAGAACTATTTGGAGCTTCATCTTGTAATTCTTCATCTGGAAATAGGCGTCTTGACATCAGCAGCAGACCTGGCAACACTGTAAGACCATTTCATTTCACTAATAAATACTATAATTGCTCCACTATCTTAAGGTCGTTCTTACAGACATTAGCCTTTACAGTAATGCAAATGGGTTACTGATATAAATGGTATTAATTAATAATATTTATTAATTTAATCTCATTTGGTAACATGCTGACCAAGCCTGCAGATGCCAGTCAGGCAAAAAAAAAAATAAATTCAAAACCCAAACCCAAATGACAAAATCTTGACGGATGATGCTTTTGTCATGAGCACTCATTGCCTGTGGAACTGTTGATAAATCCAATGCTTTTCTTGTACCATTGACCAGCAGCATGAGAATCCTCTTCTTCCATGTCAGTAGTTTGTAAAATGTCATTTGATTTTTTTTTTTTTTTTTTCCTAAGTGCAACCTGAGATCTGGGTGAGACCCAGATGAGGGCTGGACTTGGAGCAACCTGAGCAACCTGATCTAGTGTAAGGCTGGAATGAAATGGTCTTTAAGGGCCCTTCTTTAAGGTCCCTTCCAACCCACACCTTTCCATGACATTTGTGCATCTACAGCAGCCATTTGAAGACTGATTGTTCAACAAACGGTGGTTGCCTCAAAAATTTGAGGAAAATTATGCTCTGGACATTTTTTTCAAAATTGTTGTTGATATACATAATAGGGATATCCTTTATTCCTCAGGGTATCCAGCAATCAAATCAATCCCAGATCTCTTTCTGTCTCAGGGATGAAGTTTTAGGCTCCATGGGGCTGTGGCACGGGGCAGGTGCAAAATCTCACCAGTGTTTGGACCAAGTAAGCCAACAGAAGAAAAGGAGTAGAAGGAAATTAGGAAATTTCTGCACAGCCCTGTCACACAGAGCCAGAGAAACCAGGGTAATTATTCTTTTTGAGCTAATATTGAGCCCTCTGTAGTGGAGTCATTGCTGTATTTCATTCCCATGACTGGAGCTTCATCATAAACTCCCCTGTGTGGTGACTCCAAGCTGTTCTCTGTGAGCAGGGGCAGAGCTGTGTCCTCCGGACAGCAGAGGACTGGCTGCAGCACAGGCAGGATTCCATCCAGGAATGTGATGTTGGTACCTGCTAGCATCTTTCCACTTGAGGTAATTTAATTGTTATAAACTCCTGACCTTTACTTCTGGGAATTGCTCACACAATTAAGATGTGCCCTACAAGATTGTTAGTGTGATCACAGCTGAAAAGATTTTGGGTACAAGAATAGGGTCTGAGATTATACCAGAAACTCTGCAGTATCTCCTTACAGTTTAAATTGGGGTGGTGATGGTGAGTGCACCCCATGTCCCTTTATTTTTTTGTTCACCATTTTTTAGGAAATAAAATATTTAAGCACTTTTCCAGCACTGACAGGTGTCATACGTGGTTACAAAGCACACCCCTGGCAAACTCCATGTGGAAATATTTCTGGTCAGTCCCAAGGACAGCACAACCTTCCTTTCACAATTAAGAGTCAATATTGATGGAGATACCAGGGCAAAAGTGTTTTTATTATAATAATCCAGAACTGAGTTATAGTACCAGAAATAGTTAAAAGCCATGCCACCAGAGTTTCCCAGACCCTCTGTCACTCCTGGGTTTTTTTCTACGGGTTTTTACAGTGTAGTAACTCCCCCAAAAATGTTTCTTATGAACAGGTTGAAACTACTTTAGGGGGAAGCAGTTTGATCAAAAAAGTGTATTCAAACTTGCCCTTTGCAGTGCCCACTGAACTGGGATGACACACAGCTGCCACATCTGCATGGTCAGAGAGAAAAGACACCATTCCAGCTGCAAAATCACTGCAGCTGGATTTGTAACCTGTAGTGTAGGACTGACCTTTGCAGTGAGTCTGGTTCAAAGCAAACCCTCCAAAACTTTTTGTACCCCTTTTTGTACTTTGTGAACCCAGAAGCATTTTTTCTACTCACAGGATGAAATTCAATCCCTTCTTCCCCCAGATGAAAGTCTCATCCTCTCCAGCATGCCCAAATGGCCCAGCAAAGAGATGCTACCACCAACAGTCATCATCCTGCTACCACATTCCATTGAGTTCAAGCGGTTGGAATTACCTGGTTTCATCTCCTGCACAGAAAAGTTTATTTTTCTTGGAGCCAGCTTCTTCATGGTTGAAATGGAACATAAATTTTATTAAAATATCTTCATTTACAAAGGTCCAATGATGGTAGTCTATATTATAGTGAAACATTCTGCTCCAATGCTTATTTATTGTCACCATTCAAAATGGCTTATTCTATATTTGGATTTTGCAGATTTAATCTCCAAGGATTGCTACCTTTGCTGGTTTGAAGTGTCCTTTGCATGAGGCCTGTTTCCACTCTTCCTGTCTCTTTACTTCATTTAAATCACACCTTAATTTTCTCGCTGATGAAGAAAATAGCATAAATGGAAATCAAAAGTTCTGTTCCATGAGAGATAATGGGTTGGGATATTTACATTAATTGGGTCAGAATACAACTTCTATTAAACCTGTTGGAGCGACATTAAAATGCAACGCTTTAATGCGAATCAAATATTTCAGTTGGTGTGTCTGAGGGAAATTTCATTTAAATAGATGATTTTGGTATTGAAAAATTCTCTTATGAAAGATAGCTTCAGATGTGAGATCATGCAGTTGGCAAATTACTGCTTTGCTTGGGCTTCTTCTCTTTTCTTTCAAGATGTGTCTTTAAGACAATGCAGTTTCTCAACATCCTTTTAGAAGATTTTTCCCTCAATGGTGTTATTATTCCACATGTGAAGAAATAAACAGAGTCTATGACACTTCTTTATAAAAACAAAGACCTTGTAGGAGCTCTTTACCTTTTGTTCCACTTAGTTAATTTTCTTGCAACTGCTTCTTTTTCAATAGTTTTCCGTATTTTCTCGGTCAATTACACAAACGAATTGCCAGGGAAGTAATTTGCTGTCTGCTCGTGTCATTGCTGTGCAGAGCTTGACTTGATTAGACTTGCCACGCCACCTTGCTTCGAGTCTTCCTGCCACTTACTCTGCCAAATGTGATGTTAATCCATCTTTCATAAATGCAGCTCGGTGGTTTCATTGTCAGTGATTTTATTAACCAACAAACCGCCTCGCTGCCACTTGTTGCCCTCAGCTTCCTCACATGACCCTCCTGGGATCCAAATAACTGCTGCCTCACGAACAATTCTCGTTTCTTGTACAAACTGCAGACATCTGTGTATCCTTGGACTCTGCATATTTTGACAAGTGCTTTTCTACCCTTATCACCTAATAAGGGTAGAAATCACAGCTGATTGCCAACTTCCGGATAAACCCATGGAAGTTGTGGATGAGCCACACCCAGCAGGGAACTGCTGAGAATTTGGCCCCTGACAATTTCTCCTCCAAATTTCATACACTTTCTTTTCTATTAGTCTGGCTTTGGCAGTGACTCCATCCTAAAAAAGTCCAGGAACGAGCTGATTTTGTGGCTGCTTCAGTGATAAGTCTCTCATGTGGTTGGAGAAGTGGGATGGTTCTGCCTTCTTTTTCTGCCAAGGATGGATTAACACATGGGAGTCATAGTTTTGTGTTCAGATTTGGATGTTTATTAATTCTTATCTCTATTACAGTCTCACGAGCCATAAGCTCTAACTAACAAGTTAGAAAACAAAGGTAAAATGTTGTACCTCTCTATCTCTACAAGGTCTTTTCAAGGACAGCATGTCCAATTATGAAATGCCACCTACATTATTTTTACTTTAAACCCAATAACTAACTACTTGAAGTCCTCAATGCAGGCTTTACCAATCAATTACAGGATACCACCCAAAGCCACAAAGAAGAAGAAGGTGAAGAAGAACTTAGACAACGCCCCAAATCCTCCATATTCCTTCACATATACTACTATATACTAAAATCTTAAAATCTAATTTTCCAGAATTCCAACAGAGTAGCCCAGTGGGAATGGGATGCCTTATTGTGGGTGTGGATATGAGGGAAGAAGGGCCCAATGCACAGTTTTGGGAAGCTGAGGTGCAGACCAAGCCACTGGGATCTTCCTGCCAAGGTCCCACAACCACATTTGCCTTGTACACAGGTGCTACTCTGGCATCTTTGGTGGGAAAACTTTAAAATTTCTTTTGATTGTCATGTTTTGTTTTTGTATTTATAACCCAGGACCAGGGTCTGAAGGCTGGGACTGTGCTGCCCTACTTAGTCTGTGGTTCTGGTTCCCTGGTGGTTTTCATCCCAGACAGGGATGTGTATCTTGTGGGGAAACTCCATTCTTAGAAGATCAGAAACTTTTGATCAGCCAGGGCAGATGGGAACTGTGAAACATCTGATCAAAGGGGAAATGACCGGAGATACTCCAGATAAAGCCATGTCCATGAGATGAGATTCAGCCCAAGTGTGCTTCCAGTTCCAGAATATATTTCTTGCTCTATTTTTATTTCTAGGGTGAATTTGTCCAGTTTCTAAGTGACAAATGGCTACTTAAGTATCATTTCTGGTTTCTCTTTGCATGTCTGCTGATCTGCTGGCACATAAACCCCTCCCTGTTCTTGGGGAGAGCGTCCTAGACCTGAGTCTCCAGAATTGCTGCTTTCCCCACTACATTTTATGTACAATACAGAAGGGAACATCTCCAACAGGAGTCACAACCAGCCAAAAGCTTGGATGTAAGGACTTTTCCCTATATTGAAGGAGATCTGCACATTCTGAATCTTTACTGATACCTTATGCACCTTAAACTGGCACACTCATATTGAGGAAGAATAATTTTGTGTTTTGGTTGAGCAAAACTTTGAATTCTGCACTAATGTTAACAAAAATCAGTATATTTCCTCGAAAGGGTTTGGTTTCAGTCTCACAGCAGTTTTTAACAAACAATCGTAGTAATTTTATTTCCCTCTCTCAAAAAATTCCTGATATGTTTCCTAATTACATGTCCAACAAAAGATTGCAAAATATGGTTTAAGACCCAGTTGTAGCAGGTGTGGTGTGAATCTTCCAAAGATCATCTGTTCATCCAGGTATCAGGATGCATAACCCAGGATATTGCATAAGTATGTAGGCTATTGATGACAAAGAGAGCACAAGATTGTGCCTAAAATAAACAGAAAAATACAGAAAATTATCTGTCAGCAAAATCACCTCCAAGCATGTTTCAGAATTTTCCATGAGGCATCAGGAGGGATCTTTGACCCAAGCTCAAAAAAAAATTATCCTGCCTTTCGTTATGTATCTCAGTCACAGACTGACACTTCAGGTTCGTTTCAGCAGTGTCTGTGCCATCAGAATCCAGTGTGAATTCTCCTGTGACAGCATTAGATCAATCATGTTTTAAAGAATGCCAGTAATTGCATCTACTCCATCTTCTGAGGCAATCCAAAGCTGACACTTTGGGTTCACTGCAACCTGAGTTGCTAACACGGGTTGAAAGGTGAGAGAAAAGTATCACAAAGCTGTATTTTTAATATTCTTATGTAAAACAAGTTGGTTTCAAGTAAAAAAAAATAAATCAAAATGCCTAAAATCAGTTTTTGAAAAATGGGATAAAATGATAAAAGTTGAGGATTTCACTGAACTCAAAGAACTGTTAGCATTTATTGAACATACACTGAGGTTATCATTTTAATGGGTAGGTCAGGGTATTTGAAATACTGGTGCCTGCAATAACCTCTGTGATCAAGGTCTTAAAAGGGAATCTTTGCTACAGAGACAGACCTAAATGGAGAGTAGAAAATGCCACTTGGGTCTAATATCTTGGTGAAGGGCTGGTACTTGTGGTCTTTGAGAAAAATCGGTTACAAGCCCAGCAAAAGAGCTTTTCCTCACGCTGTAGGCGTTCTAAAAGGCACATTTTGTGCATCTTTGCTAAACCTGCATTTCCTTTTCAGAGCCCTGTATGCAGACACTGGCAATTCCAGACAAGCCAAAACTAGATTAGGACCTGTTATAAATGTGGCAAGCCGAATCAGAATTAAAAAAAGATCAATTTTATTGTCTCGCTAATGCGAATTGAAATACAGAAAAGAAATAAAAACACAACAAATACGACCAAATTGCAATGAAAGAGACAAAAATCCAAGCCACAACAAAGATCAAATTCGATCGAATTGGGAGGCAAACACAGGACTAGCCCACGCCAAGTTCCCCTTTCATTTGCTCCAATGTCCTGCTTTTAGGGTCCAGTTTTTATACTTTTTATATCCCTCCAGGCAGGGTTTCCCTTTGTTTGGGGGGATTATGAGATTCATGGATCCTTCTGTTTGGATTCAAACTTCTTCCTGAGTGGAATCAGAATGGTGTCTGCGGATTACCTGTAAATCATATTGAAATTTGGAGTGAGGTCCCTTCGCCAGACAGAGGGATGACTATTGGAGGTCAGAGCTGTCTCGAAGCTGATGGTGGGGTGATTTGGCTGCAGAGACCCAGCTGAAGTCCTCCTTTCATTTGTAGATTGAGGAAGACATTCCTCAGTTCACCTTCTCCTCCGGAGTTTCTGTCAGCACATTCCTTCTGCCTGCAATTCTTTAATTTCTCGTGCCCAGATTAATACACAGTGCCTATTTACAACAGGACCAGACTGTGCTTTTCATGGCAGTGGCAGATAATCGGTGGAGCACATGTGGAGTACTCTTGTCAGCTGTCTGTTGCTGGCATGTCTTAAAATGAGATTAGGTGTTTCTCAAAATGGAGCTCAACTTCAAATGGGGAAAAGTCCCAGGAAGTTCTCAGATATATATCACACAGAAAGTCAGTCTAGATAATTGCAGTATTTTCTCCTGACCTTGCAATCTGAGGATATATTCTACACCACTTGGCAAGGCTGTGCCACCAGAGAGGAAGGGCAGTGGGAATCTAGAGATTTTCACTGTGATGAATTTGCATTCAGAGAGATTCCCTCTGGTTTACTGCTGCTATCCTGCCAAGAGAAGAGCCCTACACATTTCTCCTGCTCTTCCCACGTGCCTCAAGGGGCCACGCCTGGGTGGGAATGTTCCCTAAGGGCATCCTGCAGCTGCACCTCCTGAAGGCTTAGCTGAGGGGGATGGAAAAGCTATTCCCTTCCCCTTCCTTTCCTCACATCCAGATGGAGCTTAGACCTGGCATTTTGTTCAGGTAGAAGGAGAGTGAGCATTGAAAGCAGTTGGGATTGCATCTTTTCCGTTTCTCAGGATTTCTAGTCAGGATGGGCCAGCAAAATTCTTCCAGATAGGAATGGAGAAACAAAGGCCAGGGGAATGGCACAGGAATTGCACAGGTATTAAACTTTCTCCTTCCTATTTAACGTTTTCTTTAGTTCTTCCCAGGCTCCACCCACAGGTAAAAATGGGTGTTTGATGGTCACTGATTGTGTCTGGGCCATGAGTGTAAGATCTCTGATGAGGCTCGAGGTAATGAGGACACATCAGGACAGTTTTGTCTCTTCTTGTTGCCTTAAGCTATTCAGTTTTCTACAAAGAAATGGGAATCAAAAGGTTTTATTGATTAACTTAATCATCTGAATCTGTTTTTCATGTTCCCTTGATGCTGTGAAATCAAAGCACTGGACCCCTGCCAGGAGCTGAGAGGTCAGATTCGAGGGTCATTAAAAGCAGCAGCGTGCTTAATCAGGAGCCCTTGCAGAGCAGCACAAAGACACCCCTCCCCTTCTGCACATGATTTATTTCTTAATAAGAATGACCAAGATGGCAGCCCATGTAACACACTGTGCTGGGCTGGCTGCTCTGCAGCAGGGCTGGTGATTTGCAAACTCTCTCTGCAGTGTCCATATCTGTGTGAGCAACCTGGAGCAAGCAGTGCTGCCTTATTGCTCTGAAAGCTCTCCCCAGTCATGTGGGTCTGACTCACTCTGGGTACAGAGAGCAGTTGCAGGACTCATTATGCAGATATGAATTTTTAAATGGTGTGGTTTTATTACCTTCTGGTTTTCTACACAGACTGCACTGTTGGGTAGCCCAAAGTACAGGAGCTCACTCCCTGGGTCTTTTATGGGATACCCAGCCTTCACCAGAGGATGCTGCCTGGCTGTTTTGGAAGACTTGGCTCATTAGCTTCAAACAGCCAGGAGGATGGATGTGGGACTAGATGAACCTTCAGCTGAGTTTTTGTGAGAGGGAGTTGAAAGCAAAGCTAAGCCTTTGTCCCACTATGTTTTAGCCCCAGGAATCCCCTTGTGTGGGAATCATCACTCGAGTTAAGCACGGGGCCTCCCTGATAAGTGGCATGGACCTCACAGCATCATCTTCCTCAGAGCAGTTTAGAAGGCAGAGTGCCTGCACCAGCTGTCCACACATTTTACAGAGAAAGAATGTGGCCTTGTGTGTTCACACCCTGAAGAGAAACAACCAGCCTGCCCTGCATGGTCTGCTACCTCTCCTTCATCCTCCCAGATGAGATTCACTGCCCCACCTTCATTCCCCACAGCCACAGTGGCCTGGGGTTGTGTGGACCTCACCCTCTCCTCTCTGCAGCCCTGCCAGCTCCTCTTGGAGCTCAAATCATGGAGCCCAGCAGCAGCTTTTGGCTTTTTGGCTTNCTTTTTGGCTTGGCTGCAGCAAGCAAAGTCTCAGTGGTGAGGGACCAGTGGTTTGCAGTCACAGCCCTGATAATACAGGTGTGTCCCCAGCCTGATTCCTTCTCCTGTAGCAGAAGAGTTGTAATTAGACACATCACCTCAGAGCACAGAGATCAGGCTGTGAAACAAGCAGCATGTACCAGAGGACTGCACCTCCTCTGTCTTCCCACCTTTCCCCCTTTGGGATACAAGACTATTACGCTAATTTTCATAAAAAGGAGAGGGTTTAAAGTGGGAGAGGGCCGGCAGAGGGTGATGACATGGGAACAATACACGAGTGACAGAGGCACTTGCAGTCCTAAAGCATTTTCAAATGTTAAAAACATATAATTGGGGGCAGTTGAAAGTTGAAAGAGTGCATGGGGAGCTTTTAAAGTGCGGGGCTGCTGCTTACATGAAGGATTGCCCTTTCATCTCTCTGATCCTGGCAGCCTCCAGGAGCAGTCATATTCAAATGGTGAAGGATTAGGAAAAGAAGCTCCATGTGGTGGACAAAATAAGAATCACATTTGCTCTTTCCTTTCAAGTCGTCCTTTTTCATTCTGAGACTTTGCTAAATAAATAAATCTTCACACTGAGAGCTACCACTTATTGTCTGCAATTCTGACACAAACCTGCCTCTTTCACACTCTGCTTTGTGAGCTGCGGAGACCATTCCAAAACCCTGGGGAAATGAAATTGTGCATCTAATTTCCTACTGGTGAAGGCAAAGGTTTTCAAGCAGATCTGATGACTGTGGGCAACCACTTTGTGAGAAATCCAAAGGGAACCTGCAACTCAGAAAATGCTGAGCCTTCTGAAAGCTGTCTGCTCAGACAGAATTTGATGGGGGAAGCAAAAAAAAAAGTTTGCTTGTGTGGTTTGTTTTTTTTTTTTTTCCATTTTTAAGTTTGCAGATGGAGCTCAGCTCTTACGGGAGCAAGGGATGAGTAGCATTGAGTTGAGCCAGACATAGGACTGTGGGCTGTGTTGCGACTGCCCCAGATAGATGTGTTGATCCCTTGGCGTGAAGCATCCTCTGCTGTTCCCATCCCAAACAGCTCCTGATCACAGACTAACAGCTGAGCTGTGGTGCTGGTTATCAAAACACTCAGGGAAGGTTATGGAGGAGCCTGCTTTTCTATCCAAGACTGAATCGGGAGAGTTCATCTCCCTCTAATTAAACCAAAGTTTTCAGATCAGTTGGGTATATTTTACTGATCTTGTTGCACAAACTTATCCCACTTGTGTGGCCCTGAGATAGAAATATTTGAAGATTACCCTGTGTTTGCTATGTGTGCACGAGCTGGTTCAAAGAGCAGTGAAGGCAGAAGCCTCAGACTCCTCTGTCTTTCATTATAAATACCCTACACCAATGTTGGCGTCACCATTTTTAGTAGTGACACATGAAGTGTAGATGGGGGTACATGGAAAAGTATCATATAATCATAGAATGGTCTGGGTTGGAAGGGGTCTTAAAGATCATCTCATTCCACTCCCCCTGCCATGGGCAGGGACGCCCTCCACCACACCGTGTTGCTCAAAAGTCCCTCTAACCTGGCCTTGAACACTTTCTGAGATGGGGCATCCACAGCTTCTCTGGGCAACCTGTACCAGGGCCCACCACCCCCACAGGGAAGAATTTCTTCCTAATATCGGGTCTAAATCTACTCCCTTTCAGTATGAGGCCATTCCTCCTTGTCCAGTCACTCCATGCCCTTGTCAAAAGCCCCTCTCCAGCTCTCCTGCAGCCCCTTCACGTAATGGAAGGAGCTCTAAGGTTTCCCCTGAACTGCCCCAGGTCCTCTGTCTTTGTAGGAGAGGTTCCAAATCATGAATGAAATCACATCCTGAGGATGCAATGTTCTGTGAGCTTCTGAATAACTGTGCAGCATGAGAAGGATTTTGCTCTCATCTGAAGGACCAAGCTGGGTTAAACACTTCTGCATTCAAGAATCCTGAAGTGCTGAATGGATTGTGCCATGATTTGAACTTCTTCTAAAAGTTCACTTCAGGCAAAGTGTTATAATGACAGCAGGTGTTTTGTTATGTGTGTCCTGATGTAACTGAAAGAAGGATCCCATGTTTGCAAACCATAGCAGTTCTTTACCTGCCTCTTGCTTTTTGAGAAAAAACCTATCCTGCCCCAAAATCAGCCCCAGGTGCCCAACAGCAGCACTGCTCACAGCATATGAGAAGCCCACAGGGGAAATATTTTGAAAATATTGCAACTTTATTTTGCTAAAATACTATTCACTGTGCTTCAGCCAAGAGAGTTTGGCTTGGCTTGGCTGTGCTTCTCCTTTGTGTGCTGATCCAGAGCCTGAAAAAAAATGAGCACCAGGCAACCCAAGTCATCACTTCTCCATGATCCCAGTGCAGGGACAGTCTGGGGGCGTTGGGCCCAGAAGGCTGCTGGCAGCACAGGCTGGAGGGTTGTGTGTCATTCTCCAGTCCCATCACCAACTTATCACATTACTGCTGCCATGGAGCCCTCCCTCTCTGCCTGCATTGCCCTGTTAGAGCAGTGTGGCCAGTACAGTTTGCATGTGTGTCTGAACTCAGAATATTTCATTTTGTTCGTGGAAAGTGTAACTACTTTCTCCTATGCTAGATCTGAAGCTCAAGGCTGAAGAGATAAGAAGACAACACAAGCTATGTCTGGCTCTGACAGCCTCTCCTTGAGGAGAGTGTGAAGAGGGTAGCCACATTTATCTATCAAGAGAAGGTGATCTTGGAAGGTTTAAAGCCCTTTGGAAATTTTGAAGCCATTAATTTATCTGGGTTTTTCTATATTTTATTATTATACTGCATTGTTAATATTTCCAGTGTGGGGTTGTTTTTTTTTTTCTTTTTCTTGTAAAGCATATTGGTAATGTTTGAGAAAATAATTTCAACTGACTGTGTCTTAGGTGGAAAATTTAATTTTTCTTTGGAATGACATTTTCATTTTGTGAACTGGACCACCTATCCTCAGAACAGGAATGCACATAAAAGCCAGCAGGGCTGTGATGTGGCCACAGAAAAGATTTTCTTTGAATCAGAGCTGTTGCATGGCCTGAAGCAACACAAGCTTTATGTGTGCTTGCATGCTTCAGACATGAAGCATCAGCAGGGAGCACAAACAGAGCAGAGTTTGACCTAATGGACATGGAAGATTCACATATTTCCTGCAAGAAAATCTCCCAGCAGGGTGTGAATGTGTATTACAAGTTCTGGCCTTTTGGACAACTGTTCATTTGTCCTAGACACTCTGACCCCTAAAAGTAATGCTGCTTTTTAAAGAGCCTTCTTCATGCTGCTGAGACCCTCCCAAACAGGAGCACACTAGCGCTGGCTGGTCCACTTAATGAATATTCATCATTAATGCATAAACCATAATTTGTATTCAGGCAGCTATTGCTTCCCCCTCTATGGTGGCATCAAAGTAGTTACAGGGGTTTTAAAATGTGAAGGGCTGATTAAGAGGAGAGGGGAAGGCAAATTTCACACTTCAATTAATGCTTTTGAGTCAGTCCCTCTGGTTGCAGATTGCCTGAACGCAGTCGGCTGCTCCCCACAGCTGCTGCTGAGGATGAGAAGCCATCCAACTTGCCCTGAAGTCTCTGGCTAACTGCAAAGGTCATGGGGAAGCAGTGTTTGTGGTACTCAACGAGTTAACACTGCAATTAAAGAGAGGCTAGGAAACAAAACCCTGCTGATGGCTGCTTGTCAGCATCATAACTCTGCGTGCTGGCTGATACTTAGGACAGCTGCCCATGAAAAGCAAATGAAATCCATCCCTACCCCACAGCCTGCAGCAGGAGTGTGTCTTTCACACCAGCAAAGGCACAGACAGGACTCAGAACTGCTCAGATTTGTCTGCCCCACGTCCTGGCAATGTGCCCCTCTGCTGAGGGCGGAGTTTGGTGCAGTGCAGCCAGCTCTGCAACCTCTCCAGAAGGTTGTGTGTTGGCTTCCTGGGCTATGTGTTGGCTTCTGTTATCCCCAGGTTCATGCTTGTGGTCTCTTTCAGACCCTTTACCTTTACAGCCCCTCCTTTTCCTCCCTATTTTAGCTGTTATGGCTCAGGGAGGAGATGGAAAGCATGGGGAAGAGGGGATGCTTTAGACAACTCACAGAACTTGCTCCCAGTGCAAGGATCTCCAGAAGATCAGGCTGAAGGACCTGGATCTTTGCTGGATGGAAGGGATGGTTTGCCATGGAGGCAGAGTGCAGACAGCACATGTGTGTGCTGGCAAAGGTCCCATTAGCAGCCTCTTGCTTGTTAACCACATCTCCGGTCACCCCCAAATTTAGTGTTTTGACTTCATGGCATACAGACCACTTGAGGGGCCAGGCAGCAGATTGAGGGGTCTCTCTGGAGTGGCAAAAGTGACCCAACAGTAGGTTTTGACCTTTATACCATGTGGAAGCAGAAAAAGGGGAGAAGCAGCCTGGACATCCCTTCTGTACCTCTCTCCCTGCTCTGGGCTGTGTGGGACATTGGGAGCACCTATTTGAGGCCCAGTCCAAATGAATCCAAGCTGGTTTCTCCATGATACACGGCGGCTGGGATGGAGCGACAAGCCATGGTGCTGCCCCAGTGCAGAGCTATGCATCACAGCCCCTGCATGTGCCTGCTGCCTTCTCCCCTTTCTCTGGGGCAAACGTGCTCAAGACTTCTGTAGAATGCTCATTTCTGTAGCCCTCCATGCTATCCTCAGCTGAGGAAGCACTATTTTAACATGTTAAATATATCAGTAAGTGAAACTTAAATTTAAATGTCTTCAAACTGTGCAAATCCTTGAGCATGTTGGATTGGAAGAGGTTCTTCAATTAAACTGCTCTGTGTGGTTCCTCCAGCGTGCTTCATCTCCAATGCACCCCCCAGCCAGGTGTGGGGCATGAGCATGTGCAGGACAGAAGGAACCACAGAAACACCTGTCTGGTCTGTTCTTCACAAAAATAAGCCTTTCCAAAGGGCTTTTTCATAAGGCATTCACCATCCTAGAAAAACAGAGAGGTGCACACCAACTACATGGGTAAAGGAAATGCAAACAAACTAAAATTCCTTAGGGGTGTCTCCCTCCAATCTTTCTCAGATAAACATAACTGTAAAAAAATAAAATATTAGAAGGTCTGAGTTATTTATCAAACCCAGAGACCAATCATCTGCACCCCATTCTATCTCTGTAAATTGTGTTGGAGACCCACTGTCGATCCTGCGATGGGTTCTTTTAACTCTATTTCCTTTTCTTCCCTTCTAGTCTCTATGAAATGGATTTCCTTTCCCTTGGTTTATTAGATTTGCCTGAATTTGGCTTTGTAATATTTTAAAGTGATGAAGACCCCTCCTGGCTAGTTTTGCAGGCTGATGGACTGTGTGCAGCTCACTGCTGCTGTCCATGAAATATTATTTGATGCCCTGTGAGAAGCAGAGGAGGTTCTTGGCTATCCAAGAGACAACCGGAACATTGTCCCATAGCAGTGTGTGGAAATAGACCCATTTTATTCCTCTGAATTACATTTGAAATATCTTTACTGAATGTGACAGGTCAGAAAATGAAATATTCATTCTGCAGGAAACTTACAATTTTATTTTCAAACAAAAACTAGAAGTCAGAATTAAATACCAAGTGAAGTTGGGGAATTTTTTGTTCCTGAAACATTGAAATGTCTTGATTGAAATGCTTCATAATGGTAATTTAGAACATTTTGCTCTTATTTCTGCTTGTCACAATGGTAGCTGAAATTATTCTATTGAAACAAAATTATTGAATCTATTACAGTGAAATGTAATTTCTGGTGAAAGAACTGATGGGATTTGATACCTTCCTGCAGCGTTTCCCAATTTTGTCAAAAAAAGCACTTATTGTTGTAAAACTTGATAAATCAGCCCTTTTGAACTTGTTATTCCACTGTCATCTGTGATATTTTGTAAAACAGTACCAATGGACAGAAAGGCAGATTTTGATAACCAGCATGGAGAAAGACATTTAGAAAGACTTAGGTCTCTTTTCCAACTGATTTTCTGTTCAGTTGATCCAAATATTTAATCTCAGAGTTCCCTTTGTCCTTTCAAGTACTTGTCTTAGCACGGGGATGAACATCCAACCCACGATGACAGCAAAACCCATCAAAGCTCTGTGATCATCATCTTCCTCCTGGCATGGAGTTCCTGCAGCACCAGGCAGGCACCACACCTGACAAGATTTTCTCTCTCTGTCCTGACTGGACTGCTGGCCATGTCTGCTAAAGTCAGCTTTTTTTGGCAATCCCTTAGAGCCTGCCTTTGCACAGGATGCCTCCATTCCCACTCTGCTCCACTTTTCCTGGTGGAGGCCGTGGCTTTATTTATTTCTGATAGAACTGAGCTCAGGGGGCTGTAACAGCCAGACAGGGCGGTGCGTAGGGGTAGAGGAGGTGAGAGCCATTAGATGCTGCTCCACAAAATGCTTCTCCTGCTGGTTAACCTCCTTCTCATCCATGCTTTTCTAAGACCAGCCAATCCTTTTAACCACTTGGGAACTATAAATGTTGAGGTTTTGCATCAGGTGGGCAGAGGGTGAGTGCTCACAGGGGCTCTTGGAGAGGAAGATCCTTCCCACAGGGAGCCCTTCACCCGCCTTTGCAAGTGTGACAGCTCTCTAACACTAATACTCCTATTACCTCTAACATCTCAGCTTTGCTAGGCAGGAGCATAAAGCCCACAATATTAGCATCCAAGATACGTGTCTATTAATAGCTGCTCACCAGCTCTTAATTAGATTGGCATATATTGAAGATATGCAGCTGAACTAAAGCAGACTGGATGCAGAGCTGCTATCAGAATTTCCAGACTTTTAACCAGATTTTCCGTTGTTGCCTTGTCTTTATGAGCACAGTGAAATTTTCCTTAGGATGCTGCCTGGACAAAATGCAGGGCACCCATAGAGAGATAATAAATAACCTGTTGCTCATTCCCC
This sequence comes from Cyanoderma ruficeps, assembly GCA_008694505.1. Taxonomy (NCBI): domain Eukaryota; kingdom Metazoa; phylum Chordata; class Aves; order Passeriformes; family Timaliidae; genus Cyanoderma; species Cyanoderma ruficeps. The sequence continues at coordinate 46,197,336 of VZDJ01007753.1, read as the reverse complement.
ATACTCCCTTCTGCATGATTGAATTTTTCAGCACCTAATAACTGTTCCTGCCAGCACAGCATCAATTCTAAATCTCAACACACAGGGAAAAAAAGTAAGTTTAGACAGTATTGAAGTGAAGCAACTAAAAGTTGGAATTGAAGTCTTGGCGCTGAGTATGAAGACTGAAATTTATTCTACTTCTGAAACATCCCAAGCTATACTTAGGAAGAGCCTATTGTGGATATCTTAATTCAGTGTCTGAGGACCTCATGACTTCATTCAGGGCTTTTAAAAAGTCTATTAAATGTTCCAATTGCTTTCTTCAGAATTCACAATTGTCCTCTGTGACTTGTGTTTTGTTATTGGGTTTGGTTTTTTTTTTCCTCCAGCCTCAATAATTCAGACCTGTTCAGCACTGGCTCATTTTTTTCAATGCCTTAAAGAGCACTAAAATTTCAGCCAGGTGCTGTAGCTAACTGGTTTGGGGTATGAAAATTCATAGGATTTCCAAAAGACCTGGCCTGTTCCCACTCATGATGCAGCTGCGCCAACCGATTCGAACATTTTTGACAGACGTGCAGTGATTGGTGAAGGCAGGCCAGGGAGGGTAATATATCACCAGAGTATAGGATCAGTCAGCTATAGCAACAACAACAAAAACCAACAACACTCCCTCCAAACTGAAATAGAAGGTAATGTCTTCAAAAGTAGACACTCACTCCTCCAGTGGGAGTCACTTGCCCAGGTTGTCAGGCACCCACGCTTTATGTACCCTGTAGGGATATTATAAAATAACTCCACAGCCATCAGGTGTTTGTGCTTTTATAACACTTAATGTTATGCAAACTCTCAGCCAGACCATGCCTCAGAAATGCCTGTACGGCCTCTAACTCTGCTTGTGTCAAAGGAGTATTTTTGCTTTTGTTACACAAGCTGGTAGTTAAATTCACCTAAATGTGTCAAATCAGAAATGCTGGAGTGAGTTTTCTGTAAGAACGTCTGATCTCTTCAAGAGGTGGCACAGCAAGCTGGGGTTAGCATGGAGGTTTGATGCATCATCTAGATTAGTGAGGAGGGAAGTGAATAATAGAATGAAATGACTCAATGAATTTACTGATGGATTTAAACACAGTGATCAGAAATTGAAAGAGCTGGAAGTGCAAAGACAGTTCAGAAAATGACAAAAAGTGTGAAAAGCAAATTTGTCATTTGACCTTAGGTATTAATTTCGGGAGAGGCCGGCCAGGGAAGGTAAGGCAGGCATTCTAATGGTGGATTATCAGACACCTCAGGAGAAGTTCATCTCATACACAACCCCTTCACTCAAGTCTTCAGTGAAATGTGTTTTAACTCCTGTCATTTATGCTCAATAATTCAGCCTTCCAGTTCCTGATGTCAGTCTACAAGGAAAGGGACTTATTACAAGAGCCTATAGTGCCAGGACAAGGGGGAGTGGCTTTGACCTGAGAGTAGATTTAGGTGAGATCTTAAGAAAAGATTCTCTATTGTGAATTTGGTGAGGCCCTGGCCCACGCTGCCCAGAGAAGTTGTGGATACCCTATCCCTGGAAGTGCTCCAGGCCAGGTTGGGTGGGGCTTGGAGTAACCTGGTCTGGTTGGTGGAAGGTGTTCCTGCCCATGGCTGGGAGTGGAAATAGATGATCTTTGAGGCCCTTTCCAACCCAAACCACTCTATGATCTGTGTTTCTCTGATAATACAGACAGGTGGGCTCCACAGTGCTGAGCAGAGGAGGTTTGGCTGTCCTTGTGCAGGTGGGAAACATAAGGGAGAGGCATGACTTGTTCTGAAACCAGAGAGCAGATCTTATGTCTGTGCCTCTAACCATTAGGAACTGATGTTTTCTTTCACTATCTGTGTCTTGGGAGATTGCAGATGAAAACACTAAGAAATAATACCACAACAAATTTACATGTTGCTATTATGTGGAATTACACAATGAGTCTTTTAAGACAACAAAGGCGATTATAATTAAAGCAGCATTATAAAGACATTCCATGGCTTTTGGGCTCTCAGTTGCTTTAGTATCTGTCTGGGTTAATTGACCATGTGAGAGAATTGGCCTCCAATTTATGCTGTTTTAATCAAGATTGAGAACTATGCAGTAATGCTGCATCCTTGCCCGAGTCTGTAGCATTTGAAATACAGAGTTTTACTCTGAAATGGACAGCTGCATGCTGGTGGAGATTTAGCAATTTAATAAAAAAATCTGCACACTTCCAATTGGTATGTGCTGTCTTTTGAACAAGGAGATACAAAACCAGGAACTTTGATCTAGTTGTTATTTGTTGTTAGTCATGCCTTGGTTCATATCCTGATGAAAAGAAAATAGCTGGGGCTGACTGCCCACTCAGGCTATCTCTGTGGAGAGCTAACAAATGCTCTTCCTCAGCATCTTTTCTTCAAAATCACGGATGTGCAATGGTGAAAAAGTGCTTTTCTGGGGAAAGGGCAACTGTGCTTCTATTGTAAGAATAGAATTTGTACAGAAATTGCATTACCTTTGTCTAATAGCACCCTCTCTGCTAGGCAACATTTTGGTGATCTTTCAGAAGGATCTAAATATTAATCATGGACATCATATCAGGATGCTTCTTTCGGTTGGATCTCAACGACTTGTTGTGATAGGACATTGGTATTGAGGTAGAGATCAATTCCAGGAATGTGAAAAACAGTGCTTTGTGTGTAGTGCTGCTCATTCAGACTGTACACTTTGCAATCCAAATAAATTGGTGGGGTCAGTTTAAAGTGGGGTCAGTTTAAGGAAGGTTTTGTGTTACGCTACACAGACACTAAAATGCTTGGATGTAGAGCATAATGATTTAATCACTAAGCTTTGAGATCTTCACATCCTGGGAATTCATAGCACTGGGGTACACTGATAGGAACCAGGGGTTTTCTAGAGGAAACCACATGGTGCTGAGGCCTTCACTGATTTTATGCCTGTGGCAAAATAAAAAATTCTGCAGATCTTGTTTCACAAGCAACAAGCTCGCCCCAACACACAGAGGTCAAAATCTGCTGATGAGAGCTGCTGAAGCTTCTTAATTTCTTTTCTCCTGGCCTTTGATTAACAGACTGTCAAGGCTGTTCTTTGCTTGCAGCCCTGCAGCACTGGCAGGTATAAGTGAGAAAAATGTTGCTTTGACTGAACTTGACTAGGCCAGAGCAGTCAGTGGTGACCCCAAGGACAGAGTGGATGTGTCACTGTCAATGTAGTTGCTCAGAGCCCTTCAATCCATATCTAAAGGAAGCAGAAGGCCAAGCAGTGCCTTGCCACAGGATATTTTCAAAGACTGGTGCTCAAATACTCTATTTCTTGCTCACTTTTTCTTTGAGACTGGTAATCCTTGAAAACATCTGAGATTTTTTCACCTAGTGTGAGGCACACAAACTCCTTGCTGGCCACGGGGCCAGATGGGTGCAATGATTTCTGGAGTGCTTCAAAGCTTCTCAGCCTTGGTCACAATTTTGTGACATTTTTTAAAGGGACAAATAATGGACTCTGGTCAAACTGGACAGTCTGCTTGCAGGGCACAGCCTGTTCATGCTGCTTTGACTATTTTCAGTTGTCTTATTTGGTTTGTCCTTTCCACAGAGCTTGGTACTGCAGATCAGAAAGGCAGAGGCAGGGGAAAACAAAGGCAGGGAGAGCCCAGCTAGATACGATGGCTGGTGAGAATGGCCCAAGTGAAAGGAGAAGAAATTCCTTCAGGAGTGCCCAGGGGAAGTTCAGATTAGATATTAAAAACAAAACAAAACAAAAAACCCCCCCTGAAAGTCTGGTTAGGAATTGGAATAAGTTGCCATGGAGGGTGGTGAAGTCACCACCTCTTGAAGTGTTCAAGAGCAATCCAAATGTTCTTGGGGGTATGGTTTGGGGGGGGATTAGGCTGACAGCTGGACTAGATGATCTTGAAGGTCTCTTCCAACCTTGATTACTCTGTGATTCTGTGAATATTCATGTCCTGCCCTTGTGGGTGCAGTATCATTCAAATATGAAACACAAGCAAATAAAAGTATCAGAATAGAAAGACAGCACACTCACTGCTGTGTCTCTCAGGGGAAAAACAAGCAAGGTATTTTTCCATGCAATTTTTATTTTCAGAGACTGAAACCGAATTGCCTGTAAAGTATGTTATATAAACGGGCACTGTAACATTAGCCATTGCTCTAGAGAATCTGCAAGGTGGGAGGTGGTAATCAGGACGAGTGGCAAATAAAATCCTGATGAAACACGGGGGCTCCTAAAAGACTGGCCTTTTTATCTGCGTGGTTAAAATCCTGCTTGAAAGTGCTCTTGTACTAAGGGAAACCTGATGGTCCTAGCATAGCCTAAATCAACCAATATCTGGATATTTTTAGCAAATGTTTGGCACTCCTCCTCTTTTTTCAAGCCTCTGTGCTCATGGCACTGTCAGGTTAGAATGGTTGCAGGAAAGCACAGATATTATGGAGCACTGTTTTAACCCTTAGAATCCTGTTTTTAGGTAGCTTCAGGTGTTGCTCTAGAACTTACAGGTTCATGTATAGCTGTGGTACAGTTTCAGCAGCCTGGTAATATTTCATCTCATTGACTTGTTGTATGTTTTGCATTTAATGGAAGGTAAATGAAATTTAAAAGCACGGGATTGGAAGAGGGACCCCAGGGCTTTGGTTTCAGTCCTTTGCAAGAGCAGGACACCAAGAGCTACTCAAAAAATCTACAAGTTTAGCCTCACACCCAGAAGTATTGAAACCATGTCCCATTTGGGCACGTAATATGTAAGCAAATGCCTTAAATGCATGGCAGAAAGAGAACAGAAGTGATTGAGGAAAACACTAATGTCCTTACCTTTGATACCAGAGAACTCAATAAAGAGATTTTCCTTGAGATTATGGAAGAGAGAAAAGGCACATGGAGGTGGCACCCAGAAACACCTCAAAATTCACGCTTTTCTTACCTAGGGGAAAATTCCCTCTTAGGACCAAACCTGTTAGAGTGTAAACCCTGCACACTTCAGAGAATAGAATTTCATTGAGAGCCCCAGAAAATCAGCCTCTCTCTCATGTTGAAATATGGCCACTCTTTGGTGTCCAGAGAAAGCAAGGAAAAAAAAAATCCACCAACAAGAAATTGAATTATGCAGCAAGATAAGAGGGAAATGTGAAATTCCTACTGTCTGCTGCAAGTACCAGCAGCAGCCCCGAAGTCTGAGGTTTATATCCTGTGGCTAAAAAAAGAAGTCACTGGCTACTGTCTCCCCTTACAAACCTGCCTGGGTGTAGAACAGATCATACAAAATGCTTTATTCTCGGGAAAATCTAGGATGATGAAAATAGAGCATGAGACACTCTCAGAGGGGTTGTAAGGCAGAGACATTCTGGTCAGTATTTCCACAATGACTCTGCAAATCAGTGCTGGTTTTGCTCTCTAAGACAATCAGGTAATCGTCTTAATTGCTTTTAATTTTACCAAGACCGTGACTCCCTCAGTGCATCTGGAATTATGCAGTTGTTATGGTGCCTGACCAGGAGTGTCTGTCATTTTTTAGGCTGTTTTGTGCTTTCTTTGTTGAAGATGAATGGGTTTAGGTCTTTTTTTTTACCTTTTCTATATATCCAAGCACATTCTCTACTGGACCTATTCTTTTTAAAAATTATTAGTAAAATGCTGGTGATGGTCAACCAGGAGTTCTGAAAAAAAACCCCTCAGATGGAGTGGAAGCCTTCAAGTAACTGCTTAGAGATGATTTTAATCTGAGTGCAGGGTTTTAAACATTTACTGGCAGCTTTGGCCAACAAATGCTGTTAAAAATCTAGTCAGACTCCTTGGAGAGGATGTCTCCCTTTAGCTGCACTGCAAGAAGTGCTTCTTTGTCTCTCATAAACAAAAGAGTGAGGTTAATGTGGAAAACAGCACTGCAGCATGTGTGCCCTGGACATACAATTTCACACCAGAGCAATAAAACTGCAACAGGGCTTCTCTTTGAGCCAGGTTCTCCCACTCCTCCAACAACCACTCCACAGGAAATGGCTTTGTTTTCTCACTGGTGTCCTCTTTTCACCCCTTTGGTCAGAAGGTCTGTGCAAATCTCCTGCTCCTTCAACAGCTTCAGGCAGACCAGGGGCTGCATCAGCCCAGCTTTCAGATCCTCAAGTAGCTTGGCAGGTGCTGGATCATCTGATCCTTGGATCTGGGGATAGGAACCAACAACCCTCACCTTCTTTTGGTCTTCCCATCTGTAACACACCTGTTTGAACCCATTTTTGGTGGGCAGCTGTGGTTAAGTGATCTGTTTTGGCCATCTGAGGTCACAGATGTTTCCTTCAAGTAAGGCGTGTTTGGCGGAGAATGGGGCAAGAAGTGATCAAAGAGCATCCTGGCAGAGCCTGTGTCTCCAGTATTTCAGTTCTTTCTGTGGCCTCTCCACAGCCCCACAGGTGATTTCTTTAACACCTCTCCCTCCTTGTTTCCCCACTGGAGCCCTGTGAAGGATGACGTCCCTTCTGTCAGCTTTGCCTGTAAGAATGGAGCAACAAACCATCCCATTTGTGTAGCCCCAGCTCTTCCCACGTCAGGGACTGCAGCTGGCAGGCTGAGGACCAGTCTTACCAGAGCAGCAACTGAACACATGGAGGGTTAAAAGTCTTCAGGACCCCCTTTCCTGACACCTCCTCACCAGGAGGGTTGTGCAGTTATTCACTTTATTTAGCAAAGTGAAACAGCTCTCCACTAAAAAAGCTTGATCTCTGCCCTCCAGCCCTAGGGAGCCTGGAGGAGTGTTCAGCTGAGGAGACAGCCCATGGATTCCTCCCTTTTGGATACCCCAAGTGTGTGAGTGGCTGTAGAGCCCAAGGAGGTGCAGTGGACGGTGACCTTTACACACATTGATTTCAAAAATTCAATATCTAAAACTTATTCCTATTTTTATTTTCCTTCCAGTCCAGAATTAATCCCTGTTAAAATAACCTGCTTGTTTTAAAATGAAAAATACATCTGCTGGTGTCACCTTATAGAAATTGCTTTGGAAAAGGCCTGAATCCAATTTGGAGGCCTCTGGCCAATTTCATCAATGTCCAGCCTGACCGTGTGCTCACCACTGGCAGAGAGCCAAAGCAGTATAAAATGCCTGTCCTCATTTTGTGCAAGAGGGCTGAAAAAGGGGCTCATGCTGCACCAGGGACATCCAAACTGCTTTCATCTGAGGAGATACAGCCTGTCAGTGGTGCTCCTACTCCACTGCCTTTCCTTCTTTCTCCCCTCCTCTCCCTATACATTGCTGTGAGATCTCACCTCCTCCCACGGTCTCACTGGTGTCATAATGCACACTTGGCATCAGGATGAGTCTCCAAAAGTGGCTGCAAGGCAGCAGGGTGGCTGCTGGATCAGACATTTCCTTGCAAGGTGGAACTGTAGAAGAGAAGAGAGCAACTGAATGGTGCAGGAATCAACCCCATCTCTCCCTCACTTGGAGGTGGATTTTTCTTAATGAAAATCCAAGTTCTCCATGCTTAGATTTTTAAATGCCTTTTCCATTCACATAAGCAATGGATTAAGTCTTGCCAGTGAAAGATTTTGCTGAAGGTAATAAAAGGACCAACCAGATAAAGTTTGGAAATCATGCTTGGTTACTGGGAAAGGGGTGGCTGGTTGGAAGAAAAACGAGGGATGAGGCCTTGGAGGGTCCATACCCAGCTCTGATTCAGCTGGTAATAGATGAAAAATTTCTTTCCCTCTTTATGCCTTGGGTTATCATAGTGGTACACAGTGGTACTTGGTTATCTCCAGGGCATTTAGGAGATTTATGAATATGAGGCTTGAAAAGTACATTGCCATCAGACAATGAGGGATATTACTGTCTACAGATGCCAAAAAGCATTTGTAGCCTCAGCACTCCTGGTGAAGGCTGAACACAGAAAATGTTGAGAAACAACAATACTAATAATGAAAAAGGAAGCTGTTAGATTTTCCCAAACCTGAAAAAATATATGGTGCAGTTGTTTTTGAAGGCTTTGGCCATAGTTTAGAACAATTTAACCACTGCTAATCTTATCCTTGGAGAATAATTTTTCTGCTGCTGGAGAAAAACAACCATATCCTATTCATTGCTTCTTATATGGCATTTACAGCAGAGTCACTGTACACAGAAAAGCAGTGCAAGGTGAGGTGTCAGGAAAATCCAGGCTTCAACCCTCAGAGGGAGAAATTGGGGAGCAGCACAGTTTTCTTCATAAGACATGCTGCTCCCTCAGCAGGCTGGGAGAAAAGTCTAAAAATCTTCAAGTGGAAAATCATCCCTTTAAATACTAGAATTGTAGGCTCTAATTTTAGGATTTTTAGGTTTAACTGACTGACTGTAGTCATTACAATACTCCATTTTTAGGCACTGCAGGTATTGTAAGTCTGATCCTCTTCTAACACCCTGTTGCTAGGAAAGGCTGCGTTTGATTCCTTTTCAGGCAGTTCAGATGGCAGTGAACAAAGTCAAGCAGGCTTACAAAGCAGAACTTATCTGCAAAAACATTCCCCAAGTTGAACTTGTGCTCTCTGTCCCTTTTTTGACTCACAGGAGTGGAGAACAAGCCTGGCTGGGGCTGTGATGGAGGAGTGAAGTGGCAAAGAATAGCGTGCGGCTTTGATTGCTGCTGGCTGAGTGCTACAGACGTTGGGGTCTGACTGTCTGTGGAGTGGCAGGCTGAAAACTGGGAACAGCTTTTCCTCCAAAGAGAGCAGCAGGATTTACTCACAGGCTTGGAGGCAGGTAGAGGTGTGCAGACAAACTCACTGCTGTAATGGCCCTGCAGTTTGGGGAGACAGGACTCCACGTCCTGTTGGCGTCAATGACACAAGGCTCGTGGCAGTGGGAAAGTGCCACTGCACAGTCTGTAAGTCCTCCCATCCCTCCTGATTATTCTTCATTTCTGGGATACCATCTGAGCTAATTATTCTCTTAGTTTAGATTGACTGCCCAGTGACAATTTGATGCAGTCTGATGGGAGCAGGCCAAATGAGGCAGCAGGAGATACAGGAGATGTGAGACGTGGTGGTGTGTCCTCAGAAGGGACTGCAGCAGGAAGGGTTTTATTTTGAGACACACACAGCTAAGGCTGGATCCCTTCATGCTGCTTAGGACTTTCCAATTCCCACAGGGGTCTTTCTGAAGGAAGATTCTCCTGTCCAGGTTCAGACAGGCATCCCAGGAAGTCTGGCAGACAGGATGCATGCTGCAGGAGTTAAATAAGCATGGTAGAGCGTCTGCTGGCACTAATAATATAATTCAGTCTTGAAATTCAGAGTTGAGGGAAGCTTTTGACATATTCCACCTTTTAGGTAACCACCAGAGACATGCAAATAAAAACACACATGGAAAAGTCAGAAATTTCTTGTTGCTTTAAGCTTATTTTAATTTGTCACTCAGTAGGGAATGTATCAGCCCTTCACTTTGCTACGTAACTAAAATTATTACTTTTTCAACTCTAAGGTTTTTTTTGTGGTAGCTCTGGAGCTAAGAAACTCAAAAGAATGAATGCACCACCTTCCAGCAAATTGTTATTGCTTGGTTTATAACCAATTAGTCCACGTGAAGAAAGGAATCAATCTCTCTAAAAAAGGAGGAAAGAGAGAATTTGAGCAGTTTAACAAAAGGAAATGGGACACAGAAGATGAGGATCCTCTGAGCATGGGGAGATGCTGAAGGTTCCAAACAAATGTAGTTGTTTGCTTTTTTCATTTATCATGGTGTGAGGAATTTGTCCCTGTCCTGTGTGATGGTTGCCTGCAGCTCCTTGTGTGTTGTAGCTCAATCCATATTCCTCCCTGCTCCTCTTTACAGCCTGTGCAGGGGAAAGCAATGTCTTCATTTCTTCCTTGTGTCACTGGAGTGGGGATTGCTCTGTGTGCTGCAATTGCAGAACATTTCTGGCTAAGTTGCAAAATACTGAGGTTGGCTGTGTACAGAGCAAGATTCAGGCTTTGCCCCAAATTTTGGAAGTGAAGATTACTGGGTGATCATGAAGCCTCTTGCCCTCTTGTGTGTCCCATCATGTTCAGAACAGGTAAGACATAGTGACACTGATGGAAAGCTCTGGATCACAGTGTCCGTTAGCATGTTGTCCGTGGTCAGGGTCATTCATAAGGAAAATTTTGGTGGGAAGCAGAGATTTGGTGGGCTGGTGTCCAAATCACTGGATGGTAGTTTGGGATCACCTGTTCATGGGTTTTTCCAACAGTGACATCAGGGTCTCTATCCTCACAGCATCTTTGCAATAGGAAAGGGTGATTTGACCTGGATGCAATTCCATTTCACTGATGATGTTTCACTTTCTATAATCCTGGAGCAAGAAAAATCTGCTCTGGCAGCTGTGTCCTGCTCTTAAATGTCTCCCTGAGAAGCCTCATTTGTAAGAGTCAGGAATGTGAGTCTGGAATCAGAAATCAAACAAATCCTTGGCCTACTTTGGACCCTCAGCTCACTCAAAACCAGGCCTAGGCTTGTAATCTCTCCTGCTATAGCTTCTTGATTTGTAGAAGGAAAGATCAGGGTAATTTTATGTGTGCACTTGTCTGCTTATTCCTTGCTAAAGCCTTCCTCAAGTAACCATTCATTTTGTATTTGATGTGTTTGAGCATTTCCAGCACACTCACCGTGGTTTCTCCTGTCTGAAACAGGATTTTCAAATTCTTCTACTGCTGCAATGATCTTTTAGAGCAAACACGTTTTGTGTCAATTTGGTGCATGAGGAAAAGTGTGCCCAACATGCACGCTCCTTTCCTTCCTCCAACAGTGGTCATCCTCTCTTTATCCTGATGATCTACCTTCCCACGCTGCTGGGGGTCTGCAGTTTTCTATCTGGTTATGGATTTATGCTGTCATTTCAACACACAGATTTTTCTTTTTTTTTTTTTTCACTCCACAGGTCTACTGATTTTTAGTAACGCTGGGAATTCATCAAAGGAAATGAATTCGGTTTAGTATATTCAATGTGTTTGTTAGAAGACCCTTTGTTGAGTTTGAATAATTGGAGATAGTTCATTTCATCACCACTCTCAGGTCCTGGCCTCCATCATTTTGAGTCAGATATAGAGATTTAAAGGTAAATTGTAGTCAGTAGCTTATGGGACTGTATTCCTGATGGACACAAAGTGTGATGATAAATTGTTCATAAACCACATCACAGAATGCTCCTTATTTTGTCTTTGAATTACATCACTGTGTCCCTAATTGCTTTTGATATTGCTGTGCTTATTTCAGGACACTTTTGTTGAGTGAAGAATTTTCTTTCTTCCACTTCAGTATAAATGTACTATCTGTAGTTCTGTTGCACTCTGTTCAAATTTTATTCCAATGCTGTGGAGGACATTAAACCAATTTCATTGCATTAGTTTCTGCCTGTCTGATTTCAGCCCCAATTCTGGGGGCATGAAGCAAATCATTAGTCAGAAGTAAACTGAAGAAATATGAAATATCTGTTAAAATACTTTCTGAAAAGTAAACGTCAGGTCCATGCAAGTGTTTTGCCTTCAGCAGGTTCATTGGGCTCATCTCTACTGAGCAGTGGTGAAGTTTGTCATCACACCAACCACAGGTGTGGCTCAGCTGTCACCATCTGACATGAGGCCCTCACAGCCAGGAGATAATCCATCTGGATCAGCTCCAGGCCACACACAGGCATCCGAGTGTCCAAACCTGGGAGTCATGGTCGCTTTCTCTCCAAGCTGTTCGTCCACTGCTTGTAACTCCTGTGCTTCTGGCTACTCCATGTCCCAGGTGTCTTGGTTTGGAAAGACAGGTGTCTGCCAGGGAAAAGCTGGAGCTTCCCTTGGAATGGAGAATGCAAACCCCCCTCCCTCCAAATTATTATAATTTTGCAATTAAGGTGCTTCCAGGCAAAGGTGTGTAAATAGGAATAGCAGTTCTGAACTAGGAATATTAAAAAATACAAATGTAGTAGTACAAACAACAAGAAAAAAACCCCCCAAAAAAATCCTAGAAACGCTGACAGAGTCAGAATACAACCTGTCACCCTGTTGGTCAGGGTGTTGGGAGCTGTCCAAAATAAGTCCTCCTGGAGTGACAGATGTGCTTCTGTTGGAGCAGAGATGATCCTGTAGAAGGGTCCAGTGGTGGCAAGGTCCAGTCTTCCTCTGGGAATCCAGTGCAAACAGGCTGCCCTTGTGTTCTGAATCTCAGTTTTTATAGGCAGGAATGCTTGGCTCCTCCCATTGGGTGAAGCATCTCCCAATGGGATGAGGTAATTGTATCAGCCATGCAGTGAGCCTCGATGGCCCATGAACAGCAGATATCCCCTGGAGGGAGGATGGGTCATGGAAGAGACAAAGAACACTGCCCCACCTGGTTTAACAGCTGGCCCATTAACAGAACACGGCCTCATCCTCCCCTCCAGAGCATGAGGAAAGAAACATCTCCCCAGCCAGTTTCAACAGATGGGAAATGGCATACATCTTGCATTGAACCCAAGACACCAGGAAAGGCAACGAGTCCCTATCCCAACCCACAGCAGCCAGGGGCCTCTGGTGCTCTTACAGAGCCAGCTGAGGTGGAATGGAACCCCTCTGAGAAAAGACCTTCAGCTCAGGCTACTTCATCCTTTGACTGTTGCTTGAAGCAACTGCCCTGATGAGTGTGTCTTTCACCAGACATAAAATTTTGAGGCTCTGGGAGCCCAAACGCAGTAGTTTAGTCAAGGAAGTGTTGTCCTTTCTTATGGATACACAAGGAACCTTCTGGCCACCTCAGAACACAAATTTAAGGGCTAAGCAGTGCCGGAGAGCAGGCAGGCTGCAGTAGTTCTGGGACTTGAGCAGAATTTAGGCTGCCTGAGTGTTACCTGCAGGACCTGATCAAGGAGAAAAAAGAAGTGTGTTCCCCATCCATCCTCACCGCTTGCAGGATCAAGTGCCCTCTGTTGGGTCTGGGAAGAGTTTGTCTGAAGTCTCACTCAGTTTCTGCACATTTAGGGATGGACACATCATGTGCCAGAAAGATGAAGTATTCAGAAACTAATGTACCAAGTCATAAGAAAGCATAACAATGAAACTATTGACAGCTGCAGCCAACAACTCCTAAGGAAGTTTTGGTGAAGTCAGAAAATTCCCTTTGTGTCTGGCTGAAAATGGGGATACTGTGGGCTGACCTCATCCTGCTGAGCTTTGCCGACCAACAGAGAGCAAGGAGTCAGGAAACCGCTGATCTCCTTAGTTTGTTAAGCATTTCTCCTCTCTCATTGCTTTCATCCCCATTTTCTGTGACTTCTGTGAAGAGCAGGATGCCTGACTTTTTAGTCTGTGGTGTCCACTGCCCTGACTTTTCCCTCTTCTGATTCACTGCAGGATTTTACATTTGCTTTACGCCTTTTAAGGCAACTTGAGTTCCTTATATGGAGAGCAGCCCTATTCTGAGTGTTAGACTTCCTTGGCTCTGATGTTTTGTGAAAGGAAAGGAGCAGATCTTTCCATGGTTTCTCACTACATTTACTGTTCTTGCAATGCAGATGTTGCAGCACATGAAAGGCCTGAATAAATGATCAGTCGAGTGTTTTTTAGGGACAAATACGTAGCCCACACATGGTCCTGCGGGTATTAAACGAGGTTAAGGAAATCTGAGAAGTGTTTGGAGTCCAAGAAGTCACCTCCTCACTGGAAAGGTAAGGAGCAAAGCAGGTACAAAGCAGATTGTCTCCAGAGGGACCAGGAAGAATATGTAATCCTTTTACAAAATAGCAGGTCTGTTATCTTCATAGTGCTTCACTTTAGAGTGGTATCCTGGCTTTCAAAAATCCTCTGTAAATTGAATTTGTGTAGATGTGTGCCCTAGGAAACCTCTCAGGAAAACAAATAGGTGCCTTTCTGTGCTTTTTGTCCTGTAAATTCAGACAGCCTGCATTTTCCTTCTGAAAATGATGCAGAGTTCAATAGTTCAAATGAATCAGAGTAGCTCTCACATTATTTACTTCAGCCCTGTAAGATGAGCTTGACACAGGATACTAATTACTGAGATCTGTCTCTGTGTCAAACACACAATCGACACAGAAATCTGATTCTGACAAGTGAAAAGGGAAACCACTATTTGCAAATTTCTCTCAAAAATCTACCTCCTTTCAGTGGTGACTTTTGGATGTCACTTCCAGCCTGTGTTTGTCACAGAATGCAGGGATTTATGGTCCAAAATTCTTGATGATGAAGAGATTTTAGTCAAGGTGTACCTCAGACCAGAATGATTTGTGGGGAGCAGTGTCACTCTGAGGATAGAAGGACTCTTGGCTCACACCAGAAGCATAGTGAGAGCCACAGGCCATTTCAGGGAAGGACAAGGATGACAGAACGCCCCACTGCGCTGTCAGGTGCACAGAACATCACAGCACCCTCTGCCCCGTCCATTCTTTCACAGATCCAACACATGACTCCTTCACATGTGCAATATGATGAATATTGTGCAGGTCACCTCTTGAGCTACCGAGATGGGAAGCACTTGAGTTAGCTGTTTATTTTAACTTTCCTTTTTGACCTCCCATGTCAATGTAGAGACAGCCAAAAGATCCTTTGACTAGCCCCTTGTGAGGCATTACCCTCAGCACATTGGAGCTGTGTGCTGTGCTATCCCAGGGTGATTAATGTGAATCTTGGGCACATCCTGGTCTGAAATTCTAGCAGAGTTTTGCTTGCAGAGGGGGAATTGTGTGGAGCCACCCTTGGCTGAGTTTGATCAATGCAGGGAGAACTCTAGATGGCATTTCCTGCTCTCCATCTCCACTGGATGTGTTGATATGAAGTTTTGGCAAGAATTTGATACCAGAAGTTATAAGGTTAATGTCTACAACTGAGTTGCCATATCTCCTCAACCTTAATGAGCTACCTGTGTGCCTTCCTGATGCCTTTGGGTGGAAAGCCAGAGCACATCTAGTAAATAAATTGCTTTCCACCCCTGCCTTCAAGTCTGCTTCCTTCAAATGAGCACAGACACGAAACACAGCTGTGAACCTAGGCCACAATCTTTCATTTTAATTTGGGATTTTAACCAAAGCAATAGTCTTCCCAAGGCTTGCTTCATCACAGTTCGAAGGTGTTCAATAGAACATTAACTATTGCTAGTGCAGTTCCTCAGATTTTTGGCTTGCTGGGAGAGCTGCTTGTGGCTGCTTTGCATTCAGAGCTTGCTGTGCATTGCTTGGGCTCATTCTGCTTCCTCACAGATTCATATTTAAGTGTGGTCATCTCTCAGAAGGAAGGCTAAGTTAACTTGCTGAAAAAGCAAAGAGCTTTTTCTCCACAGAACGAAATTGCAAGTCTCTTCCAATCTCATTTATGTGGCTGTTATACCAGTGTGGACACCTGATTTACGACGCTGGCCTGATTTACAACTCTCCAAGACCAGATTTAGCCCTAAGAGTTTTTTGAATTAATGCAAGTGGAAACATAGCTGGGGAAAAAGAAAAAAAAAAAAGGTGAAGGAAAATGCACTCTAATGGTTGCTAATGAGAGGAATAATTATGGGTAACTGGTGATGCAATACACAACATCGCTGAGCTGAAGTAGTGACATTCGGATTTATGTCCAAGCTCTTAGGGCACTGCAGCAGCTCTCCCATGGGGAAAGGCTGAGGGAGCTGAAAAACTTGTCAGGTAAGTGCCAATCCTCTTCCTTTTGTGTTGCCAGCCTGGTGGGAGGAAAGACAACACTGCCATGCTCTGGTTCTGAAGATGTTTGCTCCACCAATACAGTGCCTGGCTGACTCTTGCTTTTTGGGTTTTTTTTATTAAAAACACATTGCGTTTCCACCTAATCCATGAAGTCAGGAGTCCCAAGTTAAGTAAATAAATACATTTTCACATCTATTTTTACCAAAAAAATATTTGCAAATATGCTTTTCTACGGGAACAGATGGTTTGATCATTTCTGTCTCTGCAGAATGTCTTGTTTTGGTAGGATATGGTCATTATCTCTGTTGTTTTTGTTAAGCTTTTACTTTCTGTCAGTTTTCACCATTATCACATATCAGGTTGCACTGGAACCCCACTCTCTGACTGCAACAAAGTGGCTTTACCAATTATTTTCATGATTTCTTAAAATACTTGCAGCTTTCATTCCAATTTGCAATGAAATAGCAAAATTTCCTGGGCCTAGAAATTGTCATAAGCTCTCTTTTTAAAGCAATGGGCCAAGGGACACAATTTAAAGCACAAGATAAATAACTTGCACACACTGCCTGCACTGAAGAAGATGGATTGTGTGTGTTCCCTCCTCTCATCTTTGTCTTGTACACCATCTTGCTTGATGGACTGCCAAGCAAGGGCTGAAATGTGCTTTAGACATCCTTCAGTGCCATCACTTTTCTCCTTCCTGACCAGTGGGATTTAACTCACAATGTTTAGCACAGAACTGCACACTCCATTTGGTACAGCTTCAAGAGCACAATAATTACAGGAATAAATCACCAATATCTGCACCGTGTTTGTGGAAACTAGGATTATAAAGCACTAGAGAACTGCAACACTGGCTGCTGGAGAGGATGGTGCTGGGAAGCAGTCTGTCTCTAAAGCTACCTCCCTAAGGAAGAGAGTTAATTATGATAATTATATAGCTATTCTTTAATTTCTTTGGGGACCAGAACTTTGGAAATGGGTCTGAGCTCAGGTATAGGCAGAAAAATCTAGAAATGACCCCAAATAGAAAAACTGTGGTGTTCAAGACACCACCTTCCAGACATGAGAGCATGGAGGATAGTTTTTCTAACTCTCTCAAACATAATCATGTCTTGATCTTTGAAAATACTCCAGCTTATTGTTCCTGTAGAAAGTAAAGGAGTTTAAAATGTCCAAAAAGTGCTTATGTCTGCTATGTAAAGTTCATTTTTATGATCTTGGTCCTCTTGAAGGAGTCACAGCCAGCCCAAATTTACAGACAGATTCAATATACAACAAATTTGGTTTGGTTTGCTTGAAAATCTGCAAGCTTGGCTCTCTTGCTGACCATTCTCCCCTTGTCCCAACCATGGCAATATTCAGTACTGGAGCAACACACATTTGTGGAAGGTGCCTCCAAGCTGTGGCTCCACTCAACCCACCAAAGAGCCCTCCAGAAAACTTCATGGTGTGTGTACAGGCACCCAACTTTGGGGATTTTTTGGCTTGACATGCATTAAAGAAAAGATAACTTCAGCTACTGAGTAGAGGTTAATTTATTATTGACAGTTGTTGGACATTACGTGTATGACCTTGAAGGTTTATGGAAAGGTTCTGTATCTCTCTCATGTTTCTTGAAGGAGTTGTAGAATCATAAAAACCAAGAACAGTTTAGGTAGGGAGTGACTCTAAAAATCATCCAGTTCCACTCCCCTGTCTTGGAGAAGGACGCCTTTTACTAGACCAGGTTGGTCAAAGCCCTGTCCAACCTGGCCTGGAACACTCTCACGGATGGGGCAGCCACAGCTTCTCTGGATAATCTGTGCCAGGGCCTCACCACCCTCACAGTAAAGATTTTTTCCTAATATCTAATCTAAGCCTACTCTCTTTCAATTTGCAGCCATTCCTTGTCCTGTCTCTCCACATCTCTCCCATAGGTTCCCTTCACAATATGGAAGACTGTATTTGTGTCACCCCAAAGCCTTCTCTTTTCCAGGTTGAACAATCCCAATGCTCTCAGCCTTTCCTCATAGCAGAGCTGCTCCATCCCTCTGATCATCTTGGTGGCCTCCTCTGGGCTCTCTCCAACAGCTCAGTGTTCCTCCTGTGCTGGGATCCCAGAGCTGGATGCAGCACTGCAGGTGGGGGGTCTCAGCAGCGAGGTATGCCCAGGGGGTGATTCTTTGATGCTTGTATCCCCAGCCATCTGCTCTGTTTGTGCTGTATATTGAGTTCTGTGCCTTTGAGGCTGGTTCTGAGAGTGAAGCAGGGGAGAAGTAGAAGCGCCGAGTTTGCTTTTGAGAAAGCTGCCTGACTCCTACACATTCCCTTGCCAGAGTGTTCATCTGAAGCACGGACGGACTGTGGAACAGACATCGCTTGTGCTTTTAGTTAGCTTTGGCCAGCTAGGGCAGAGAAGTTCTCTGGATTGTTTTTTTTTCCCTTTTTCTTGGGACTGTTTAAACCTGTTCTGGACTGAAAGATGCAGAGGAGCATCAGGAGCTCGGACCTGCGGCCTACCAGGGCCCAGACCTCAGGAGGACTTATAAGATTGAGAGAGGCAAGCTACACCCACAGCAAAGACTTTCTGAATTTACCTCTCACTTCAGAACAACAAAAGGTTTTATTGTTTCATATAATCCATTCTTTGTGCTTGTGGGCACTTTGTTTGTTAAATAAATAGTTTTTTCCACTATTTTCTGAGGAGGTTCTTTCCCAGACTGCTTGGGGGAGGGGCCATTTGGGTTTGCTTCCCAGAGGGATTCTGTTTGGAGGTTTTCTCCCAGATTTGCCCTAAACCAGAGCAGGGGATAATGCCCTCCCTGGCCCTGCTGCCAGCGTTGCTGGGGATGCAGCCCAGGGTGGGATTTGGTTTCTGGGCTGAAAATGCACATTGCCAGCTCCTGGCCGGCCTCTCACCCACCACACCTCACAGGAGGATCTGCCACAGCTCACTCTGGTTCTAGCCAAGAATGGAAGGTCAGAGCAGAAGAGTGATAGCTGATAAGGCACAACAAATCAAAAATGAGATACCTGCAGGGGCTTAGGCAGCCCTCAAACATAAGGAGCTTTTTTTTTTTTCCTGCTCTTTCCAGCTGATTACAGTGAATGAGGAGTGTCACTGGGCTGTTGGTACGGATTTAGACTGCCTTGCCAAGGAAAACCTTGTTACCTGGGTGAAACTGTGTAGTCTCCAAACAAAACACATCATAAATGAGAACAAGTGCCCAACATTTATATGACCAGGCTGGCTATTTTCTTTCTGTGATAAATACCAATGCTGAAAGGCAAACAAGAAGCAGAATCTACTCTGTTCTCCAAAATTTAGGATAACAGGGTTTCCAAACTATTTAAATTTGGAACCACTCAAATGCTAAAAAGACATCAAAACCAATGTAAAATATTTTATAAATATACTTCAATATGGCTTATTCGTTTTGCTTTGATTAAAGTAAGGACAAATTTCTCGTGACATTTTCAAAACAAAATGGGACAACCTCAATAAGTCATTTCCCTTTTTTTGTTCTATCTAATAATAGTTCGAAAACAGTATCCAGACAAACATTTCACTTGCAGGAAAACTTGCAGGGAAAATTTCTTCTGGTTAAAATATTTCAACCAGCTCTGGGATTGAAAAAATTCTGGATTAACATTTATTTTACAGACAGATCGATTTTGGTGCAGGACCACCTGGCTTGTGAATACCAGGAGATAAAACAAACATATACAAATCTCAGGACAAAGGTTTCTGTCACAAATAAATCAATGTCCCAGCAGCACATAAATAAAAAGTGGAAGAGGAGAAACCTTAAGGTCCTCATCTTGTGACTCTGTTAGGATTCAAGTCATGCTGATGTATGAAAAACGTTGTCAGGGAACAATAATTCACTTTACTTTGGATTAGACAGATGAGGAAATATGGAATCTTCCATTAGTTTTCAGAGCTGGTATTTAACATTCATGTGAAAAGTGAAATTCTCAGTGTCAGTCAGGAATGAAGCTGTAAGGGAGAGAAAATCTAAGGCTTAGCCAAAATTTTAAAGGGACTGGTGACACTGGACTGCTAATGGAATATAATTTGTGTAAGGGTAATCCAGAACCATCTGTGTCTCTTTGATGCCTCTTCAGAACTGGACATCCAGAAAGTGAGGAGCACATCTCAAATTAGTTTAGAATTAATTAAGTGATTAATTCTAAACTGTTCCTGGAGAAGAAAGTGGGCACCAATACCAAGGGAGGGGGTTGGCCTCTTCTCTCAGGCAACCACCAACAGGATGAGGAAAAATAGCCTCAAGCTGTGCCAGGGAAGGCTCAGCTTGGACATCAGGAAAAAATTGTTCATGGAGAGGATGTTTGAGGTTTGGAATGGGCTCTGGTCATCATCCCTGGAGCTGTTCAAGAAACAGCTGGATGTGGCACTTCAAGTCGTGGTTTAGTTGACAAGGTGGTGATCAGTCAAATGATGAATTCAATGATCTTGGAGGTCTTTTCCGACCTAAATAATTTTATGATCTTGGGGTTCTCTAGACAAAAGAAATTGTGGGTGTTTAAGTAATTTGGCAATTGTCAACACTGGCTTACAAGTAAGAACAAGTAAGCAAAATAAATACAATGTTTTTATAGGACTTTTTTAGCACTTTGCTTTCCCGTTTTCAGACATCTTTTTCTAAGAACTGTTAGTTATTGCCCAGAAGTGGACTTTAGCAAGATGATTAGCATGGTGTCAAGGGACATCAAGTGGTCATTTGAAGAAATCTTCCCATCAAAGCAGTGGCCTTGGGCTGCCCTGTGCACCCACAGAGGCTGAGACTCACAGAACTGTAGTAAAAGTGCAGTACTGACCCATGGAACTGAACTAAAAATGAATATTCATAAATGTGTCCACTCTGTGCGTGTACTTTGTGCAGTCCATCAAGGACCACCCACTCACTCCCCATGATTCCACTGAGCCAAATATTTGGGAAACAAATCCTTAAAACTACCTAGGATTTCTCTACTCCCTTGGGCAGCTCTAGGTATTGGCATCAGCCAATAAATTCCTAAATATATTGAAAAAGAGCTTGTTGCAATAAACCTCATACTGTAACTTTGACAAATACCCAGTCCTGACCATCAGTGCTTGTTTCAGAAGCATCTGAGGACATTTGTAAAATGCAGGTGGGTCGTGTTCTGGGTATGGGAGAAAAACAGTCTTGTAAGATGGGCAGCCCTGAGCAGCCTGACCTAGGAGGCTCTTCTTGAGCATGGGAGTGTGGGACTAGGTGGCTTCCAGGGATATTTCCAGCCTCATCCATTCCATAAGCTGTGATTCTGTTCAGTTGCAACGATATTGGAAGATTTGTTTTGAAAACAGTTATGTGTATTGGTTTGCCCTTGGAATTTTTTGCCCCTCAGTATGACCTCATGCTCGTAATGTGGTTTCAGTCTGCTAAAGTGTAATTTTTCCTAGTGTAAAAACACTTGCGCTGCGGGCCAAAGCTGGGCGTGTCCCAATTTCAGGAACACTGAAATGAAACTCACACCACGGCTGTTTTAGAAAACTCTCCCCTTAATTCAAATCTGACTCCAGTTTTTATACATATGTACAGAGGTCAAGAGATTGGCTACACAGGTCGCCACCTCTTCAACCTGGATGGTGGACATCACCATCAATCATTTCTTCTCTCACAGGAGAAGTATGTAAACATTCTAAGAATAGATATTGTTTTCATGAAGCTGCGTGAGAAAGTTCTACAGAAAGACAAAAAGAAAGACAGCTCAGGGCAACACACTTGCACAAAACTTTCACCTGCTCTAATTCCCAGAGTTGCTGTGTGAAAAGTTTCCACATCCATAATAATCCGCCCAGCTCTGGAGCCAGAAAGATCAGTGCTTGAAACATTGCTGTCTACACCACTTCTAGATTCCTTCCAAGCCTGATGTACTCCTAAGTAGATTCTGTGCATGTTTTTCATGGAAGCTTAGGAAAAAATAATTTTTTAAAATTCATCTCAGTTATTCTCTATGAGGAATTGGCATAGTCTCTGGTAACAAGTAATTGCAGCAATTTTAAAATTTTCCTCTCTATTCTTTACAAGTACTTTAGATTTAACAAACCCAGTACCTAGACTCACGTCATCTCATCTATTTCCCTGGTTGCCCTTGTGATGCCTTAGTGGGATTATGCAGCTTCAGCCTTTTTTTTTTTTCCAGCTGTTAAGTTTCTAAGCTTCTATTCCTAAGTATGTAACAGCACAGAAGTGAACAGCATTCTGAAAATGTTGTTAGAAGTTCTTAATTGAAATCACTTATAGCATTTGTTGTATTTGTATTCCTGATTTTTTCATCATGTTTTCCTTCAGCCTTTCAACTAAGGCATGTTGAAATCATTTGCGGTACAAGGATTTGACATGAGACATCTCTCTGTCTTTAGAGGTTTAAAAAAAAAAATCTAGCTTGACTAGGAATTAGGAATATTGGCACATTCTGACAGCCTTTCTTATGCCACGGTGTTAATTTTTACCAAAGGCTCCCTGTGCCACTGATAATTTAAAAGAAAAGAGGCCAGAAGTTTCCTGCACCTTTGGAAAGAAATGCAGCCATCCCATCCCTCTGCAAGGATGGGATGGCTTCAAATCCATTTGAGAAATGTACTTCAGTGCTGTTAGTCATGATCTTTCATGGGACCTTGCTTCCAGGTCCTGTGAGTGGGACCTGCAAGTGTGAGGGGCTGGAGACAAGCTCTGATGCTTGCAGGATCCCAGGATAGAGTCTGTTCCCATCATATCAAGGTATCTCGTGGATGCTTCCATCACCAAGTGATGGTCGAGTCCATCAAGACATGAAGGGACCTGATTCTTCCTCTGTAGAATAGAGATAGCTGTGGCCGCTCTCCAGTTCCTTCTTCTTCCAAGAGCAGAAACCCTGGAAAATGGAGTCACTTTATTTTTGAAACATCACCAGAAAAGGTAGACCTCAATGCTGTGAATGTGTTAGGTGTAGCTCTGAACTGAGCAGGCATTTCCATTTCCATACAGAGCTGCTGCCCTCCTCCCTGATTTCTAGATGTTTAGCCAATCTTTGGTAGGAATGAGAGTCCTGGTATCGGGAAGAGTAGTTCTGCTTTTGGCCAGAAGAAGAAATGTCAGGAGGCAGCGGGAGGAGAGTGATAGCACAGTGTTGCTGTTGAGCAGAATTTCTCTGACTTTTAATTCTGAACTTTGGGTCAATTTTTGATTTGTCTCCTGCTCTGCTCACCCTCTCCCACAGCAATGAAGCAACTTTAAATGCTACTGCAAAAGTAGCAAACTCACCTATGAAAAGGTTCCCTGTTACACCATGCAAATTCAGACTGTGGGAAGCATTGTCTCAGTCCCTTTCTGTCATTTTTCAGATATCAGTTCTTTTATGGCAACTCATCCCACTTCAGCTACTGAATCCAAACTTTGCAGAGGTTCAGCAGTGCTTCCTGTCCCAGTGTACTCACATTTCCATGTGCAATTACATTTGTATCAGTTATTGATCAAAATGACTGATACAAATGACACTCAAAATGTCACTTTACCATTTTTGCAGTCACCCTCCTGCGAATTTTCCCTTCTCACTTTGAATTTCTTCCAGACATTTCAGTCTCTTTAAAACCTCTGTTTTTACAAGTGCAGCAGTGCTTTTCCCAACAGGTAAAATTATTTCCATTCCAGGTGTTTGCTGAGCAGTTAATAACTATGTCTTATAAATCAAATGACCCAGCACTTTCTGAAAAGCAATGGAAACTTTTCTATCGGTGGGAATGTGTCAGTATTTTAATTAAATGCAAAATAATACTCATTACATCTAACAGTGCAAGTAGAATAGGCTTACCATTTATCCAAATAAATGAGCAAACAGTCCAAATCCCAAAGCAACAGAATGAAATGGAATTAAGCTGCCTGTGATGGTCTCCCCCCTAAAATAAACATTCCTGGTCACTGTATCACAGGTGCTTCCATTTTTCAATTTATTTCTTAATTACATTTTCCTTTCAGAGTTTTTTTTCTCTGACTTCAGATGTCATAATTCATCTCTCACTTTTCGTTCCTTTCTAGAAGTTACCTTGGACTCAGTCAGAAATGGAAGAGGGGGAGCGAGAGGGGGCACTGATTGAAATGGAAAATGGCATCGCTGTATTAAGGTCCAGAATAAAAAATGCAAGAGTTTCCAAAAGGTAAGGAATTAAAAAAAAAACAACAAAAAAACCCCACAAAAAACCAGCCATGGGTACAAAATATCAGCAAAGTACCCTCTGGTTGAGTCAATTTTGTCCTGCACATTAAACTACTTCCACAGAAGAGACACTGAAGGTTAAGCTTGCAAAGCACAGAGGGACGGGTGACAAGGCATGGCTGCAGGGGGTGTTTTGGGCTCTCAGATGCAGCATTTGGGCACCTGTGGGGAACTGCAGGCAGGGTAATCCACAGCCAGGAATTCCCTCCTGCCAGTGGAGTCTGGAGTGGCTGTGCTGGGTCACTGCCCTGTGCAGGGAACTCACTCTCCGGCATCGCAGTTTCAGTGTAGTCCAACCACACAGCAATCATCCCACCCTTTGCCAGGCTCCTAGGGAATATCTGTGCTGCTAAAGGAAAGGCATGGAACCAGCTTGAGTGCTGGACATCTATTTTTGGCGTTGCTTAGCTGATAATTCACTTTCCAACTCTGTAGTTGACCCATGCAACTCACTTCTAGACAAATTCAGGACAGAAAGAGTGAGCTCTAAACAGCAGAGATGTGAGCCAGCTGCTTCCACTTGTGCTTGGTGACTGGGCCTGTTCCCTTTAGCAGCACAGACATGGCTTAAGCAACCTTCTGGAGGAATTGGCGTTGATGTTGTATCCCAAAATAACGTTTGCAGTTCTTTAGGGTGGAAAGTTACAGGTGAGACATTGAGTTTGGGGTCATTAGTCATTCAGAGGCTTCACAAAAGCCATGTGGAGTAGATTCTGAAACCAATAGGGCCTGGACTCCTTGAAGAGAGTGGGAGAATTTTCCATGGCTCCAGGGGCCCCATATCTGACCGTGGCTGCAGAACAGCTTCAGGGACTTGGACTGTGCATGGTCCTGTAGGAAAGCATCCACAGGGTTCTCCACACCAGAAATAGCTTTCTGCACCTTGCCTGACTGTGTTCTGGCCAGCTGGAGGAAAGCAGAGTTTTTGAGCAGTCCACCATCATGTGTTACTGCCTTTTCTGTCCTGTTTGCATCCCATAGGCACTGAGCTCTATTGAGATGTATTTTTACTAACAGAATGTGAAAGCCTAATAGGAGTGACTTCTCTGTCTTTATCAGCAAAAAACGCATGTATAATCTGATATGAAAACTACTAATCCATCAGGACTTGGACATTTCATTAGCATGGAGAGAGGAGCTTTTATTGCCTGTTCAAGCTCATAAACTTGTCTCCAACTGGAAGGAAGTGGCATGTAGTTTGAAATCCTGGAGCTGGGCAGTACATGTGCTCAGCTGCCGCGTCAATCTCATTTGCCCCAGGGGGATGCTTGCAGCACTGTACTAAAGCCCACGCTTTAGTAAAGGTCGCACGAGGAGAGGCTGCTCCTTGTCATGCTGCTCTGCAGCAGCAGTTTTGCCTCTGCAGGCATTCTGCTGGGAGCTGAGGTCTTGCTTGGGAAAGGGCTACTTGGTTTGGGATAGTTTATAAGCTGCTGACCAGCTAGGATATCCTCAAGAGCATGGAAATGGAGAAAAGAAAGGAAAAGTAATTTATTGAGAGTCATAGGTGAGAATTTACCTGGGCTTTCCACCCAGCAGCATCAATTCCTGCCTTAGAGTGATGTATAATTCACTGGAAAAAATCTTGTGTCCTTTCTTCCCTCTGTCACTCTGTGCTGCCCCAGTCATGCTCAGCTCACAGTCACTTTGGCTCTGTTTCACCCTCACCAGTGCTCTGCCTCCCTGTCTTCTCCTTTCCCCTTCTCTCACTGACTCTGCATATGCCTACCAGGGCTTTCCTGCTTCCCTACCCCTTCTCTTACAAGGTTCAACTAGATTTATCCTCCTTCTCCCTTTCCCCAAGCTTAGGAAGGGTTCTTCTGTGCTAGCTCTTCTTCCTAAACTGGGGAGCGTAGATTTGAGCCTTGAGTGAGGGCATTTCTTCAAAGAGCTCCTGGAGAGGACAAGGAGGTTTAGGACTGGCTCTACTCCTGGAAAGAAAAGTTCAGTCTAGTTTCCCCCTCCAGAATTTTATATTTCATCTAACGGTAGAAAAGATTATATGTAGTCTATTGCTATCAGAACCATGGTATAGAACTACTGTAGGAAGATTCACAGAACTACTGTAGGAATATGTACTTATGCATAGTAAGGGGTTATATAGAGGGTTTTCTGTTGTCCCTCAGCTAACCCTAACCCTAAAGTTGCAGCTTTATCTTACATTTTACCTTTAACTTGTCCTGAGAAATCTGATAGCAGAAACATGCCAATGCAGTACAACTCAGCGACCTGATAAAGCCAAAATCAGTCCTGACCCACAACTACGTGATCCATTAGGAAAAAGGCAAAATCCTCAGTGTATTTCTCTGACCATTTCAGCTGTTACTCAGTAACTATATGCAAATCCAGGGTTATTTCTCACAGCTGGCACAGCCAGGCTTAGATAAATATAAAACTTGCTTTAAGGGAATAGCTCGTAATTGGGTTAGGCACAAGGTTTTAATTAGATTTACATAAATGCATACAATGCATGGCAGAAATCAATAACCTGGAGAGCTTCTTTGGGCTCATTGTTTAAATCAGCAACACCGAGTCAGCTGAATTTTACACGATATTTACACACTCCATCCCTACAAAAATTGCACTTTTCCCATGACTGATGGCATGTTTGAAACAGGCTGTGCTGTCCCATGTTTGTGTCCTTTTTTATCTGCCTGGCCACTTGCAGTTCTGCTTGTAGGCAGAACCCTGCCAGTACAGAAGAAGGTAGGCAGTATTTTAATCAAGGAAAAATTTGTGATTTAAACTAAAAGCTGTACCATCCAAGCAATTCGTGTTCACCTTGTAGGCTGATGTGAGGTGAGCAGTTGCTGAAGTTAAAGCATTTACCATCCCTGCAAGTGGTAGCAATGGTAAAGAGGGAAGCAAGGTCTTTTTTTAGTGGTTAGAAGTAAAAGCCTGTGAGCTACTAATATGTTTCAGAGATAAGGTGAGCTGATTTTCTGTAAAGGACTTAGGAAAAAATACTTGTTTCATTATTTATTTCAACTGAGAAATTGAAATTGTTAAAAAATAATTGCTTTATTATTTACTGATAAAGACTTCCTTGCCTCTATTAATCACCTAAGAGGAAAAAGACAGATAGAAAATGGTATTATCAGCCAATTCTTAAATGGAACAAGTTTAAGTGCAGTGTGAAATGGATTTAAAATACCTTTAGATTTCCAAAGAGGTATACATTGCATTTTCTAAGGAAAAAAAATGCAGATTTTTCTCTTCTTTTCTGCTTTGTTTCCCACCTCAGTGTGGTCTTGTCAACACTGCTACTTTTCCACACCTTAAGGAGCCTTTCTTCCCTTAGGAAAATTTATGTAAAATAAGGGTGAGACTTTTAGCACAGCTGGGTATTGAGCTCACTTACAGTCAAGGGAAAACCACCACCCTGAGGTGCTTCAAAATCCTTAAACCATCCCTTGACACAGGGAAAACTGTCACTTTCCAGGAGTACCATCGAGTGCAGAGCTATGCACTCACAAGGGTTAAAGAACTGGTGCCAAGTCCATTTCTGCAGAGGTTTTGTGATATGGTCTTTAATTGACTGATCACCATCTAATCCTCCTGACCCTGCAGCACCTGAGTGGACACAGTTTTTGTCTCCTCACTGGGCAGAGTGTGGCTTCAAGCCTTTTCACTGCTGCTTCACAGCCCCAGTAGATTGTCCCTCACCAACTGGGATTATCACTGTAGTAACACAATCAAATTTTGGGGCGTCTGAAGGTGTTCAGAGAGTTCTAATGGAAGTTTCCAAAGTTTCATTGTTTTTCCTTGGGAATCCCAACTGGATCCTTCTGCTCTTTCATCCATAAACCTGAGCTCTTCAGCTCTCCACCTCCAATCTGGTTTTTTGCTCTCTTTTTTCTATTGTGTCATTCAATCCTGTCTTAAACCATTCTCTTCAGTTCAGACCCTGTCTTGCCTCTTCATTCTTTCTCCATTCTGTCGTTTTGGTGGCTCCTCCTCTCAAACTCATCTCCTTCTTTCTTCCCTGCCCCAATTCCTGCCCCACCAGTGCTTCAAGTGTTGTGTGCTTTTCACCTCCTTCACCTTGTCCTTTCTGTCCCTCATTTGAGTGCTGCACAGTGAGACTCAGCAGTGATGGAAGAGAAATTCCAGCTCCACATTCACCACCCCTGCCTGCAGCAGGTGCTGCACCTTGGGCCCAGCTGCACAAGAGATGTGAGGTGAAAACTGCCACCTTCAAAAGTATCAACAGCCAAATTCAGAATAAAAAAAAACCACTAAACTGAGCTTTTTAGCTTGGTGGATTTTGACAGCAGCAGGGAAAGGCAGAGCTGTAACCCCAAAGAACACACCTGCACTAAATCCAAGTGTGCTCACGGTTTCTATTGAAACCAAGCAAAGCAAAACAAGATAAAACAGAAAGGCTTGCCAATATTATTTTAAGACAGAAAAGGAAAATATGCTTCCTCTTGTGTTTTGTTCTTGTTTCAAAGCTCTAATTTTTTTCCCTCAACCTTTTTTACCAAAAAACAAGTGAGAAAAAAAGCCCAAACCATAATAATCAAAACAAAAAGCTCAAGCAACCCTTCCTTATATGAATTTTCAGAGAGGATCACTTGGGGTCACCTTCCCTGGCTGTGCCTCCTCCCAACCCCACCTGCACCTCCAACTTCCTTATCAGTGTGGACGTAGGAGAAGCAGAAAAGGCTTTGTGTGAGCTCTGCTCAGCAATAACAAAAACATCTCTGTGTTATCAACCCTGTGTTGGGCACAATTCCAAGGCACATCCCCACACCAGCTACTCTGAAGAAAATTGACTCTACCCAGCCAAAAGCAGCACACCTCAACAACGTTTGATGCCAACAGTGATTTATGACATCATAAAGGTTATGTTTAAATCTGATGAAAGACTACAATTGCCACTGTTGAGGGCTAACATCTCCATTTTTTCTGCAAAGTAGATAGAGTGAACAGTAGTGGCGTGTTTGTAGTTACACAGGGTAAGAAATGGGTTATCTGAGACCTAGGAAAACAAGCATTTAATAGAAATAAAATCTTTGAACCAGCTAATTTTTGAGTTTCCATTTTTGCTACTTACTTCAGTTTTCTTTCCTTCCTTATCTTTTTAATTTTTTTCTGTTGTTTTTCATTTTATGTTGTTCACGGCAACACTGCAGTTCCAAAAAAAAAAAATAGGGTGGAGTGATGAGTCTGTTGAGACCAGTCTTCATGTGAAATTTCCGCTAAGTGGACTGACACTGTAGCCAGAAGTATCCATGTAAATATTTTAAAAATACAATATTTGTATATTTACCCCAATGGTAAGGATAACTGTCACAGTTCTGTGCTCGAGAATCCTCATCACACATGTCCTGAAAATTATCTTGGTTGTCTCAGTGGGTTGAGAACTGCTGACCAAAGGATGGTTTGCAGGAAGGAAGATTTAAGGTGCCATTTGTACCAGTGCACAGTCTTGCGTTAACCAGGGAAATTGACAGTCACTGAGCTGTGCAGGCCAGACTTAGAACATAACATCTCAATTAGACAGATTTAAATCAGGGGTTCCATAGCTAAAACACAAAGAGTCATTTTGACTCTGTAAGGAAGAATCGAATCACGACTTGGCCACAGATGCAAAATTTGCACGTGGCGAGAAACATGCAAATCTGTCAATGCAGTATTTCACATGAAAACAACAGCCACTAGAATAAAAAAAACCCAAAAATTAAATTGTTTCCATTCAGCTTTTGAAAGAGCATGAAAGAAATTCCCTTGCAGAAATTTGAAAGTATGCCCAGGCAAGATATATATGGAAAGAAATCTAAATTTGAGGTAGGAACATGCATCTTGTATAAAAATGTTGTGAGGGGTTTTTATGTTTGGTTTTTGGTTGGGTTTGGGTTTTTTTTTTCAGAATAAAATATTCTTCAATGAATTTTTTAAGACTCAGTTTATGCAGGGAAATGCTAATGTTACTGTGTAGAGGCAGCTGCTGGGCCAACTCAAATCAAGTTTGGACTGCATCCTATAAAGTCTGTCTGGAGGAAGCATATGCATTTTTGGTGCCTGGATTTGAAAAGTAGTCTCTGAAATAACTTGGTTCAATATTTGGCAGACAGAGAACATGGAAGAAAAGCTGAATCTTCAATAAAATCATCACTCATATTCACAAGAGTAATATAGACCAAAGTGAGGTGCTTTGAAACTGCACAAAGGAGCAAACAGGAAGATGGAGCAAAAGGCACAAAAAAACCACAAGAAAAGATCAGTAAGAGTCAATTTTGTGGCAGAATTGACAGACTGCCTAAACGAAAAAGGAAATCAGTCCCACATGGCAGCTAGGAGCCAATAACAAATGAATGATAAGAACAGGAGACAGTGAAACAAAGAAGATCATGGACTAAGAAATTTGAAGAAATGGCACAAGAAAACTGGTCCTGGACAATATCACTTACGTATTAAACTGGAGAGTTCTGCTTACTTGCAGTACATAGGCAGCACACAAAGTGTATCCTGCCATCCTTAAAAATAAAGCTGAGTGGCCTGGTGGCCTGGATCAGCACTCTTTTTGTAATTAGTTTCATGGTGAGAAGATAATTTTGTGAGTGTGCACAAGCCCACCTCCTCTGCGCCCTTGCACAGAAATGAGGTGACCAGTCCAGGTGGAGCTGGCCAGAGTGGTGAGCTGTGGTGGCCCTGGATTGTGGTTGTGGTGATAGACTGAACATTTAAAACTTTCAAACTCTTGAATAATATCCCTCTCAAATTTCATTACTTAGCCCTGGCTCACTGCAGCTGGAGCTGTTCTGATGGTACAGTAGGGCTGGATTTTTTCATTACGTGTCTCATGGAAATCCATGCTGCAGAATTTTCAAATCAGACTATTGAGATGCTAAATTAATGGCGTGGCAATATTTTTCTTGTGAAATGCTGCAAAGAAAGGAACCTAGATTTCACTGGTTTCTTTTTAGCTCTTTTTTCTGTGTAAATAATTTGTACAGAAGGAGTCGGGCTCTATGCTCTATGCAGTCATCCGGGTCTAAAGGTTACTCCTGACAGTGGTAATCCTGCAATATTCTCAGAAGATGTTTTCTCCTAGGTTATTACAACTCCTGACATTGGCCAAATCCTCCTGGAACACTTCCAGCAATGTTTTCTTCCATGTTGTCCCAGGGCCACAGGAAATAGGAGCTGTTGGTAACCCTGTGGCTCATGGCACTTCCCAGGAGATGGTCTGGATTGTGCCTGGTCAGTGATTGCAAAGCACAAAGGGATTGGAAAAGATGGCAGTTAGGGAATAAAATTAAGAGATCCTTGGCCACACGGGATCACTCTGGTCAACCAGTCTCACCATGTGCATAGTGAAAGACTTACTGAGGCAGAAATGTATTTAGAAGATCGGAGCCCTCCTTTGACATGTTTTGCAAATTGAACCTTGCACAAGTAACATAAATCTTTTAAGTGTCCCACAAAAGAAAATTAAGTTGAACATGGTTTGAAAGGAAAATCCTTTAATTAATTTCTCCTCTATGTTCATGTAACATTTTAAAGCAAGAATGAAATGTTAAACCTCAAAGATCCTTGAAACACTAGAGTGTGAGATAGCCTGACTTTTTCCTTTTGTTTTCTTCCAAAGACAAAACCTTTGCAGAATCAGTATGACTTTAGTATTGGTTCAGACTTTTCTTAAGCTGTAGTTAGTTACATTCAGGTACCATTTTTTCAGATAAACTCAAACTTGCCTGAATCTGTTGATGGACAAAGCTGACCACACATCTGGGGCTGGTATCCCTACTTAGCAAGAGAAAGAACCTACCACTGTTTCTTCCAAGATTCGGTGTTACACACTTTAATTATTGCCAGTCATATCAGTGAAGCTGTCTGTGTAGTAAGGTACTTGTAAATGTTCAGAAAAGTGATAAAATCCAGCCCCAGCTCATTTCCATGGCTATAGTGAAATGGTAATGGTGGAATAAATTGCCTGGTGTAATTATGTATATGCCAGATGCTCTTAATCATTCCACTTCAAGCCTCTTTTGCTAACTGCAATTTTGAGCCTTTTCTGAATCGAAAGGAATTGGTAAACATGAGTAATTAAAAAGAAATTAAATGGATTTTAGAAGTGAATTACTGCAGTTCCTGCAACATTAATATAATTAGCACCTCTAAAATCAGTCTGAGCTAGAAGATGTACTTTACATGGCACAGAAGATGTTTCATTTGTGGTTTGCACTAAAATCATAGTCACTGTGTTAGTGTGGTTAAACATCTCAATAGAACCATGCCAGGCTAGTAAGGAGAAACTTATTCTCTCAGAAGATTTATTAAAATAGAAACAGAAAGACATATCTCAGCTGGTGTAAATCACAATATTTCCACTGACTGTTAGATGCTGAACTTGCATCCTGATCCTGTGGCCCATCCTCCATTTGGATTCATGCAAGCAAGGGTCTGTTGGTATGCCTACCCATAATAAATGGCTTTTGGCTCTCTAGCCAGAACTCCTCTTTCAAATGAGACAAAGTTCCTGTAGTGAAAGCAGAAGACACACTACTATCAGTTCATCTTTTTTTTTTTTTTTTTTTTTNCATTTTCTCCATTTTCAGTACTCAGAGGACATGAAGAACAATAACAGATCGTCACAAAGAAAACAAAATCCTGATCAAAAGTTTTCCCTCAGAGGCTCAAAGACACCCGTGCTTTGTCAGAACTTTGTGATATACAATAGAAGTTGCATTTATGTGGGAGAATGAAGGTTTTACCAGCAGAGGAAGGTGGGTAAGAATTGCACATCTGTTGCAGATCTGTAGTCTGATTTACCAGTCCGATGTGATTTTGTCTATCTGTGTCTTGAAAGTGACCAAGAATGAGCCTAAAATCACCTGCCTGGGCAGCTTGCTCTAGCACTGTTGCACCCTCCTGATGAAAGGTTGTTCCCTGAACCTCCAAAATGGCAATTTGTGGAGATTTTCCCCTGCTATATTATCTGCTTCTACTCCATCTGTCTTTGCAATTCCAGCTGCAGAAATTTGCACAACTTTTCTTTGAACTCCATGGGTTTTCTGACAAAAATTTCTCAAGATCCCTCTGGACCAAAGTGAAACGTCAAGAGATAAGATTCCTTTTCTGTCTATTTTGTGCTAAATACAATCCACCTCCTTGATTTGATCCCAATAAATTCTTTATTTGCACCTAATTATCTCATCCCCAGGGTATTTCCTACAGGTTGATGTGGAAGAAAACACTATTTGTGTTCTTAAATACAGGTTCATTGAAAGCTAGGGCACACAGATAGTTTGCAGAAACACAGATACCTGAGCACCCAGAGTACCTTGGCTGCTGCCTCCCTCAGGGCTGTGGCACAAAACTGGTGGAGATTTGTCTCCTTTCCCCAGGTTGCAAGCTGAAAAGTGGAAAGTTGCTCCAGCCATCCGTATGTTCAGAAGCATGGAGAAAATGTGAAGGAAAGTTTTTCTGATGCTCTGCTTGTCTGCCTCCTTACAAACACAGTGGACCAGATCTTCTGGTGTTCCTGAGTTGGCTTTCACTTCATTGAAGACATGGAGTTATTCCAGCTGACAGCAGGGCCTGAGCAACAGCACTTTAATGGTTTTTGCCTTATTTAACTATTAACATTTGTTACGGCATCGTTCATTAGATGAGGCATAAAGTACAAGTCTTTTTTATTAGGTTTTCATCTCTCCTCTCCCATTAGGGAAAGGTTCCACTTTCAAATTAATGTTAGAAGGACTTGAAAGTCTTAGCTACCCCTAATCTTTATGGTTTCATTCGAGTTCCTAATTTATCATTTGGTTTAACCTGTGAGCTGGAAGCTATATATTTGAGGGATTTAGTCCAAAGATACAGTATAAGCAGATAGTTTGGTTAAGCTGATTTTTGCAGTTTAAGTGGGTCTAGAGTCCATCATGCCCAGGATTATATTTATACTTGTGGTTAAATTTGACGGAATTTGAGCATTCTTTGTGCATTGCAGTATACAGCTGGGAAAGTAGAAGGCACCAAGGTTAGTAGTTTGTATGTAAAATAGAGCTTGAAGGAGCACATAGACAATTTACATTTTCATTCTTTTGTACATCACTCAGGGAGAAAGTAAATATTTTGGCAGCCTAGATCATGTGATAGCGAAACAAGAGACTTCATTAATTCAGATATTTCAGATTCAGCAACAGCAGAAAGGAAGGATTATGAGTGCCCAATTTGAGCCAGATGGAAAAAACTAAATCTAGACCAAGGTCAGGTACATCACAAATGAAGGAATGGTATAAAATGCATTTAATTTCCTGAGAGCTGTGATAAAATTAAGATAAGAGCCCTGGGAAGAGAGTCTAATACACCACTCAGCCCTATCAAGCCTTACACGTTTGCTAGGTGTGTCATAGCTGATTTGAAAGGATGATTCCTAAAAAAAAAAAAACCCCAACCTGCAGAATGTTCTATTTTCGTCCTTTTAAGAGTTCTTGTCTTTCTGAGTACTGCCATTCATAGAACTGAATGATATTTTTGTGCAATATTGCTTGGTGACAACACTGGTGCTCTTTGTCTGTAACCAGGGACAAGAGCAGCCTGTCACTCCTGCAGTCGGCTCACGGCTCTGTGCTCTCCCTCCCGTGGGATTGCAGACCCCAACCCTGCAGTGGGCTTGGCTGTCTTCAGCATTTGCCCTTCACAGCACAGGCTTGCTCATGGTGGAAAAGGCTGCTCCTCACAGGCAAAGCAAAGCCCTGGAGGAGTCCTGCATCACTGAGGCTGGGAAGCATTTCCTTAAGCTTAGTTTATTTCGAAGAGGCCAAAAAGGAGGGAGCAGCACTAGCTAGGGGAGAAAGAGACTCTGGGAACATCACTGCTTTCCACTGCTGTCTCCTCAGCATCATTCTAAAATCAGCTTTTGTTCCAGAGGGTGAAAACTTCCCATCTTCCTCTACTTTTTACTTCTCCCTTCAGTCCATGCCTTCAATTATTTTATTTGCATGCACACGGCAGTATGTGAGTGCACAGGTATACGTTCATGTGTATAGCCCACATTTTTATATAGGGGTGTGTGTACATTTTGATTTGAACTGAAATCATGTTCCTGCTTATCTCTCACGGATTAAAGACCCTGTTCTAAATGGTAAATTTTCATACTTATTCACTTCTGCTTGAAAATCACACCCAGCATTTTCTTATTAGACCAGACCCAGGCTACAGAGGGAAGGAATTTACACTGCCCCCCTAACCCAAACCTATTTTTAATTCCCGACATCACAAAGGTTAGATGTGTCTGGGGAGATTCTCTCTGTGCTCTGCCCACTCCTTTGTTCATTCAGGTAACAAATATCCTCTGACCTCATCCAAGGACCAGAGTGTAACAGCTGGCTGTGCAGCTCAAGCAACAGCAGCCAAGAGCAGGAGCACTGAAAGCAACCAGCAGTGAAAGGGGAGGATGGCAAAATACCTGCAGGCCGCTGAATATTTCCCAGCAGTTCAGCAATGGCCAGCTGTGAGTGCTAATTAGAAACATTGCGTCACTGACCTGCTGCTAAAAGGGAAGGGAAACAGGGCTGCAAAATTTACCTTTGTTGGGTTCAGTCCTCCTCACAAAGGAGTGACTGTTGCACATCCGATGCTGTACCCTGAGCACAGCCCCAGCAGCAGCTGAGAGGGTGCAGCAGGGCAGGAGAGCAGCGAGGGCTCAGCAGTGAACTGAAAATTCAGCTGGACTCTGAGAAAAAATCTGTATCATTCTGAATTTCAGTTGTGCAGAGTCTCTCTCCATATCAAAGTCAGATTAAATTTATGTTTAAACAGGAAAGAAACCAAAGGTGCTTTCAGAGCACCAAGGTTAGCATCAGTCCATGCTAGCCAGCACAGTGAGCACTGCACAGCCAAAATCCATGAGCCTGTCTCCCCTCAGAGATCCAGGGTGCGCACGCAGCAGTTCGAGGTCATAACTTCCTCTGACGTTTGCCTGTTATTCCCAAGGGTTGTTGAGCATTCATTTACCTTGAAAACCTGTAAATGATGGCTCTGGTGTGTTCTCATAGCTGTAGGGTCTAACGCTTGTACAGCTGCCATGTGTCAATAATTTTTCAATAAAAATAATAATAAAAATACAAGATTATTACTTTCTGTAACCCTCCACCTAAGCAGACCTTGTGCTAGATTAAACCCCACCTCTCCTCTGAACATCTCTGTGTTACCTGCTTGTTCCTGGTGTGCTGCTCTCCTGATAATCAGTTCCTAGCTGCGATTGTCGGCCACACCTCTCTGAAGCTAACACTCCATTTATTTGGGACTTTCTTGCTCAGCATGAAAAGATGGGATTAGATAAAGGGCACACGAGCTGATTGTTGTAGCCCTGTACCAGCAGCTTGTTTTGGCTTGACACCAGGGTTTAAATGGAACACACAACTGCAAGCCTGAGGAAACGAGGCATAGGTCTGAACGTTCACAGCACTGGGGCCACAGAGGTGTTTCTGCAGAAAGGGCAGTGTGCTTCCCAGAGCTGTGTCCAGCTGGGCAGGCAGCTGGAGTGGACCATCAATTAGCAGAGCCAGCAGTGGTGTGCAACAGGCCGTGTAGAAGAAGCCCCTCTGGTGATGGAGAACCTCAGATGGAAACTGGACTGCAATGTAGGCTGAAATTACTTTCTCAGGATAAGGTTGGATACATCCACTGCAGTATAGCTGTGTCCTGGAGCTGCTTCACCGGCTAGCCAGCTCTCTGACAGCTACATAAGGAAGGTTTGGTGGGTCTGAACCTCAGGCTGGAGCATGGTTGACGGTGTGGAAGAAAGAGTGGACTCTCGCTTGGGTTTCACCTGGCTTTATTCCACCCAGCTACTTGCCCCCCTGCAAAAGTGAGGAGCTGGCCCTCTGTTCTCATCTTAAGTACAGGGGCCATACTCTGAGCAGGGGAGAACTTAGAACCAATCCAAGGGGAGGAAGGGTGTGACCCAGAATGGGGGAACTTAATACAACAATGAAAGAAGGTGGTACCAGGGTACCTTTCCAAATCCTAGGGCTTTTTCCCCAGAATCTTCCAGATCTTACAAGGTGATTGACAAGGTCTATCACAAGGGAAAGACCATTGGGGGGGTTGGGGATGGGGGTGTCCAAACAAACCATTATAAACATATAGCAAAACATACAGAACTTTAGAAAACCCAAAATGCGCACTGCAACACTGCAGGAGATGAATTACCAAGAAACCTTAGTCATCTCTGAGGAGAAGTTACACAAGTATTGAGTCCTCAGTGGTTTTGTACTAAACAACCCAACAAGATCATCTTCCTCTGGTGGATCCCCAGTGGATCCCCAGTCACAAGGGTGAGGAATTTGCTGTTTGCGACGGCTGAGCACAGAACAACCTACACCTCTTCGTAATGCCAGGGTAATGCTGACTTCATGAGACAGGATCAGCTGAATGTTGTAAGCTGCCTGTTTAGAAGGCAGGTTTTCATATGTGCCACTTGCTAAATGAACCCTGGGATTGCCCAGGACATTTTAGGTGAGTTTTACCCTGCCCTGGGAGAAGAGATGGGGCTGCACCCCTCACCCAGGCTGGCACGGTGTTCTGGCAACGTGGCAGACAAAAGCAACTCCACAGAGACATTATGCAAACTGTTTCAAGGTGGGTTAGAAACAGGAGCTGCAAATGACAAACCGGGGGCTAATCACATGAGACATGCAAAGGGAAGAGACATTCACAAAGCTGCAGCACTGAGAAAGCACTACTGAGGACCCTGTTTAAACCCCAATGAGCCCAGCAGAGTATCAAGGGAAAGCACGAGGGCAGTAGCCAGGCTGCTGTACCCAGAGGCTGGGAGCACTGCTGCACTCTGAGGGCCCTGGGACCAAAAGTTCGTAGTTATCTGCTGGTCACAGTGGGATGCTTTGGCAGATCAGAGTCTCAAAGAATAGATGGGATTTATCCATGCAAAAGCATGCACCTGCCTCTCTGTGAGGCCTGAATTAAAACCAGAGGAAGTGATGTTCATACAGCATAGCTCATCTGACCTATCTAAATGTTTTATTTTAAGAAAAAGTTTTGCTTAGTGAATTCTGGAACAGGATCATCATCTTCTCTCTTCTTGTCTCTTTCTACAGGTGTTGCAGATATCTTTTGTCTATTACTCTGGGCCTTCAGGTGCTCAAACAGGCAGTACCTGTGTTAATGAGCCCTGCTGGGCTCCAGGTGAGCAGGTCAGGGCTGAAAACCCCTGGGTGGAGCTGGACATGGCCTGAAACAGAAATGGGCTCACAAAGGAGCCTCGTGGGGTGAAACCCCAGTTCTTCAGGTCAACAGAACTGGCAGCATGTTGGGCTTGGGTGGTGTCCTCTCTGTGACTCCCGCCCAAACGCTTGGCATCAATTTTTAAATTATTTGAAAGCCCTGAAAGGTTCTCTGCACCTTGCTGCTAATGAGATTTCAATGTAAAATAAAAGGAACATTGTCTAACCCAGATTAAACTTGCTCCTGAGTTATTTTTAGCTTGCCTAAACTCTTTCAACCCCTTTGGTAAAACTCATCAAAATTCATCTCTACTAAAAGGATGTAACTTCAAGGAAAGCATATGCATTAAATGTCAACATGCTTTACTCATTATAAATTACAGTATCATTAAATCTAACATGAGTTAAATGGGAAAGATTTAATTTCACTATCTTTAAAATGAAGGCATTTTAGCATGGGAATAAAATTCTCTTTTAAAAATGTTTTTAAAGTAAAAGGGGAGACAGAAGGTTTATTTTCCGTGTTATCATATTTGTATGTAAAAACAAAAGCAAAAATGCAACGCTCTATTGTTCTGAGGAAGATGTGGCTTACTTCTGCTCATTTTACAACCTTCTTTTTGGATACACTTCTAATTTAAACTGTGGAAACCGAAAACGTTCCTTTAAAACTGGTTGTCATGGTTATAAAATCCCGAAAGAAATTATGTGCGTCTGCATCTGCTGAGGGAAACATTTATGGCATGATTTAGCAGAGGGGGGGCAAGCAACCACCCACCACAACCCATTTTCAGACTCGCTTATTACATTACTGAAATTAATTTATCACCCTCCCCAAAAAGCCACGGGAAGGATCCTCACACGTTTTTCACTGCATGCAGTTCATTAGCAAATATCATATGGCGAGGGGTTACTTCTGTCAAGTTCTAACAGGTTGGGGGGGGGGGGTTTGTTTGTTTGTTTTCTTTAGTTGTCTTTGTCTCAAGCAAGCTTATCCAGAAATATAGAGTGTGCTAGACTGCCAGCATACAGTTGCTGTCACAATTGATGTCTTGGATCTCGTCCATTATTTTTTCCTTTCCCTGATACAGCTAGAAAGTCATCTGGCCAGAATAAAAAGCCAAGCTGAATGCTGCAGGTCAGACTGGCCTGAAATAAAGTCTGCATTTTTTTCATGGAGCTCAAAAGGATAAAGCAAAGGACAAGAGGAAAAACAAAGCTAAAGAAGANAAAAAAAAAAAAAACAAAAAAAAAAGAGAGAAAAGGAAAGAATAAAGGGAAAGAAAGAGAAATGAGGAAAGGGAAATGGAAAGATGCAACACCTTACTGAAGGCAAACTAAGTCTTCTATGAAGCCACTGCACTTTCACATGCTCCCAGGACAGCTTGCTAACCTGTTGAAAGTGTAGGTTTATTAGAAATGAGTGTATGTTGAGTCAGGCCTCCTCTCTCACAGGGATGCAGAAGTCTGCACATGGCTTAGAAACCATGGTTTGGCACATTTCATTTTTCATTAAGAAAAGCTGACTGCATAGACAATTAAAAAATTACACCGTGAAAGGCTGAGGTGGCATTTTTTAATCTTTAGGGTGAGTGATATGTTGACTGCAGGAAATCTGTGCGGTTCCTGGCCCTGTTGCAAAATGTAAATAGCAGATAAGGATGATGAGGGCCTTTTAGATAAACAAGACATTTTGTGTTATCAGATTGTGAGCCTCAAATGGGATTCAGAGGGTCTGTTTATTGATCCAGGGCTTTTCCCATTTAAAAAAATCTGCTAGAGAAGGAACTCCTAAGCATGAAGCAGAACCCTTGTGAGAAAGTTTGGAATACAACAACAGGCTGAGCTACTTCTGAAAGGCTGTGGATGTTCTCAGACTCCTTGACTTTCTCCCACCCATGAAATCAGGGGTGCCATTCTTCACTGTTCTGTTTCTGTGGAAAATCATTTCTAGTGAACATTTTCTACACTCCTGATGGAACCCCTTAATTTATGGCACCTGAATGGAAAAATATAAGAAACTGGAGAAGAGGGAAAGCATCAGGGACAGAATCATGCTTCTCCAATCCTCTTGCCTCCTTCTTTTTCATCTCACCAAACAAAACCTTGCCACTGTTTTTGAATCCTTTACGTGACTTCTGAACGTTCTTGTGCTGCATGATCACAGATTTGGCTTTTCTCTTGTTGCCTGTTAAGTGAGAGATGTGCTCTCCTATGTCTGCACTACCTAGCTCCTCACTCTGATGCTTCCTAATGGCTGGACAAAGCCTGGGAACAGGCAGGCTCCCTGCAGCTGTTCCCGCTGCTACTCCTGCCTCACCTGCAGGGCTCTGCCAAGCTGTGGAGTGGTGGAGCTGAGGACTTTGAATGTTACAACACGTGTATATATATATGAAATACAGATAAATATGCCCAAATTCTCCTCCCATGTTGAACAGTGTCTGCTCTGCAGTCCTAGATCTCACACAGCGATGTGCTTTTCTTTGAGTAGTGTCTATATCACTGATTTATAATCCTGTAAGTAGATTGCAAGCCTGATTAATCCCTCATTTCTGTCTGTCCATCTATTTCTCATCTCAGTTCTTTTCTTTCCCTTGATTTATTTACCTAGCAGGAAATAAATTGATTCAATCTATTTCCTTATCCTGTCTTTTCTTATTTCTCTGCTAATTATTAGTAGACAGACTCAGCACACCCTGTGGGAAGGTCACCCTCTGCCCTTTGGGTACCTTTGAGCAGCAGTCTCACCTGCTCTCAGCTGGGATGGATCACACCCTTCTGTTCTCTCCAGGGGCTGATGACAGCCTGCTTCACTGCAATCAGATTAATTTGGAAGTATTTTACTTTCCTGGAGAAAATGTCGCAGGATTACAGAGGGGAAAGATGGAAGAGGTTCATTAAATTGGTCAGTCCATCTTCCTGCCAATCAGTGGCAGTTCCTGGCAGGGCACACTCCAGCTCTGCTCCAGCAATGTTTTTTAAGTGCCTGGTGATGTGCTGCCTGCTCCTGTCCTTGACAATGTTCACAGCCAGCACCTTCCCAGGTCAGGAGCACTCAGAGCTGCTCCTCCTCTGCTCTGCCCTGCTGCCTGATCACCCTTCCTCCTCATAAATTCCCCTCTGTGAGCACCACAAACAACTCTTGCTAAAGGAGGTGTTGAGCAGCACTAATCCTGGAGGCAGCACTTGTGAAGGAATCCTGCCTGGGACAGCTTTGCTGCTCTTTGGGAAGGTCACCTCAACGCCTCTGTCCCATGCTGCCCACACACTTCAAACATGCCACTCTCATGCTTGCAGGACCAGTCTGCTCATGCTTGAAAGTAATGATTTATAAACTTTCTTTAGTGCAACCAAGTGAGCAAGAGGCTTTACTCTGACAGACCTGGCTAGATGGAAACTATTGATTAGGAGAAGGCCTTAATGTGGCTAGAAAAATAGCTGACACCAGTGGCATATCTCTCTTTATCCATTTCTGAGTTGTGCATTACAGAAGTTCAGGTGGCTTTCAAGGTCTGGCTCAATTTGTGCCCTGAACTGAGCAGCTGTTTTATTTCTATGCAGACAGAGAATTTTCAGTGCTGAAGAACTTGCTGGGTCCATCTTCATTACTTCGCTTAATCAGATGTGTAAGACGATTGTTTTAGTCTCATTCTCTGCCAAATAACAGAGTCATAGAATCACAGAATGTTTTGGGCTGGAAGGGACCCTGAAGCTCATTCAGTTCCACCTCCTGCCATGGGCAGGGACACTTCTCACCAGACCAGGTTGCTCCAAGCCCCATCCGGCCTGGCCAGTTAAACATCGCTGCGGACATTTGGGGAAAATCTGTAAGAAAGGTGCCTGTAAAGGGTGCACTGATGTGAGGAAGGGGCTGGGCTGAACTAAGCCTCTGTTTCTGCCCTGTGCTCCTGCCCTGTGTTGGCTTGTACTTTTTGTTTATATCTGGATCCTAAATCAGGAGTAGCATCAGCCATGGAGAATAAATCTTCATCCCGGTGTGTTGGATGATGCTTTCATAAAGGGAATGAGATGTGCATATATTAACTTGTTTCCCTGGCTTCCACAGGGCTTGTTTAGGCAGAAGTTATGTGCACAGGCAAAGCAGTCTGCAAAGCAAAATGGGTGCTTGTCTCCCCCAGGGCCTCGGCAATTTTAGTGACTGATCCTGCATTTTTGCAGTTTGGAGAGCGCCTTACCACTCGCAGGGTACAATGCAAACCCAGTCTGGGGTCGTGGAAGGAGTCTGGGATTTGGTGAGGACCCATCCCATGGATAATGACAGAAGTCGCCAGCTCAGGCACAGCTGCAAGACCACACAAATCAGTGCTGTCAGCCAGTAACAAATCAGCTCCTACAAATAAATCCATTCCTGTTCATACCCCATCCTGACAGTTCCCTTTCCAGAGAGGCTCTCAGGGGTGGGATGTGCAGCCTTGACACTCTCCCAAATGCCCACTTGGAAGAAGCTGCTGTGCTGCTGCTGCCAGCTCCCAGTCTGGCAAAAGACAACCCCAATTACAAAAGACAAGCAGCAGGACCAGTCCCTGATGCTGTTTTCTTCAGCCGTGGATATTATGGCCTGTTCTACCAGTGTTTGCCATGAAGGCTTTAGTCTGTTCTCCCTCCTGTGCTGAGCCCAGGGTCTCCTCACCCCAGCTGAGGATGCTGGGAGTAGGTTCAGAGAGTAAAAGAAATTAAAAGCTCACCAATGAATATTTTACACCATAAATTGAAGTTTTCTGCACCTGTCCCTTCAGATGGCAAAACCTATCTGTGGACAACTAGGTTTGGATGCTTTATCCTCAAACTGAATTAATGCCACTCTGTCTCTCACAGCTGTGATTGCTCCACACCCAGACACCATTCCTGGCTGGGACAAAGCCAGGGTCTGGTCAAAGCCACTTGTAAGGGAACAGAAAAAGCTCCACAATTTTCTCATGCTTTGGTTTCCGCACTGAAGGAGCACCAAAGCAACAGTGGTTTCAAGAACAGGTCAGCAATGTTGTGTTTATGTCAAAAAAGTCTCTTGTACCTTGGCAGGGTATGTCACTTGTGACCAAGCAAATGATCCAAGAAGCAAAGGGAGCCACGTCTTAGAAACTATTTAAATTTCCGAGTGAAACACTTCTGCCTCTATCCCACTGTCTTTCAAAATCTTCATTACATCTGAAGTGTAATTTTTTTGAAGCAAAGTTACCCACTTGCAGCAAAAAAAATGGAACATTTTATGGACAAAAGTTATAAGAAAATACTTATTATCTACTTAGATAAAGTATTCCCTCTTCAGCCTGATTTGCTTGGGAGAGGGAATTAGATGCTACAGAAGTTTTATGGATGAGGTATCTGTGACCAGCTCAGCTTGATTTATTTCCTATTGTCTTCAGGCTAATGAGGAGGAGGGTCAAGAACTGTTCTTATTGTCCTGTAGAGAAGCTCCATTCTAACAACAGATTTATGTATCTCCCTCATCCCCAAACCACCTAAAAATAAGATTATGTTTTTCTCATTAATCTCAACAAATTGTGTTCTGCTTTGGTGAGGAAAACAAGAGCTATGCCTTTTATGGTGCTCAAGAAAAGTGAGGACACAAACACACTCAAGGTCAATAAAATGCACTTTTTATTCTGTATCAATGAAAATATAGCCACATGTAAATAAAGACGTGTGGAAAAAAAAAATCAACATTGATCCTCCCTGAAGAAGTACAGTTCATTGTGCTAAAACCCATTTTCCTTTGGGTTAGAAACAGTTGTCTGCCAATGCTTTAAAGTGACCCACGATTTTCCTTGTTGAATTTTAGCAAACAGAAAAGTGCAACAAGAAGCTTGCTACAGATAAACCAGCTTCACCCACCACTCACAGCAAGGACCAAAAGTGACAGGAGAGTCACCACCACCAAAAGTGCTCCCACGTTCTCCCTGGGCACTCACATGGGTGGCCAAGGGAGCATCCACTCTGGACAAACTGATGTGTGATTTTCAGAACAAAGATGGTCCTTCCTTGACGTAATTCCTGATTGCTTTGCAGGTTTCAGATATGGTAGCAAAGGTGCATTCCTTTCATAGCTGTTCCGTTTCAAACGCTTTATTTTTTTATTATTATTTTTATTTTTTTCCTCTAGGTTTTTATAAGCTTCCTGCTGTCAAAATACAGTTCTCGTTTGCTTTTGTAGAAATAATCCTGAAAGGCAGAGGCATTTAAAATCCTCCCAAATCCTCAGTATATTAACAACAGCAAAAAAGATAGCTGGGCTGTTCAAAAA
Organism: Cyanoderma ruficeps; assembly: GCA_008694505.1. Lineage (NCBI taxonomy): Eukaryota > Metazoa > Chordata > Aves > Passeriformes > Timaliidae > Cyanoderma > Cyanoderma ruficeps. The sequence goes on along the minus strand of VZDJ01007753.1, from coordinate 46,153,017 downwards.
TATTGTCGGGAACATGAATGTCATTTGCATTGGCTAGTGTACAAAGAGCAGCAAGTAGTAACAAAAAAAACCATCACCCGAGCAATAACCCTTTCCCCCAATTTCTTCCTTGCAAAAAAAAAAAGAGTTTTCTCAAAATACTTCTCCTCCTCACAGTCCAGTGTCTGTGAATCACATACATTCAAACAGTCACTCTGTAGATCGGGTTTTCCAACATGAGCTTTTAAAACCAGATGTTTTGCCCAACTTCTCCACGAGGGTTGCACAAACACAATTATACCAGCTGGTGCTTTTTCAGCTAATGGGACACCTTGAAACTTGAACTCAAAAGGTAAGGACCTCAGGGTAAAAAAAAATAATAAAAAAATAAGGATGATTTAAAGCTCATTACGCTTTCAAAGTCCTGCTAATGTTAGTGGAAAGATTCCCACAAACCAGGGATTACTCCCTGTTAGGTGGTCAAGGGTGGAGAGAGATACCAGAGCACAAATGTGGGGTGGGGAGTCCTGGGCTGGAGACACAAGGGAAGAAAAAAAATTCACACTGGCATTTCAGCAGGAAAAAAAAAAAATCAATAGAAGGCAGGTTATGCTGAGGTTGGGTGCTCAGCACAGCCCCATGGGAACCTTGTGAGGGCAGGATGGATTTTTAGGTTCAACATCTCTGTGCAGGCTTGTACAGCAGCTCCTGCTCAGTTTAGGTTTCAGTTGTCATTTTGGGTGAGTGGGGAAGCCTAAGGAAAAAACACCTAGAAAAACAGTACAATGTTTTGACTGTAATGAGGTCCCCTGCGATAACAATTCATTAAAAAATAATCTCCCCCTGCCACTAATTGTCATTATTCTGTGAGCATGCTCCTACCAGGATACTTCTGCAGACACCACTGCAAAGCTGAGGGTGCACAGATTTGGGCAAGATTGCCCACCCCTTGTCCCTCTTTCTTCCCAGTATAAATTCCCTAGATTTTTCCTCATTCAGGAGCCTAGGATGACTAGTTGCCTCAATGTGTGGGAACACATAAGCATATCAAAGGGATGGGGGAGGCAGGGGAGGAAGCCTAAAACCCATTCCAAAGCTTCCTTGTTCCTCACAGAGCCAGGACTTCAGCCTTCAAAGCCTGGTCTGGGATGGGGGGACACTTCAGGCACTCCCACAGGAGCTGCCCCTTCCCTGCTGTGCTCTGCCCTGCTCCAGGTGTGGACGGAGAGGAGGAGACACAAACAGGACACAGAAGTTGAGGACATCTGCCCACACCTGGATCAGCAATGCTCAGCTGGAGGGTTGCGTGGCAGGATTCAGTCTCACAGCACCTGGTGCTCAGCCTCTTGTCTTTGTCATTGTCTCTCTCTCTCTGGTAGCATTAATAACTTTATTTTTAACCGTGCTTCTCCCCAGAGAGAGTTTGCACAGCTTATGTACATATCTGCCTTGTGCAAGGATATTCTAGACAGTCATGAATTTTGAGCAGTTACTTTGGATGGAAATTACTGACAGTTCAGACACCAAGAATGTGTCTTTTGGATTCCAATATGTGTTAATTAAGAAGTGCCCTTTCCCTGATTGGTTCAGCTGATTTTTATGGCAATTCACCTTGCTGTCCCAATCTTCAAACGCATCCTCTACATTTCTGCATTCAGCACGCAGCATTTAGTAGGGCATGAAATCTTGGACCCATTTGCATTAGGCAAGGGCCTGAAATTAAAATTCTAGTACCCACAGCTCTCAGTTTTGAGAAAGCTGAGCCCACATTGGGACTCAGTGTCCTGGTCCCTCAGCGAGAACTGGGTTGGAGTCAGAGAAATTAATGGAAAGACTTCCAGTGACCTCAGAACGAGTATTTACACAAGATGCTCAAAGCTTGAAAATATTTATCTCCAAAAGAGAGAACACAGTTTAGAAGATCTGCTGAGACCACTTTACTGAACCACTTAGTCACTGGCTGCTATTTAAGCAGGACATTAAAAAATCAGCTCTTGCTACAATTCTTATTAGCATATTATTTCTTCCGAACACAAACAGCAAAACAGTTCATTACCTCATTAAATCTGCTGATGCAACATCACTTAATCAATCTCCCCATTTCTACAATTTGCTAGCCTAATGATCTAGGCAAGAAAACAAGGGAGGGAGGAAAGAGAAAGAAAGAGAAAAGGTATAAACAAACAAACAAGGAAGGAAAACACTGCATTTCATAGTGGAAAATATCCTGCTTCATATTCTGTAGCTTTCAAAACACAAAATTTAACTCAAGATATACAGCTACACCTGCACATGAGCCCAGCCAAGTCTCTACACATAAGAACGGTCAATAGGTATGGAAGATTTATGAAGCATATCATGTCCTAATTCATGTGAGAACGGTTGGCAGTACTAATGGGATTTTGTTACATAAACTGTGCTGATAAGGCATTGGAGCTTTAAACAGTTAGCAAGAGTATTTTAATGGCTGGCATGTTCTCCAGACAAAATATGGTGAACCTTTACTTCTGCTTGCATCCCCACACAAGCTGCAGCTTTGTTGGGATGTCCCACGTCCCTTACAGGGCTCCAGATCTCTTAAAGGGCAAAAAAAATCAACCTTCAGTGACAAGTAAGGGGGGGAAACAAACCTGCCCTAGGAGAAATATTGCAGCAGTAGCTTTAGGAGCATCTCTGGATCCCTGTGAAACCAGGGACAGGGGGAGGCTGACACTGAGGTCAGCTGTGAAATGTGCCCATGGAAGTGAAATAGTGCCAACGATTACACTTGAGAAAACATGGTTTGTGTGCAGGTTTTCTGGGAAAGCTCATTAGCCAGTTCTACCCTCCACAGAAACGAGCCCCAGCTCCCCTTGTCTGAGTGCAGGGGTTTTATTGGGACAGCTGAAAGGTACATTTACAGACCTGCTTTGCACTTCAACGCTAATGAGCTTTTCCACTGGCACCAATAAATTCTCCTGCTCACATGTTTAGCATTCCTTCGGCATGCATTGCCAGATAAATCCTTTATTGTCTTCCTGGTAGCTTGCCCAATTCCCCCCAGGCAGATTTTTAAAACCCAAATCCTGCCTTTATTGCTGGCTACTGCCCCTCTCACCTGATAAATTCAATTTACCACTTGATAGAATTAGGCAGTTGGTGGCTCTCAGCCCTTCCTTTAAATAGCAAAGAGATGTGTCTGGGAACCTACAGACCATCAGCACGCAGTGGGAGGAGTTGGGAGGTGCCATTGCATCCTTGCACCCATAATCCTTTTTTAAAAGTCCCGTTGTGGGAGGACCCTGCAGAATAAAACCCTTTCTTGTGACTGATTTCAGGAGAAGGATGTTCACACCGATGACCTCAAAGGGATGAGCTCTGAACGTGCACTGAGTGCAATGGGGTTGTTGGTGTTCAAAAGCGGGGTATAAACTACTACTTGAGGTGACATTTCAGCTTTAATTTTAAGGTACAACCTGACTGAACTTGTTTGTAATGCCAGGACTCCTAATTATACCTAAAATAAAATTTTAAAAACCCAAAAAACAGAAGCTGTTGCCAAATAGCATTTGATGATTCGAGTGAAGAAGGCAGTAATTAATCCTGCAGGGACAACAGATGACTAATTAGAAGCAGAGCAAAAATTTTGTTTTCCTTTAGAAAAAAAATGCCTTTTTCCATGAGAGCTCAAATAAGACACCCAATTTACAAACTGAACTGTGACCTCCAACTAATGGTCCTGGCAGCAGCCTTGGATGCAAGTGAATTCCCAGTGATTAGTCAGAAAGCGTTTTGTTTTCTTTTGGTTTTTTGTTTTCCTTTTTCTAGGAAAAAAAAGTGGTGACAGAAAAAAAAGAGGTGAAACATGTCAGGAAATTCTACTGACAGCAAGTCCAGGAGAAGAAAGTGCCCACATGTCTTTGGCATAGGACACATGGAGAAGCTGAGCAGAACCCTAGGTTTGCCTGAGGAAATACAGAGAACTTTTACTGTCACTACATGGCACTGGCTCAAATTGCTGCTGGGGCTGAAGTCCACCCAAAGTGTAACTGGAGTAGGAATGGTCACACACATGGCAGAAGCTGGTGGCTCACTTGAGTTCCCCTTCTCAAAGTGGCTCATTAAAACCCACAAAGTCCCTGCCATCCTATGGAACAGTGTGCTGCTCAAGAGTCTACAAAAGGGCCTAAAATNAAAATAAAATAAAATAAAATAAAATCGAAGTATTTGTTTAGTAAAATAATGCCCTGGGAATGGCAGAAGGCTTGCCCTGTTACTCCTGTTTAATTTGGAGACTTGTTGCTAAGCCACAGACTGGAAAGGATTTTGTGAGTAACCCTGTGAGCCATCATAGAGATAGAGGAGGTGAGAGTCTGGAAAAACATCTAATAATAGAGCCAGGTGTAAACCTTTGAATGTGCCAAGACAGGCAGGGAATAAGCCTGGGAATGAGGCTTGGGTAGACCAGAGGAATGTGCACAGACCCCAGGGATGTGCCCAGACTTTTTGTATAAGCCCAGGCCTTTTCACCAATGGTGTCCACACACTGACTGTGAGAGCAACAGGCTGAATCCAGAGGGATGAGAATCCAGAGGGATGAGAATCACCTCCAGAGCCAGCCGCTAATGAGAAACCTGCACATTTGCTACAGCCTTGGCTGTGCAATCTGCCAGGGCAGCACTGAAAACCAGCTCAAATGCTGTTGATGTTTTGATGGCATATTCAGACACTGTAATCACCCTTCCCTGGACTGAGGAAGAGGCTGGAAGAGGGTGTGGGTGTTGTTGATGCATCCATATCAGCCCACTGCTTCCAGAAACTGCATAGTCACCGAGACATTATTCTCAGTGTTTGGCACCAAGTGTGGATTTTAGCTGATGCCTGACGAAATGCTTAATTTATTTATATGCCATAGTTTTAGAATATGCCAGATTTCTCTGCTGTCTGTTTGATGAGTATTGGCTCTCACAGCTGTTATCTTGAAAATTGGCAACATGGTCATCAGCACAGTATTTAAACTGAAAACCAGAAAAAAATAGGACATAACTAAGAACCTTGAAATTTTACCTCCTGTTTGTGCTATTAAAATCTACAGAATCTCCAAATGATAAAGCAGAACTTGGGGAAATTACTTGGTCCAGCCTCCTCTGTTCATAGCAGGGCCAGCTGCAAATACAGAGTCCGTACACAGATAATACATCATTTAGATACTATGTGCCCCCTTCCAACAGATTTTTGGGACACTGGAAGAGCTTTGGCTCTCCTGAAGCCCACATTTTCCCCTAACAGCATATATTTGAGTATCCTTTAATGCACTTCCCCTGTCCCATAGATGTCACACCAGAAAAGTCTTCCAGCCTCATCCTGGAGCAGGGAGGGCTGAGCCCAACCTAGTACAAAATCCTTTTTATAGGGCTTTAATTAAGGCTAATTGATATTTTCATGGCAGACAGCCAGACACAGACTTGGTGCACACCAGTAGTCGCAGATTAGGGGCCAAGCAAGCTTGCATCTCCAGGAAGAAAATAACCAAGAACTTATCTGCTTTACAGAAAATAGATAAAAAGGTCTGTGAGAATACTGCCTCAGATTCCTGGTTCCACATACCATGCGTCAGGGGGCTGATTAACATAATGTAAGAAATAAATACAATTTATTCATCATGGCCTGGTCAAGCCCTTTCTGAATGCTTCTGCCATTTGAGTGTACAAAATCAATATGTGCCTTCTTGTCCCACTGTGCACTACAAGGTCAATTTTCTGTCTGAGTAAATGCAGCCTCGGTGAGGATGATTTTAGTTTGTTTGTCATTTGTTAGATATCACAGCGCTGCTCTTTGCACAAGATTCTTTATGTCAGTAAGAGCATTCACTGCTTCTCTGCCAGAAGAAATGTGGACTTTTTGTCAATTATAGCTCCATTCAGCACTTTGTTTTAAGAACGTGTTTCATTTGGAAATGCATCATAGCATATTGAACCAAATACAACATGTAGAGGTTGTGTTATCCACTTGCACCAAAAAAATTAAGGGAGAGTGACAAAAAATATTCCCAGATGTGGAAATCCAGATGCATCAAACTTTTCCTCCTACAGCCTATTAAGCGCAATGTTAACAAAACCCATTCAAACCCTCCTCTGCAGGAAAATGGTATTTGAAAATATATTTTTTAAATAAAACAGGTATTACTTTGACACCACCTCGCTTAGGGAAAAAAAATATTTATTTTAAGAAACAATCTATTCTGACATCCAAAAAGATAGGCTTGGGTTTTCTAAATGCTCAAAATCCTAGTAAAAAAGTATAAATTTCTCACAATATATCCCTCTATGTCCTCACTCCAAAAGTCCATATTAAAACCTTTGGCTTTTTTATGTTTTCCCTTCCAGCTCAGGACATCTTTTCCCCCCAAAAGCCTCTAAGCTATTTCATGAGCACAACATCTGTTTTCTGACCCAGGCAATGATGACGTCTGTGGAACGGTCTCAGTTACTTCCAGAGCAACTGCTCTTGGCTTTGCAAAGAGTACAATTTATTTCTGCAGCTTCCAGTCCTTTGAAACTGTGCTGGGATTCAAAATACATATTAAAGCCTGATTTGATTCTCAGATTCAACCTTCACATCTGTGCAACAGGGTTGGTTACTCTCCATGTGCTGGTAAATGAAGGCTGAACTTGAGTCTAGCAATGAGCCCAAACTTTGGTGCAGCATCGAGCCCCTATAATTGTGCTACTTCTGCAAAACAGGGAAAAGCAAAATGGACAAAAGCTTAAGTCTGTCACTTCCAGAATCAGCTCTGCTCTAACCCCCGTGCCCTGGCAAAGACAGAAAAAAAAGGATTTACAAATACAAATTCAGAAGAAACGAATCCTCACAACAACATTTTTTTTTTCAGTGATTATCCTGAAGTGCTGTTCTATCTCTTATATGCAACATTACACAAAAAAAAAAGCTATTAAAAGTACTCTAGTTCATTTGCTTTGGGAAGTGTTTACATTTTCTGTACACGTTTTGTTTCTATTCCAAAGTCCTGAAAGATAAAATCCACTGGTGTGCAGGTAAAATGCTTTGGACACACAAAGCACAGGGTAGGTGCTAAGGATGCTGTTCCCAGCTTCCGGCAGGAACATCTGTACAGGTTTTGAGCTCTTACAGGAGAGGAAAGGAAGGGAAAGCATGCAGCCAAGAGCTCCCTCCACTTGGTGTGTCGCTGCTTGAGCACTGGCCTGAGTGGAAGTGACACCTTGGTGTCCTTGTTGCACTTAATGACTACAGGTGGTTGCTTTCAGTCCAGCCTGGACTACAGGACCGTGACTCATGCTTTTTAACAGAGAAGGAAAGCCCCAGTCACTCATCACGTCATGCACAACGCGAGGGGACGGGAGACGAACCGCTGACAACTCCATGAAACAACATGTAACGCTCCCAACACGGATTTTGGAGGCAAAGTCCTTCAGAATTGCACCAGCCAGAGTCAACCCCACAAACTTGGCTCCCCCCAGCACACAGAGCACGGACAGCCCATCCACAGACTGCTCTGACTGTGCCTGCAGGGCACCCATCACGCCACTGCTCTCTGCAAGGTACAAGCTGGTTCCACTGAACTTGTAAGGGACAGTGTTGGAATATCAGAGTCAAAACAGCACTAGAAAAAGACCTGGAGACACTATATTTGTTTCATGAACTTGGTATTTTACACTATTTATCCACTACACGTTTGAACTACTCAAGCTGCACTTGAACTTTAACACACATTCTGGGCCCGCCCAAATAATTTCCAAGGTCAGACTAATCCTGTTAACACAGTCTCTCATTGTAAAGTGGCACAAAGTTACACCTGACTTGCAAGATAAACCTAAACAGAGATCCCTTTGCATGCCATGCAGTTCTACCTAGGATTAATATCAGTTATAGAGAAAGAAAAGCAGTCTGTCACAAAGGCAGAGGAATGCCATTTTAAGGCCAAAGCTTTCTAACAAAGCCAACCCCCATTATCCTGCTGTTCCTCTTGCAGCATCACTTCATGGCAGGTTCATGCACTCCAGGAATTTTAACCAAGTCTGGCCCCCGGACCTGTGTGACTCAGCTATTCACCAGGCAGCCCTGGGCAGTGGCTGTGTGTCTGTCTTAACCAGCAGACCAAGAGGGCAAGAACATTCAACATTTGAAATCTTGGCACTTAAACTGTACCCACAAGGTCTGTGCAGACTCCTGCAGCAATCCTGTAACTCCCTAACCCCATAATCCCCCCCACCATTCTCTCAGAGTCCTTCAAGGTGGGATTTATCACAGGAATGGGAGGTCCTGTTGCTCTGCAGGTGCAATTTCTTGCAGTCCAAACCATGGCTGCAGAGTCATGGATTTGCACTTGTGTCAGAACAGTAGCTGCAAAATACAGCCAAAAACTTTGACAGAGGCAACTGCAGCTGCAGAGAACTAAAATGAGCAGGTGGCCTGATCAGCAAGCTTTGGGAAGAGCTGTCCCTTACTGTGGCTTATTGTTTTACCCTTTTTTTGTTGGTTTTAATTTTTGGTATCTCTAATTTCCTAAAGAAAGGGGCAGAAACAGGACAGAAAAAACTATCATCGCCCAAAAAGCCTCCATGAGTTGACACGACAGAAGCAATGACTTCTTTGGCTTTCTTATGAGCTTTTGGAGCTTTATGGGTTTGGATTTCACATTCAAAGATATGTTCTCACCCTAAGATGTTGATTCCTAATTGCCACTACTGCATATCATGGTTTGTTTGGGTTTTAGTGATTTGGTTAGTTTTTCAGGAAGTGATTTTGTTTAGGCTATTTTTCTAATATTACAGATTGGATTAAATAGTGGTGTGTGTTTAGAATGCTCACTAATTATAACCATATATTTGATATACTGATTGATAGTGATGCCTTGTGGTACATGCTTTACTCCAGGCACTTTTGAAAACACGGGATCTCGATACAAGAGCTCATTTAAACTGGAGGCAAGGGGAATCCTTCTCTGAAGGAGCCACTGTGCTCTGCTGGGCTGGCCTCAAGCCACACCAGGTAACATCTCTGAAGCTGCAATGGCAATTTCTGCTATGCATCTTGAGTACCTGGATTCAAACCAGTGCAAATTGAGAGGCAAAAACACCCACCACAGTCAGGGGCAGACCCAGGCAGGGTCCAAAAGCCCAGCTCCAAACGGGAGATCAAACAAGATCCAGTGCAAAGCCTGCCCTGCTGCAGCCCTGCAAAGCCAGCAGCTCCAGCCCAGGAGGGGGAGAGGGGGTCTGAGCATGGCCCAAGGCTGGAAGATGCTGATGGGAGTCAGCTAACAGGAGGGTCAGAGCCTCTGACACAGACCTGGGGGACTCAGTGGGACCTGGCTGTGTGGGCACTGCGAGCCTGCTCTTGAAACGTGCCCCCTCCATGCACTGGACCCCTCCACAAGCCCAAGGCATGAGCAGCACTCCAGGCAGGACTCCAGGCAGGACTCCATCCCCCCAGCACGCCCAACCACTCTCCTGCCCACACATTATCATCCAAGCACCTTGGACTAAAGAGAATTACATCCTGACCAGTTATTTTCTCACTTTCTAAAGGCAGCTGCAGACTGATAAATGTCCTCGTGAAAGAGAGTGGAGGGGGATTTACTGCAGCCTTTCAACTTCAGGCTTTCAAACCTGCTCACATGGTTCTCAAGAAGCTGAACTACAAGTTCTCTCCCTTGCTCAGACCTCGTGCAAAGTGTTTCTGCCAGGGGCAACAGGGGGGGACAGTGGGAGAGCAACCTCAACCCCACAAAAATGGGACATGCTAACGAAGATACTGACAGAACCAGACACCACCACTGAGTGCTGCAAAGAGAATTTACATAATGTTACTCTAACAGTTCAGTAAAAATGGCATCAGTAAAAAGAGGCTTTCAAGAAAGAAGTAACCCCCAAACACTCAGGGAGTACAACTGAGAGAGTTTCTTTTAGTTTCATTTTGTTACATAAATCACCATTATTCTTATTCTTATTATTATTATTTCTTACTTACGATGTTAAAAGAGCAGGAGGATACTTGAAATAAAAGGCTGTGCATGCACAATACCCACACAACTAAATTCCAGCGATCCACCCTAGCACCAGGCACGGTGCCCTTCCCTGCCCACTGAGCTGAGCCCTCCCTTTAGGAGGAGTAGGGGAATTCATCACCAAATATACAGTATATTGTCATGGAATGATACCAGGAAACAATATTAACAGGAGTCTGAACATGTCCTTCACGTCATATTAATCTACTGTTTAACTCAGCAGAAAAGACAGTGAGGAAATAAAAGCTCAATTCACCCAGCCTGAGATCAAAACTGTCATGGCAATATTGGCAGGTTAGACCCTGATTCTTTAAATAGTACATTGCCTTTGTTAAACAAAAGTCATTCTTTTATTACATAATAGAGATTATAAATAAATGTCAAGTGTGCATGCAGTCAACTGCATATTATACAAGCAATATCTATGTTAATAATTGCTTTCTTTGGCAGGCCAGAATCCAGCTGGACATGCAATATTTACATATCAAAATCCTTGGTGTGTTCAAGTCATATTGGATGCAAGTGAAAATATATATGTATATATATTTACCGTATACACACACATATATATATATGTATAAAGGTATATATACACCTCTGCATATATACTGTATACATATATACACATAGGTATATGCTAAAAGTGGATTTCATCTTTTTCAGATTCAGGTGATTCAGGCCTCGAAACACTAAAAATATCCTGACAGGATATCTGGGGAGGGGACTGGGGTGATAAATGAGACTTGGGGGAAGAGAGCTGGGATACGTTCTTTTCAGACAATATTTTTAAAATTTCTGCCACCTGCTTCTCAAGGGCAGCCATCCTGCTGCTTAGCAGCTGGATATCTTCTTTGAGTTCGTGCTTGACTTCCTGCAGTGTGGTTTGTAAGGCCTGCTCAGGAATGGGGTAGAAGGGACACCTAGCATCCGCCTGGATGGGGCTGTGCTCCAGGGGGCTGCGAGTCTCACCAGCTTTATCCAAGCGAAGGTCACTTTTTGTTATCCCACTGTCACAAGAGTCTGTTTTCCTCAGCGGGTTTTTATTTACACCGTTCTCCGAGTCATTGGATTTGGGGTCGTCGGACAGCAGCCCCATGGACTCGGCCTTCGTGACGTTGTTCCAGTCCTCCTTCTTCTCCTCATGGGTGGCCATGGTGTTCTTCAGCCGGAGCCAGCCTTTCCCATTCCCGTTTTTCATCCTCATGGGGCTGTTCACCTTGAGGCATTTCTGGTCCCCGTTCCCGTTCGGCTTGAGCTCCATGGCGTCGCGGTTGTTGGGCTTGATGGCCTCGCTGGTCTTCATGTAGGCCAGGGTGGTCTGGATGGGCGTGATCTGGGACACGGTGACCACGCTGGTGCCCGTGATGGAGGCCCCGTTCTGCACGCTCCTGCTCTCCACCTGCAGCTGGTTCCGCTCCGGGTCGACGTGGGTCGAGCCTTGGTTGCGCATCTCCTTTTGCTGCTTGAATTTCTGGAAGAGTTTCCGCACGGGGTGGTCCACAGGGATGCTCAGCGTCACCTCGTTCTTCTGGCGCAGGCGCTCCTCTTCCTCCTTCTTGACATCGCTGATCTTCCTGAAGATGATCTGTGGGGGAGAAATTCACAGCAGAGTCAGGACCCAAAGGACATTGCATGGAAATATTAATGTGGGATGGGTAAACAGTCTTGAGAACAGCCATTTCTCTCCTAATTCTTAATTCGGATCTCCCTTCCCATCTTAATTTTTTGTTCTGAATTCAAATGCAGCTGATCAAGACACAGCAACCTCAAGGTTATCCACTATAGACAGGGTACATACATACACACACACATACACACACACACACACACACACACGTTCTTAACAGGGTACATTAAAAGTGGGTTTCACCTCTTCCCTTGATGCAGAAGATACTACTACTTGAAGAACTAAAAATACCCCGACACCAACAGAAGGAAAGAAACTGAACAAAGAGAAGAAAGCAGTCGACAAAGAACCCAAATACTGTGATGCCAACCTACCCATTACTCACACTCATACCTGCTCCGTCACTATCTTTAGCACAGATCAAAAGGAAACAGTAATTCAGCAGGGACTACACAGCTGTAAGATAAATTCACTGCACACACCCTTCCAGGGGCTGGAAAATCCCAACTTGCTCAATAGTTTCTGGTTTTGCTGTCAGGGTTAGGGTTTTTTAGGAGTGTTGCAGGGTGCAGTTAGGTTCCCCATGGGCCACATGTGTGTCTTCACACACTTTGCAAGTGTTTACTGCAGAATTAGGATGTCTAGTATGTGTAGGTGAACTGGGAACACCAAGAAGAAGCAGTGCTGTGTGTAGCTCTAAAACCCAGCAATATCCACCATCTCATCATGCCATTTAATGCTGAGTTATCTCACCCAGCAGCATGTCTCAGGCTGCTACAGAAAAAGGAATTTGAGCCTCAAGCTTGGGGAGGATTCACAGAGCAAAATATTTTTTCTGATTTTCTGCATGTTACACATATGTTTTTATTTTTATTTTTTTAGGTTCATCCAGTTTTCTTGAATGTGGGACTGAGGCAGAGTGGAGAAACTGGTTGTCTGTTTGACAACACTGTCAAAAGCAGCCTATGGTTAAATACAAGCATGGACTGTGAAGGGATAGTGTGGTAAGCAAAGGAAAACAAAGGAATACATTTGTGTATTTATTTGAAATACACAAAACCCTGTGTCAGTCAGCTGTAGGTTTTTGAAATATCAACTTGAGTATCCATATTTGAGTATCTATTTACTTTCAAGTCTCCCATCTTCAGAAGTCAGCAGAGAAGTGTCACAACGGCTACAGATCCTTCACTGCATGAATCTGAGATGAGCTGGACTTCAAAGCTTCATTAGAGAGCTTTCAACTGCAGTAGACACATCCTTGCCTGCTGCTGATAGATGCAGCTGCTTATAATAAAGATGCAGCTGCTTATAATAATTTGGTTAACTTGCTTATTAGAAGCCCAGTTAAAAAAATATAAACAAAACCAAGGGACAACCATGGAAGTTACTTTCATCTGACTCCTCTGACCCAGATGCAGTGACACATTCCCTCATTTGGAGGCTCCCCTTCATTTGCAGCTGCTCTCATGGAGGTACTCTCTCTCTCTCAGGCCACTGGGGAGAGCAAATGATGGCAAGAGAAGTTGCCTTTGATTCAAAATTGAGTGATTACATGTAATTGAAACCACGCTCTCTAAAGGCAGATTTGGAAGGTGGGTTCTCTGTGATGCTTTGTTTGTCCCTTTCTTTCCCCGGTGGGCAGCACAGCACCTCCGGCAGAAGATGCAACAGTGGAAGCAACCAGCTGCAAGGATGTGTCCCCAAGGTGTGTCTCAGGGGACATGGCTGGTTCCTCTGCTGGTGTCCCTGTTTGGCTGTGCTGCTCTGCCTTGCTCTGAGTCCCTGAAAACATCTGCAGAGGGAGAAACATCCTCCGCCCAATGACTTAAAAGGTTGTGTAGTGATAGGACAAAAGGGGAATGGCTTTAAAATGAGAGTAGGTTTAGACTGGATGCTAGGATGTGAGGGTGGTGAGGCCCTGGCACAGGTTAATCAGAGAAACTGTGGCTGCCACATCCCTGGCAGTGTTCCAGGCCAGGTAGGATGAGGCTCTGTGCAACTTGAGAAAGTGGAAGGTGTCCCTGCCCAAGGCGGAGGGTTGGAAATGGATGATCTTTAAGGCCCCTTCCAACCCAAACCATTCTATGTTTCTGTGATGCCCCTGCTTTTTGGACACAAATCTGTTTCACAGTTTGAGCACCCTGCCCTCCTGCAGCCAGCCTGTGCCTGGCAGCTGCTGTCCAGAGGAGTGGGGGATGCTGGAAGGGAGGCAACTGCCAGCAGCCTGGCATGGGCCTGCGGCACTTCCCTGGCCAGCTCAGCACTGGATGTGCCACTGGGAAAGGCACCAGGCAACTCTGACAACTTCTGTCCTGCTGCAGGTTTATAACAACCAGAATGACAACAACAAAGACCACAGCAGCAGGTTTTTGATTCCTCTCCCAAAGCTTGCACTTCACTGAAAATTACCCTCACCTCCCTTTCTCCCCCAGTCCAATCTTGGTTCTTTTGTCCCTCTTCTAGACTCAGTTCAAACCTTCTCCAGACAGGGGTTATCTCCCTGCAGAATATAATTACCAGTGACTGCTGTTGCTGGGTTTGGGAGAAGAAAAACCAAAACCTCTCCAACCTGACACCACCTGTACCTCATACTCCTGAAGCGTGTCCTCATAAAAGTCAGGAAATAACTTTTATAAGCTTTTTGCCCCAGAACCACCTGGCCAGGTGTCACTCGGATGGGATGAGCCCAGTGGCAGGGGGGTCTGAGCCTGAGTGCTGCTGTGACTCAGAGCAGAGCAAACTTTGGGAGAAGCTGAAAGGATTGGGTGGCCAAGGTGGCAAATGCCATCAGACACACGATGCAAACCTGTTCTGGTGGTGTGAGGCCCAGAACACACTAACCACTCACAGCCATGAGCTTTACTCCTACTTTATACCCATGCAGTGGAGGAGCACACACCCAAAGCCCTGCTGTCACCTCCTCAGAACATGTTCACTCAGCTTCTTACAGGACACAAGCTAGCAGAGATCTTCAATGAGTTATTTCCTTCTTCTTCTCTTGGGACAGAAAATGCTACAGCCTGGATTGGTTATGGGCAGCTCCTTTGGAGAAGCAGGACTGCTGAATGCTGAATTAGTGCAGAGAATACCCAGGGACTCTGAAATCCAGGGGTTAGCTGAGAGTCAAGAATCCAGGACTGATCTACCTCAGTGGAGCCCTATTTCCAATGGAGCAAAGGTGGGCTGATGCCCGCCCTGGGCCTGCTACCCCTTGGCTTTCTCATGTAACCTGTACGTGTTCATGGCTGTTTATTATTTTCTTTTTCACTCTGAAATGCACAACCAAGCAGCTGACCCTGTGGGATAATGGCACTTTGGATGGAGACTGAGGTCTTGGTCCTCACTCTCCCACTGAACTACTCTGCCAAGGAAATCATTTCACCCCATGGAGAACTTCCCCCTCTTCTTTCCCCTCAGCCAAGGAAGATGTACCCCTAGCACAGCAAGGATGTAGTTTTGGTCAGGACTACTTGAGATCAGTAGAATGTGGACAAGTAAAAGAAAAGAAAGATCTTACACAGACAAAGAATGGAAGAAAAAAACCAAAATGTGAATTCTAGCACTAAGCAATAGTTATTTTCATCACCAATTTTTCCATATTAGGAGATTTTTCATGTGGCTGGATTTATTCCACTTTCACAGTGGTTTAAACTAAACCAGAATAGTTAAAATGTGTTTACATTTACAAATGTTTACATGGAGATTTAATTCTATTAATGTCTAATAACTTACACCTGCTTTTTGTCTTTATAAATAAGAAGAGAAAAACATCTCATGCAATCTGACATTTCTCTGCAGATTGGGAGAGCATTATTTTGAAATCTTAAATTGGATAAGCTATTTCATTAGTCCCCGAACGTTTTCAGAGAAGTTACACACAGGCCTGCCCAAATGTATGTCCCAGGAACAGACACAATCTTCCAGAGTTCATCAGAAGAAGCTGAATTAAGTGTGTATAGAGTTTTTCCCAAGGAGTAAAGAGCCACACTCCTGTCTCACACCAAGTTCTAAATTCATTAATGTAATAGACATTAAGTGCAGGGCTCCATTTCCTTTATGGATCAGGTTGTGAAAGACTGTTTCATGTGGCACAAATTTTGTCCCATGGGACCAGGTTCCTGGGTTTCTTTTAGTGTATTTATTTTGGGAAGAAGGGGCAACAGAGATGACATTAATTACTGAGCTGGCAAAGATGATGCAGAAGTTAACTGATAGCCAGCCATGGGGACTGAAATACTCCAGTTATTTATGAGGCAGGCACGGAGGAGACAACAGCAATTTGAGATTTTCCATCTGATCCCAACCTCAGCCTCCCTTCCCTCCCTTCCATACCAAGAGGTAACTCATGTGAGTGGGAGCTCTGTCCCTTCCAAAGGGGGACCTTACCAAAGGTACTGGCAATGAATATGTCACTGCTGGAGCAGCTCCTGTGAGGTGCCAGCTCGTACAACCAGCCCCAAAGCCAAGTGCAGATGAGGGCAACAGCAATGAGGAGTCAGGGAGCCAGCTCGAGGCTGAGACACACACACTGAATTAATGAGTAAAGCTGAGGGCTTTTCAGGTGCTTTGAAATGCATCCCTTGCCTGCTGCCTTTTTTCATCGAAGTACTGTGAAAATCATCCCTCCATGACCTTGTTCCATACGGGAGATCTACACAAAGATCCCTTAATAAGTGACTCCAAGGCAGGTACGTGAAGGGATTAAAGAACTGGTAAAAGTCTTGACGAATTACAGTGAGTTCATACAAAGTGGCAGGTGTTTGACCAGGGATCATCCTGTCCCGTGCCTGAACATCCCATGCTGTTGTTAGTGGTGTTCAACGTGTGCCTGCTCCTCTCCACAGAAATCCACAGAAAGGGACAGCCGCGNATGGTGATGGATGCAGCGTGTGTGTGCGCTGGCTGGGAGGGAGAGAGGGAAGGAGGGAGAGAAGGAGGGAGGGAGAGCCACACAAAGCCATCAAAAAAGCGAAGATTTTCACAGTGTGAAGATGCTGTCCTGGGAGAATTGGTTTGACCCAGCTCACTGGACATTTCTGCAGCAGAAACACCACACTTCAGTCCCCACAGCTCCATCCACTCAGCAACCACAGGTCACTCTCATTAAAGCACAGACCAGGCTGATGTCAGTGCTGATCGTCTCTCAAAAGTTTGTTTCAGGGGTAATTATCTTGTTTGCATCGATGTCTTGTAAAGCCCCATCTCCCTTGCATCTGATTGTTCACAACCCAGTGTATTTGTCCAGATCCCTGTACTTTTATTCATATTTGATAGAGCAACATCTTAGAAGGCATCAGCAAGATAAGAATCATAAAATCACAGAATCATTAAGCTTGGAATCAAGTCTGAACCAGGTCAATAAATCTGAAGAAATACAGGGCTCTGTTTAACCTGGACCCATCTGACAACACAGGTCCAGAGCTGTACTTGAAAACACCGCAGATGGAGCCGGTGGGATAAGCAGACAGAGTTGGAGCTTTCCAAGTGATGGAGGCAGGGCCTCAGGGAAATGCACTCCTCCTTGGACCACCCTGCAGAGCTGGCAACTGGTTTGCAGTTGGCTGAGACCCACCCAGCAGCTCCTTCACCAGCTTTCCGATACCACCAGAAGGATTTGGACTGGTCCACCTCCTCCAGGAATGTCTAATTCCCATATCAAAAGAGAACTACAGTGTCTTCACAAGGTATGTTGGTCTTGGCACCCTTTTATATAAGCTTTTTTGCCCTTTTTTTGTTTTGTTTTGGAAATAGAAGAGCTGCCTTCCCTTGCCTCCTTGTCTTGAAATGGCACAAGCTTAGCTGAAGCTGGCAAATGGATTTTAAAAATTTTAAGTGGTGTAACCAATATCCAATACTGCAATAATACAGATCTCATTTTCTTTGGAGGTAGTGCTGCAAGGCTGTACAACATAAATTTCCATAAAGATGTCTCCAAAAAATACTATTAATTTTCACATCTTGGAGTGCACTGTACCAAAGTGATTTACATTTTTGTCATGCTAATGTGGAAGGCAGATTTGTGTCACATCCAGGATTTAGACACAGGATACCCCAGGTGCAGACGAGTGAGCTGTTTCCTGCTCGTGAAAATACATAACACATAAATACATTTCCTGCCCCATAAAATACACCCAATCTCCAGAGCACAGACACTTAGAAAGGGCTCACCTACAAAGCCTCTGTCTGCATCTGAACTCACCCTCCAGGAGCCCCGCAGAGTGGAGGGAGGAAGACAAAAGCACTGGGAAGGTGTGAGTCATCTCACCTGCAGCTGGATGTTAAAGCAGGTCAGACGAGCCGTACCCTGAGATGCCGGTTTGTCTCTGGTGTCTGCACAGGGAGCTCCGTGCCTGTCGCCTGTGTGCAGACATCCTCTGTGCATGCTGGGGATGGAGGACACAAATCCCTACCTCTGGCAGTGCAAATGTCAGGGTTTGGTGCAGACTGTGTTAAAAAAAAAACCTCCTGTAAAGTTTTTCTCCGTGTAGGTGTGTGTTCTGCACTCTTCATCTGATGCCATTTTTATTTCCAGCCCAGCGTGTTGGGGTATTGTCCCACAGCCTCAGGGCACAGCCAGTCCTTACAGACAAACATTATTCTTTCAAAAGCTGCAGAGGAAGGAGGACAAGCTACAACTGCCCAAGAGACCCTGCCACACTGGTGGCTTTCAATGAGAGCTTGTGGAAAACCAGATTTTTTGCCTACATGGAGCAACTGGATGAACCAGCAGCAGGGAAAGGAAAGCCACCCCTTCCCCTCTGTCCTCACTACACTTCCCAGGAAAACCTTCCAGCAGGGGAATGGAGATGCCCTTCCCACAGCCCTTAGGGAATTGGAGACCACCTGAGATGTGGCTGTTCTGTTCACCCACCCTTTTGCACTGCAAAGCTCATCCCACTCCCAGGCGCTGTAGGATAGATCCTGCTTGGATCACTCCCACCACTGGCACCAAGCACTGCCAAACGCAGCAAACCCTTCCCAGGCCATTGCTCTGATGGGCTCAGGGGTGTCTAGGATGCTTCATTCCTCAGTCCTTGAGGACTGGTCCCCTCTAGGAGACTTTAGTTGTTAAACCAGGGCATATCTGGGGTCCTCTTTTCTGATATTCTGAAAACTAGGCCAGTCAAGCCCAATTCCTGATGTATAACCCTTGGTGAAAAGGCTTGCTCCAAAACTGAAGTGTTTTTAAAACCTAGGCAAGTGCCAGAGAACACAACTCATTATCAACACTTGATGTGAAAATGCTTTTAAATCTTATTTTTCAGAGACTATCTTTAAAAAATAAACCCTTCTAAAATGTCCATGATATTAAAACAATGTTCTTTTTTTGTTTACATAAACCAAAATGTGAATTAAAAAAATTATACTATGAAAAAACAGACAGAAATGCATGAATAGGAAGTGACCCCATACGAGCCTTTAGGCTGCTTCCCCTAATTCACTCCTGCAAATCTCCACAAACTCTTAGCTCACTTTATTAATCTGCACTCCAAGGATGCAGAGTAGATGGTTTGAAATGATGGCTTTATTGTTCTCCTGCTCTCTACACTCCTCAGATAGCTTCACTTTGATGTGAAATTCAGCCTCAAAAACAAACTGCTCTAACAACTCTTTTAATTGCTCTCCAGTAAATTCCCCTTAATCCTCCTGTCCCAGGAACTGCTTTGTGTTAAACCGTTGCTCCATCTGTGTGTGAGAAAGGAATCGCTGTCCTTGGCTGTGCAGTGAAAATGACTGACTGCTGAGCAATTAGTTAATCTCCAGGATAGGGATGTTTCACTAAACAGTCTTTCATGCTGGATTTTGGAGGAAAAGAAGATTTCTGTAGGTTAGTCTTCCAGCTGCTTGAAAGAAACAGTAAATAATAGCCTTTCTGCAAATTTCCATTGATCCTGACTTCACAGACACAGTAACATGCTACAGCAAAAGCTTCCTACCAAGCACATTTTAATTTTCTTTGGAGAAAGTGTATTCACATACATCCTTCCTAAGCAACTGCAGAATTGACCTGTAAAAGATGTGAAGATTTCCAATCCAAGTAACAAAGTGATCTTCAAGGAAATGAGAATTATTTCCATGATGCTGAAAAAGCCCTTCTAAGGGATATTTAATGGCATTTTATGTGCAAGGAAGAGGTTCATTCTGTTATGATTGCTTTATAAAAATCTTTGTCCCCCAAGTCGCTCATCTAAAGAAAAATCAGGACATGTAACAAGGGAGAAACCTTTCAGAAGAGCACAACAACAACCAACAACTGATTTCCAAAGTCCAGAAACTCCATCATCTCTTTACTGCTTGTCCTGTGGTTTAGAAATTGATTACTGTAGGTCAAATTTTAATCTGGTTCCATTTCATGTTCGCAATCAATTCTCACAGCACCTGAGTACTCTTGCAGAGAGACATCTGTGCATGCTGGCAGCCAATTAGGCTGATCTGCATTTGTGAAAAAGCATGAATATTAAGAAGTGGTTGAGAGTTTGACCCATTCCCTTCATACTTGGTATGGACCTGACATCATCCTGATTTTATTTAAAACCTGTCTGGATGGAAGGAGAAAGAGGAGAGAAGCAGGCAGAGATCCAAGTCTCATTTGTCACATCCCAGGAGCATCGTGGCCAAACACAGAGAGCACCAGGCTGGGATTCACAGGGATGGATTATCCTGCTGGCCTGACCTTCAGCCAAGTGGGAAGTCCTGTACAAATCACTCTGCCTCTTTCCTCATGTCTCCATCTCCCCCGGTGTAAGAGAGGATAATAACACTGCCCTCATTTCCCCAATTAACTGGAAATCCCTCTGTCACTGCTATTTACAACTGAGAGACTAAAACCCATGGCTGACAGCAGAGAGAGGTCACTGTGCTGGCCTGTTGCCAAAACTGAGGCAGTTCATTAAAAAAAAACCCCCAACCAGTTATTGAAAAAATGCACACAGGTGTCCTCAGGGTTTCAGGTCAAGATCGAGGGCCCAAGGCACTGCTGCCCTAAGATGTTTAGGGCAGTGCACCATGGATGTACAGTGCTACATGAAGTCCTGTCCTCATCCCCTGAGATGTTGTTAGCTGAGGCTGGGTGTGTCCCACTTTAGGGACAGAAAGAGAGTAGGCCAGAAGCATCGCAGTGAGGGGACAAAACTCTCTTACTTTATTTACGATTTAACTACTTTATACATTTGTACAGAGGTTCAGAGATTGGCTACAGAGGTCGGCACCTCTTAACCTGGATGGTGGACATCACCATCAATCATTTCTTCTCTCAGAGGAGAAGAAGGCAAATATTCTAAGAATAAACATTGTTTATATTAAGGCTGCGTGTGAAACTTCTGCACAGAGACAGAAGGCAGAAAAACTCAGAGCAACACTGAGACATCAATCCCCTGATTGATTAAAGGTGCTAACACCTACTGACACCTCCTCTGCAAGGAAGGATCAGTCAGATCACTCAGCTGGCGTGATGGACACTCATTCTTTAAACAGCGTGATTATATGTTCAGCCAAGTGCGGGGTGAGTTAAGGAGTCAGATTTCCAAATGAAATGCCAACACCTTTTCCTCCCTTGGCAAAATTATAGTTTTTCACTAGCTACAAGAGCGTTATCTGAGAGCAGCTCAGTTTCCTGTATCAGGAGTGTAGGAATGCACCTCATACCCAAGTGGGCGTCTTCATATAGGGAAGGGTTTCAGATTCAAAACCTTTTAAGGAAAGAACACTGGAAGTTTCTTTGCTCACCTGACAGTAATTGGCTCAGTGCCAAGACAAAACACTGATAGGTCTGTTTATCTGTTCCTCAAAAAATTAGCTATTCTCTATTGGGCTGTTTGCAAAAAAACCCACCTAAATAATGCAATATTTAAGGGAGAGCTCGAGGCTTCTCAGTGCATTTTCAAGGTCTTGTAGCAGGTGTATAGGACCTGTCCCTACCCTGTGTTTAGCTTTGTTCTTTGGATTTGTATTATTTTCTTCCTGTATTAAAACCTTTTTGCTTTTTCAAGACATACTCGACCATGCCATCTCGCTATTGATTTAAGCCATTTCCTGTGAGGTGCTGGACACCATCAGAGGTATTGAGAGATTCCGTACAGGAGCTTTTCTGTTCTTCCAGTCACTCGTGCCTGCCCAGAGATGCCTCCATCTTTTCATATCCCAGGGGAAAACAACTCATGGATTTCCTGTGGCTGCAGGTTCAGCTGCTGTCTCTGATGTCTGCTGGGGTCTCTCTGCTGGGAAAGGGATGCTGAAGAAGGGCACTGTGCACCTCTGGAAGTGGGGAGCTTTGCCACTGTTTTTAAATGAGACTCTGGAATTGGAATTGATTGCTTATTTTTGCTGCTTTCTCACTCACTATTTTCTGTTTTCTTTGCTGTAACCAAACAGCAGATGCTTTAGCATGTTGCAGAGCAGACAGATTCAGAATGATTTCTGCAATACTATCCAAGTGAGCAAAACGCACCTTGCACATACAAAATCATTTCAATCAATAAACCAGAAAGGCTACTTTATGATTTATGGTAGGTTTCAACCAGGCTCTTGTTCAGGGTCAGCCTGTTGCAGAGTGAAGTACTGATCTTTGTGGCCTCACAAGGACCATCACCATGGTGCAAACACACACAGCACCTCTTGGGCTCCTGTCACAACTGGCAGCGAAGAAGCCCAGCTTTATCCTCCTAATTCCTTTTCAGGACCCTAAATCCTACACTGAACTCAATAAAAAGACTAAACTGGATCGAGGAGCTGAAATAATGCATTGAATCAGAGTCTAATCTGTTTTCTGTGTATAACACAAACTTGCTTAAACACAGGGAAATTGAGCAGAGAACAACTTGAGTATGACTGCTGCAGTGTAACTATTACTGAGCAGTGTCTGCAGGGACCCCTGTTCCCTCTCACTGGTTATCCACTCTGGGAGTTAAACTCACACCTTCCTTCACTCCCTAACAATTCTCCCACGTAAACAAATCTAATCTGAACTGGTCATTTGGTGGGTGAGCAAACTACTTGCAGATGTGCTCTTGATGGAGAGTATCACATATTCATCTCTCCTTCCCCTTCCTCTTTTCTTCCTTGCAGATGCAATTATTGGAGAGCAAAGGGCAAGGGAGATATTTCTCCTATTTCTTTGTCTGGCATTAAGGCAGAGAGAAGAGCAGATTTCTTTTGATGGGGTTCCTTTTTTTTTCCATTTTGCAAATGTTTCTTTCTCCTGCAAGAAGGGAAGCTGAGGTACTTACAGAGGGGGAAAGAGGAGCTAAAAATCCAAGCCCATTAGACCCAAGATCTTTCACTGCATGTGGAAGTGAATCCCAGCAAAGGCAGCCTCCACCCATCCCAACCAGACCATCTTATGACTGTCAGAGAACCTCACTGACGTAAAGAGATGGTGGCATCACATGGCACACTACGAACACATTGTCACCACCAGCCCTGCCAGCACACCACCCTCAGGCACCCCAGTGCTCAAGAGCTGGATGGAGCTTC
The DNA here is from genome assembly GCA_008694505.1 of Cyanoderma ruficeps. Lineage (NCBI taxonomy): Eukaryota > Metazoa > Chordata > Aves > Passeriformes > Timaliidae > Cyanoderma > Cyanoderma ruficeps. The sequence goes on along the minus strand of VZDJ01007753.1, from coordinate 46,129,912 downwards.
CCACTGCCTCCCAGCCCAGCTGAGGGGTGCTGTGCTCTCTGCCAGACAGTGCCCCCATCCACAGGACAGTTCCCAACTCCATCAGGCAGGCTGGGTCCTTGCAAACTTCCATCGATTGGCCGCTGGATCAATATCTGCTATTGGCACTGGCCTAATGAAATGTCAGTCAGCAGCACTGCCAATTGATCCACGCTCATCTGTGCTGCAGATGAGGTACTGTCTCTGCATTTTACCAGAGATTATTAAAAGAAGAAAACAGCCTTCAGTTCTCCCAGGATGTCCTAAGGGGGACATACTCCTGGGCAGGGAGAGGGAAACACAGTTCAAAGCCTCCAGATGACAGCAGGGTGGTTTGAGCTTGGGGCAAACTGCAGAAACGGGGGGAAAGTGCCAAAAGATTTTACAAGCTGCTCTTCAGCCTGATTTAACTTGGAGCAGAAAATCAATCACCAATAATAATATCCAGCACTAATCCACCACTCCCCTCTCCCTGCGTTGGAGGAAGTCGGACTTACGTAGCTGCCATTTGTGCCAGAGGCCAACACCAGGGCACAGAGAGGTCATGCATCACTTGCCCAGGGTCATTGAGCTGTTTAGTGGATAAGCTGGGGGGGATGGAACCAAGATTTCCAACCTAAAGCCCCTATAGTAGGAAAATCCATACTGCAAAAAAGATTAAACATATAAATACATTTCCTGGAATTAAAATAAGATTATTAATATAATAACAACCTTTGTTTTCACCACTGTCCTGTCTGGTGTGTAGAGTTCTGGATTTGAAATAACTGAAAGGGCTCAACTTGAATTTCATTTAATTGCTGGAATTAAATCCAGACCAGGACAACTTACTGCTGTGGTTTGTGTTGGGAGAGGAGTGAGGAGGGAGGAAAAACTATTTGTGTTTATTTAGTGACAATTTTCAGAAGGTTGTGTTTTTCTTCCAACGAAAAATATCAAAACCTTAACGTTTGGCTTCTAGCCAGCCCTGCTTGTGCAGTGTTCCTGCATATCCCCAGCACAAAGCCACAGGCACAGAGGATTTGCAGAATTCGAGTTTTCTTCTCTGCGTTTTTGCCTCTTATTGCTTTTTGCCTGAACACTAAATGGTCTCACTAAATGCCTAAGAGAGTCTCTCCATTTACAAAGTAATACATCAGCAAAAGAATTGCAAATTGTTCCCCAAATGTACTACTCTCTCCTGTCTGCTTTCAGTGGAAATTTAAATTAATTGGAATCATTATGGCTTTCTTTTTTAACTTAAATATTACTGTACCAGACTATAAAGTGCCTGAAATTTAATCTAAAGTCTTCAGACCTGAAAAAGCATTTTGCAACTGAAGGATTTTTGATTTTTTTCCAGCTATATCCATTGGTCCAATAAAAAATAACACCCATTGCTACCAGCCTTGCTTCTGACATTGAGAACATTCTACCTGGCTTTCAGAAACCTTGGTTTTATATGGAATGTGCCACAAGCTACTCTGTTCACTTCATCACTTTCAAGGCTTTGTTAATTTATTGAAAAGCTTTTAGAGCAGGAGCTTCAATTAAAACAATGCACTTCCATTGCCATGCGATGTAGAACACCATCAGTTTTGTTTGGAAGCGGTAAGTCAGAAATGAAGAAATAATTTGAAAAACCCAAATGGAAGGGACAAGGGGCAGCCTCTGTACCTAGAAGAGCCAAGACATCATCACCTTGTATTACAAAACAGGGAGGTAAAACATGCTGCTCAGGCACTGTCAGATATTCCTCACCTGAATCAGGGCTAATAACACAGACCAGTTTAGTGGAGTCACCAGCTCCAGACTCAAGCTAACTCAAAAACATTTCAGTACTCCTGACTGGAGCAGTTTTAGACTGGTGGATGGGCAGTCATTTGTTTCTTTCCCACTTGCTTCTAGATCCCAGTCAAGGACATGATCTTTTGGGGCTAAAAGCGGGGGCTGGCCTGTGTCACACCACAGGGAAGGGCACCAAGACTCCTTTTGTCTCACAGCAGTGCCCTCCTGCAGAAAGGCAGGATCCAAGAGGATGGAGCAAGGCTCTTCTCAGCGGTGCCAAGCAGGAGAAAATGGACAGAAATTGTCCATTTTCTGGAGTTCCACCTGAACACGAGTGAAAACTTCTTTCCTATGCAGTGACTGTGCACTGGAACAGGTTGCCCAGAAAGGGTGTGGAGTCTCCCTCACTGGAGATATTCCAGAACCATCTGGACACAATCTTGTGCCCTGTGCTCTGCAATGGCCCTGCTTGAGCAGATGATCCACTGAGGTCCCTTCCAACCTGGCCCACCCTGGGATTCTGTGATTCTCTGGTGAGGTTGCATTCAGAGCTGCTCTCATCTGTCTCTGTTTTCAAGCCCAAAGCTCACACTGTTCCGTGGTTCTGTGCTCAGCCAGCCAACTACACCAAAATTACCTCAGTGATTCCTTTCCTATACAGCCTATTGCCATATCAGAGAAGACTGAAGCTGTCTAGACCAAAGTCAGGACACTTCTGCCAGTGCTCACTCCCTTTCTACAGATCTTTTGGATGAAACCCAAGCTCAAATGACCCCTGACCATATCCTAGTGTCTACCTTACCCATGGGGTGCCCTGCAAACAAAGCCACAGGGATGCTGACAAGGGAGAATTAGTTGGGGCCAGTCAGCAGCTCACATCTGTGCTTCTGAACTCAGAGACACAGCACAAAACCCACTGGAAGGGTGACCTGGCAATTTTTTTAATTTGAAATCAAGACTTGGAAAGGATTAACACCTCTGAAAGACAGGGTCAGACCACTGTGCAATAGATGTGAAATAACTCAGTTAAACCATTGGGAAATCCAAATTTGACAGGAAAAGAAAACCAAAAAGGTTATTTAAACTTTTAATATCTACTTCATTTAACTATAGAAAGTTCGGTGAAATAACCTTAAAAAGTGTCCCAAGGATCCTTCAAGTGAAACATCTCTCCCAGCAAGAGCAAAGATTTCCCAGTTGGGAGCTCTTGGTTGGCAGTGTCTGATTAAGGGGTTCTGGCTGTTGGAACATGCTGAAATTGCCTTTAATATGATGACAAGCCACTGCTTCAGTGAAGATGAACCACTTGGGGAGGAAAAAAGAGATCCAAGACACAAGCACGGAAACATTAAAGAGTATGCTGTCAAGAAGAAATATACCGTGAAGAGGATGTGCTACTTTCACCTAAAACTTGTCCCTTTAGCCTTTAGTGGCTGGCATAGCTCTGCCACTGAGGGTGCTTTAGCTCAGGAGACTGATGGAATTACAGTTTTTTAGAGGCATCTGTAACTGTCAGCAGAGCAAGGGACTTCTACTTATGGCATAATCAAATTAAATTAATTTTTAAAGAACAAAGACCACATTTAAATGATTTTGCTAATGTTTCCTCATACTTGAATGTGCACCAGCGAAGAGCTCTTCCTTTCCGGGGCAGAGAGTCAAGGGAAATCACCCACAGCCAGGAAAGCCAGGAAGAGAGCTATCCACCAGCTAGTGAGCCCTCTACCACAGCATGGAAACACACCACCAGCCATGTGAAAATTCAGCGTGCTGCTCCCTGAAGCCACTTTGCAGAGATGGAGCTGCTGATGACACACACCCCTCTGAGGATGAAGCGCTCTCCCAGAGGGACCACTGCATGTTTTCCCAGCCCAGGAGATGTGGCTGAGGCACTTGGCAAGTGGTGACTCTGCAGAGCCTTGCATTTATTTCTGAAGGGCATCTGCAGGAGGAAGAGCAGCACAGCAGAGGTAACTGGTGGGGTTATGGGGATGGCACGAACAGATGGTGTGATGAAGAGCCATTTCCTCCCCACTTCCACACTGACTGTATTAAATCAATCCCTGAGCTTTCAAGGCAATGAGCTCAGGCTGTGCTGTGAAGAGTTTTAACGATCTGACCGTATCCTACTTGTGGGTATCCTTCTATTGAGCCTCACACTTAATCCACTCTTGGGGAAAGCTCTTTCCATTTTTCTCACGTGCTTCTTGGTGATCTTCCCTACTGTCTGTATCACAGCCATCACCTCTTTGCTACCTGTGGATCTTTGTAAAGCTCACCAGCTTTAGAGAGATCCACAGCAATCCACATTTACATGTTTTTGTTCCCATCCATGTACTCAGGCACTGACACAGGATGCTCTGTAGGGTCTGAGCCTGCTGTTTCTGCAGCCTTGGCTTATCTCATTGCTCCAGACGTAAACAAATTAGTTTGTAATCCTCAGTATTGTATACTCTGGAAAACCTGGCTTTAAAAGTGATCAGAAATGACCTCCTCGTGTAAAACTGCAGCCAATCCCCTCTTCCTGTCTGGGGCTACAAGAAAACCCCATACTTGCACCAATAACAAGTCTTTGCAATCAATAACATTGACAATTCTGTATCGCCCTATTTGTGACCATGCTTCATGTTTACACAGAGTTTGTATTGCTTTCTACCACTCCCTGTGCACGCACAATTAATGAAACACCAGCTGGTGCAAGATAAACACTGCTGCAGGGATGTAAAAAGGCACTACACAAAAGTACAGATCTCTACCTCTGTTATTTTCCATCTCAGATGCTGTGTTTGCTTCCCAGAGCTCCTTCTGAGCTCAGAAACTTTGAGTAAAGCATCTCTCTGTTTTACTCTTTGATTTTTTTTTTTCTGATGTCCAAAAAATCCAGCTAACTGCAAACCTCCCATACAAGACAGCAGCTTGTCATTCACCCTCTCCCAGGAAGGCCCTGTCCAGGAAGCTGACTGTCCTCAGTGGGGTTTGCCACTTGCCTTAGATGCTGGGAGACACCTACAAATGTGCAACTGTGTCAGATGTTAAGACCATGAAGGTGCTCAAAGGGCTGGAGCACATCACCTATGCTGACAGGCAGAGAGAGTTGGGCTTACTCAGCCTGGACAAGGCTCCAGGGACACAGACCTGAGAGCACCTTCCAGTATCCAAAGGGGCCACAGGAGAGCTGGAGAAGGGCTTTTGATGAGGGCACACAGTAATAGGACAGGGGGAAATGGCTTTATACTGCCAGAGGGTGTTGCAGCAGTCCTCTTTTTAGAGGGTAGAAATGAGCAGAGACACAGACTTCTTGTTTATCACAGCATGAAAAGGGTCCTGGTTTATTCCTCTTTACTGTTCAGCTGTCTTGACTCCAACTATTCACTGACTCTGGCTGCAGCAAGCTCCTGCTGGAGGTTTCCCTTGCAGCCTCTGACTGCTGGTTGTTTCCTGCTAAACAATGACTGCAGGGATCAGGTTGCAGACTGTGACTGCAGGCTTTTACCTGGCTAGACTGTGGCTGCAGATTCTAACAGCAGGCTCTAACTGTAGACCCAGACTGACCTCACAGCAGTGAATCTCTCTCCCCAGGATCCTTCTTCTTCATCCTCTCCCATTCACAATCCTCTCCTCACCAGCTAACCCACTCCCTTCTATCACACTTTACTGGATATAGCTGTGACACATCAGGGGCAAGGCTGTACTAGGTAATTAACACAGCTGTTACTTATCAGGAGCAAGGCCACCTCTATTTCCTTCTACACAAGGGCAGGTTTAGATTCAATTTAAGGAAGGAATCTTCCCTGTGGGGACGGTACTGGCACAGGTTGCCCAGACAAGTTGTGAAGGTTCCATCCCTGGAACTGTTCAAATCCTCACTGGATGGGGCTTGGAGCAACCTGCTCTAGTGGAAGGTGTCCCTGCCTGTGGCAGGGGGAGCGGAAATAATCTTTAAAGTCAAACTGACCCAAACTATTCTGTGATTCTGTAATTCTGTGTTCCCTATGGGGCAGGGCTGATCCACGGGGCCAGAGCATCCTGCCCTCAAGAAGGCCAGGATGCTAAAGAAAGCTGTTGGGGTTTTTCAAGGCCAGTCTCTGTCCCAGCGGATTCCTTACCATCCCTATTAGCAGCTGTCTGACATGTTGGACTGAATTTGAGCCCAACTGGTCTGGCAAGAAGCTCTTCATGGGACACGTATTACAAAATTTCTAACAAATGCTTTAAGTTACGGCTGATGGTTCATCAGGCTCAGTCAGGCATCTGTTTGGTACATTAATGCATGGCTGCACTGAGCTTGTAAATTATTATTCATGTACTTCTGTAGAACATCTTGAGGTTGTTGGCTGAGTCCTTCACTAAATGGGAACAGGGACAATTATTCACACATGAAAAACATGCATGATTCAGTTTGCCCATTTACATTTCTAGTGTAGCCTTCCTTGGCAGGATGGCCAATACAGCCTGGGAGAAGGATGCTCTTTTATAATTGAGCTGCTCTGACCAACAACTGTTCCATTTAAAAATGGATTTACCTCAGACACACGATGGAGATGGAAATTCACTACAGTGGCATGGAGTCAAGGGAGGCAGAATTGGTGAAAATAGGGAGGTTAGACACAGAAATTAATTATGGAGATGACAGGGTGCTCTGTTAAGGTCAGGGACATGGACAAGGAAAACTGGATGTCTGCGCTCTGAGCGGGAAACAATGAGCATGAATGGAAAAGCAAATTTAATCATAATAAAAAGGCTTCATTTCATCTGACCAGTCAGAAATATCCTGATTAGAAATGGCTGTTCTTTGCTGCTGTCATCTGCTGGTTGCTTAGGTCCCCATTTTCACAATTTTAAGGGAGTGTGAAGTGTTTTAGGCTCTCAGAAAAAGCCAGAGCCTGTTCCTGCAGTAACAGAAGTGCTGTTCATAACAAAAAAAGAGGACAATGGAACTGCTTCCAATGGGATATGTACTCAGAGAGCACAGAAAGGTAAGTCCCCCTTCTCTGGAGGTACAGTGACTGATGGAAATTTAATATAGGAAACAGTATATAGCATTTTTTTGGCAGCTGGGATAGCTTTGTGGAGTACAAATAAAAAATCTGATATTCACCCAGAAGTCAGAGGGGAGGTCCCAAAGTTCAAAATATCAAAAAATCACTGACAGTTTAATTAACAGAGTTAAGAGAATCAGAGGCTTTTATAACCGCTCACACTATGCTCCTTTTTTTTGATAGAAACCTGCAACTAAAAACTGTATTATGGTTTTGTTATCTTCAGGAAGGGAAACAAATTAAGAGCTAGGGCTGTAAAGTCTGAGAAGTAAAAATACGGGGGAAAAATGAATTAATAATATATATTCCTTCCTAAACGCACAGAATATTTTTGGCTTTCAGTAAGTTGCTCAGAAGTGCAATAATCGGGGACTCAGCTCATTTCAGGTGCTTCCCATAATGTTCCTCTCCCCCCTGACAGCTATGCCCACCTCTGGAATGCATTTAAGCATCTCCTGAATTTGCCCCTGCAGACTTTCTTTGCATGGGACCGAAACCGAGCCAGCTTGCTAATCACAGCCACTGGCAGACAATTAAAAAAGGCACAGTCAATCAGCCATCATTAAGTTGGAAGTGACAGGCTGGGTTTTATACTAACTAAAACTAGTGGGATTCATGCAAACTTTCTCACAAAGTTCCTTTTGCACTTTGTTTACGATTTAATACTTTCCTACATGCACTGTAGAAAGCAGCCTCAAAATACCACTGGAAACAAGGTAAATCTGGGATTTGCAGGACTGCAATGATTATTATGTGCTGAACCAGCACGTTTGGGTATTATTGCATCTGTGAAGTGTGAGCTGAAAAATAATAGATTAATGGATTTATACTTGCACAGAAAAGAAAGGCCTTACACAGGGAGTTTTATTTAGCATTTGAGAAGCCATTTATGTGTTTATTTATTTATTTACTTATTTATTTATTTACTTGAGGAGCCTTTTTGGTCAAGTCAAGGCAAAACCTAATAAATTAAATCAGTGCTGTCTCCATTGCAAAACTGCTGTGAAATTGTTACTGATCATTTCTGGATCCCATTTTGGGCAGAGCCAGACAACTCCCACTTGGATGAATGCTCTGCCTATGCCTTGTGAAGCCCATGGGGATCCACTGATATGATCCCAATGAACAGGCAGAAGTTCTCTTTCCCCAGCCATGGCTTTGGGTGCATTTCTACCAGCATTCCCAGCCTGGCAGAAGTAAGGTTTAGGTAACAAGAAGTCTGGGGTAGAAGCTCATTTTATACCCTCAAGTCGTACAGTGCTGTTGCTAAAGTGTCTGGTGTTCAGCTCCAGGAAGCAGTGACAGAATTAATCATCTCAGTTTTTTAACATTTCCCCCTTTTCTTGAAGTTAGTTATCAGGTTGAAAAAAAATCATAGATCTACACAGCAATTAGGCTCAGCAGCCCCTGTAAGAAGAAATCCATCGCTCTGGAATAATTGCTTGGAGGGGTGTGAGGTAACACAAAACACCTCTGTCCCCACTTTCTGTGCAAATCCTGCCTGTTGGCAAAAACTTTCTTAAGTGGAAATCAAAAATGAAATGGCAGTGTTCCTTCCCATTGCACCATGCACATTCCCTCCCCTTCCTTTGCAGTGGGAAGAGATTAAAAGCATCAGTTTTAATCGATGAGGGGAGGTAAACACAAAATGTTCATGTTTTTAATATTTACAAGATTTAAAATAGCAAACCTTTGATTTATGTTTTTATTAGCAGTCATGTCCTGCGCAGGCAATGCCACCTTGAACTGATATTAGCAGACAGCCTGTAGAATGCTTTCTCTGTCAAGCAAGGAGAATATCTTAATTATGAGAGCTTTCTAAATAAGACAATGGTATTAATTCACAGAAAGCACAATAGCAAATAATCATCAGTCTGGATCTTCATTCTAACACAGCCAGTCACATTTTTGTCTCCCTATGAACACTACCTACCCCTGACACTCCTGTTTAATGGTCTTTCCACACACAAACAAATCACCCAGATTGCACTGGCTGCCTGAGGAAGGGATGCTCATACCTTTCACTGGGGTGGATCAGCTGAGTGCCTTTAGTATCAGCTGCTGAGTCCCTGTGTGCAGAGAGCATCACACCAGCACACAGGATTCTTTTTCCTGCAGCCACACAATGCTGTTCAAAGATCCTTGGATGGGAAGTATGCTAAACTGCCTTGCATTTCTCAATAAGGACCAGCACACAAACAACATAAAATGACCTTTAGATTTAGATTTAGACAGGGAAGTTACACATACAGGAAAAAAATAAGTCTACCTTTGTAATGCCAAAAGATTATCAGAATTGGGTTCAGTCCTCCTTTTAACAGAGCTGGTGATTTGTCCCTTTTTGCTCCTACAGAAGCATGGTCAGGATGTCTGAGGAAGGTATTTAACTCAGAGATTATATCCAGAATAGAATATTGGCCTGCTGGTACCCTGGGGGATTAATGTGGCTCTGAAACACTACTAAAGATTAGAGTGCACTGGCTGATCTCTGCATGTGCCTGCAGTCTGGAGGCAAAATGTGCTAATCCAGACTGTGCTGTGAATCCATAGTACACCAAACTTCCCAAAGATCCCACGGGAGAGGGAGAGGGAGAGGAGAACCTACAACCATCATCTAATTCAATTGCCTGACCACTTCAGGGCTGATCACAGGTTACAGCATGACCTTAAGGGCAATATCCAAATGCATCTTAAACACTCACAGGCTGAGGGTACCAACCATCTGTCTAGGATGCCCGTTCCACAGTTTGACCATCCTCTCACCAAATAAATGCTTCCTAATTTCTAGTCAACTTTCCTTGGAGCAGCTCTGAATCATCCCCACACATCCTGTCAGTGGATCCCAGGAAAAAGAGATCAGCAGTTCTCTCTCTCCCTTTCCCCTCCTCAAGCAGCTGCAAGGAGAAATGAGGTCACCAATGAGGTCACCCCTCAGCCTCCTTTTCTCCAAACCAGACAAGCCCAAAGTGCTCAGCTGCTCCCCACACTCCTTCCAGCCCTTTCACCAGCTTTGTTGCCCTGCATGCATTCAGGAGTTTCACACTTATCACCAAGTTCTGCACTCAGCCACAGCCAAGCAAGAGAAAACCTCTGTGCTCCCTCTGCTCCTCCAGGGAAGGGATCCAGTGGTGCAATTGCACCTCATTTCCCAGGGTCAGTATGACCTGAAGAGCGCCCAGAGGAGATAAGTGTACAGGAGATGAACAAGTGGCAGAAAGGAGAGGGAAAGGAGTGAGGCACACGGGGAAGAGCCCAGCTCACAGCTACAGAAGTGAGACAGCAAACCCACGCCAGCCCTTGCAGCACTCACTCTGCTCTGACAGCTGTCCCACGCCGTCTGCCAGGGGCTGAACTTGAGGCTGCTGCACTTCTCCCTTTCAATTTTTATGTTGCTCTTCTACCTAGCAAAGTCACACACACTCCTCCAAGGACTCACTTCCTTGCTTTGAATGCCTTAAACTTAAGTCCCCATGTCCCTGAAGACATGAGGAATTGCTCAGGGGAGCAGGAGATGGGAAGGAAGAGCTGCAGAAAAACTCTTGCCTCAGATCCACAATTCTCACTTGGAAGGATCTGTGGGGCTCTCAGTGGCAGAAGGTGGAGGATGGACTTTGCTGGGCTGTCTGTAACCACACGGCTACAAATACACAAGGAATTGCTGCATTATCTGCACTGATAAATTCCTCACATGTGTTTGGCCCAGATCCCTGAGCAGTTTCTCCAGAAATTTCCAGTCCAGGACCACCAATGAACAATTTGGACGAGGTCACTATTCAAAGGCTTGAAGTGGGCTCTTCTCACCCAAACACATTTGACACCAAGTTTAGACACCCTCAAAGGTGGTATTAGATATAAATCAGTGGAACAGTCCTTTAGGAAATATTGCAATTGAGCATTAACATGTTTGGAGAGAGTGGTGAATGCAATAAAGATAAACAACAAAAAATCTTCAAAGATTTTCCAGAATGAAAGTCTTTTCAAGCATAATGGCAGCTGCGAAGTCTGCTAAGATGTGAACAAAATAAAACCAAATTGATTTTTGAGGGTGTAACTTGCTTACTCGGTAATCACACTGAACAGCACTAAAGATAAACTATAGCTATAGGACCTAATTTTCTGGGATGACATGTTCATATAAAAGAAAAAAAAAACAAAAAACCACCCGGACAACTAAAGACCAAAGAGGGAGAGAAAAGGCCTGAGACAAGGACGATGCTCTGACCCCTTTCCATGTAACCAAGTCACTCCCCACGACTGATGCACCAGCTGGGGAAGTGCAAACAGCTCTGAACTAAGCTCTTGCAATTGTGAGTAGCTTAATTCAGAGCTCAAAACCTGTGAAAGTCCCCAGGGTCACCAGAACACAAGTGACCTTCAGGGGCAAGGGCTGGTAGCTGAACAGCACTGTCTGCCTCTGGCATTGCTTCTGCATCACTAATACAGCACACCATTGGGAGGGTTTGGAAAATGAAAATAGGGATGGTGAATGAACCTTGGGACAACCTTCACTTTCAGGACACATGAATGCAGAATTCAACTTAAAGCTTTTCTCAAAACCACGTGACACACAACTGACGAGTGATTCAGTCAAGAAACCACATGTGATGCATTAAAACCTCAAGCAAGAAGAGGAAGCCAATTTAGAAAGGAATTATTCTAATCTGAAGGAAGAAAGGAAAATAGGACATGTGTGTTAACACAGTCTGATGGCCTCGCCCGGCAAAAAAGCCTCAGAGATTCAGTGTGCTGGAGGTATTAGACAACATCAGCTGCTCACAGGGTTGTACCTGGCTTTAAGAGCATCACAGGGAAAGGAGCTGAGCCTCCCTGAATGGGATTTCGTTGCCTTAAAGGCACTCATCTCTCCTCACATCTCCCTGGCGCGGTCTCAGCACACCTTCCAGGAGCAGACGCACCGGGGGTCAGGCACGAACAATTGTCCTCTTCCCTGAACAATTGTCCTCCTCCCCGGCTGCTCCTGACTCATTCCTTTAGCACAGCTCACTCTGCCCACGGTAGGAAACAGCAGGAGGTGACTGCGTGCCTTCAAAGCTCTGACTGAGATCTTTGCTGTATGGGAAGCACAGGAGGATTTCAGCTGTGATTTCAGGAGGGACAAGATTTCATCTGGGTTTTCCCCCACACTTGCACTCAGCTCAGCAGCTCAGCAGAGGTGGTACATTAGCTGGTGCAAATGGAAGCTGTGATGAGAAAAAGAAAAATAAAACCCAGAATGTGGCTGGAGCAGGCACCATGTGGAGGTAGAGCAGCACTTTTCCAGGACAAACATCCTTGTTCTGGCTCCTGGCAATAAACACAACACAGCACAAGTGCAGGAATGAGGTAGAGACGTGGGCATGGACAGTAGCAGAGGATCAAGACCACCCAAGACCCTCAAAGCCTTCCAGCCCAATTCCAGGAAGGCCTGGAAGAACTGACATATCCACTGATATCATCCCAATGATTAAGATAATTAATTTGCATAGAAAATGAGAAACTTATCTCCAGGATGGGGAAAGCCGATCTATAAACAGGTACCCCCAAAAAGCCTGGACATGTGTGCACCCCACAACCCTAGACACCCCAGCTGGAGCAATGCTGGAGCCAGGACTGGTGATCTCTCTTCCTCACCCTTTTTTTGCTTGTTTGCTTGTTTTCATTCATCTCTCTCATTCCCTGCTCCCTTTCACCCCATTCCTTTATCCAAAACTCACTGCTGTGTGCTTACACAAGGAGAGCAGGGACTAACTCATAAAAATTCCCATGCCAAGTGTGTAATTTACTAATGAAACTTTGCAACCATTTGCAGACCCTCTGACTTCTGTGGTTTTTTTCGAGCCAAGATTTCCACTCAGGGTGCTCACTTCCCTTTGACAATTGGATGCCACAGAGTCTCCTAAAACTCAGTCAGGACTCCCCTCCTCAGGCCAAGCTCCGTGGCTCAAGCTGGCAGAGAGGCCCCCCTCCAGCTGTGTGAAATCTTGAGAGGCACTTAATGAATTAGATATTATTAATATTCTCTTCAGCATCAGAAGGCAGTAATTAACTCTTTGAAGACTCATCCCAAGCCCTGCTTTATTACTCAATCCTCAGAGGCAGCTATGTAATCTCACTGCTATTTTAAAGAATATTGTTTCAGAATAATTATTTTCCTTGCTTGGGAAAAAAAAAGAGAAAGAAGTTCAAAGTCCTGATTCTGCCTTAGAGTGTGCATTAGTGATGCCAGACATGCTGTAAAGATATCAGAGCACAAAACATGATATGCTGCAATACTTTTCCTGAGCAGATGCCTTAAGGAGGTCATTCAACATGCCAGGCTTTAAATGCTATTTGGGAGTGAGAAAACATTATTTTCCCACTTCAACAAGACTTTCGCTTCCCTGTCATGTGGAAATAACCTTTTGTGCTCAGTGCTATTATTAATTTATTAGCCTTTTGAACGTCTAAATGTTTTACAGTCTATGGACTGCATCAAAGTGCTGGCTGAGGGACAGGGCAGCACAAACACACGGCGTGTGCACCCAAATCCATGGATGTGTGTTTCAAAGAGCAGACCTGGTGCAAGAACACTTCTGCCTATGTATTTTTGACAGTGAGAACAGCCATTTTCTCAGGCACAAACCCCCAAGGAGTGTATTTATGTCATCATTAAATGTCAAACCATATGAGTGATGACTACGTGGAAAAAGTGCTAAGTATATACATCTATAGAAATCAATTAAAGGAGACAATTATTTTCTTTCCATTTAGGTAACATGACTCCAGCACAAGTTGCTGCAGCAGAGTGCAGCTGTCAGCCCAGCCTTACTGCCTGAACAATTGCTTTCTGTTCACCTGATGGAACTGTCCTGGATGGCACCGATTCTCCTCAGGGATGAACTCACCGCCAAACGCTTCTGTGATTCCCAACAGGGAACCACAGATCCTTCCAGCAGATAGGAGGTTTGAAACAATCCCCTGAATAACTTTATGTAACAGGGCTTGGACTGTGTCCCTGGTGTTGAATGTAGCAAGATCTATTTTGTGCCCAGAAACAAAACACAGAATTCCCACAAAGCAGACTCAGGCTCAGCGCATCTGACTGCAATGCCAGGCTGCTTCCAAAACAGTTATTGACTGAAACTGCAGGGGAAGACAGGTGGAGTTCATCTGATGTGTGTGAGGTATTTAAAAGTTAGTGATCATGGGCTCTGTGAAATCAAAAGGGGATGGTTTTCCATCCCAGACTGGGCACTGAAGAGGGGCCAGATGATTTCCTCCAGGAGGAACCATCCCTCATGGGCTGTGGAGGTGATTGGTGACTACCCTGGACATCATCAGCCAGTTTTTGATGAAGCAAACTCCACTCTGCATGTCCCACATGGACACGACCCTTTCTGGACTCTTCATCCGCTCTCACGTACTGCCCACACATTCCCGCAAACAGCATTTCCTGTCTTTCTGTCTTTCTGCAAAATCTGACATTTCTTTAGGAATGCTGATCCTTCTCACTGGGAGTCCCTGCCTCCATGCCAAAGTCCATGTACCTGACACTGAGCTAAACAGCCGGCATCTCTGCTGGGAATGTGAGTTCCATGAATTCTTCCACCTGAGTGATTCCCCACGCCAGGGCCCTGCGGGGGAACCAATTTTCCTTAAAAAAGGTGTGTGTGAGAGAAGAAATTCTGTGACAACTCAGCCAGGAGGCCACTCCTCATATGCATCCCTGGACTGCAGAGCTGAACTCCAGCACACTGCCCTGTCAGGAATAGACATGTCCATGTTTTTCTCAGGAAGCTGGCTGGAGTGACAGGTTCACAGTTTTAAGAAGGAAAGAATACAATTTGGTACAAGGTATGCGGCATTATCTTGTCCCATGAAATCACCATCAGCAATGCCTGAGCACAGCTGTCACTGCAGGGCTGTAAGCTGGTGAGGGGGCAAGGGGAGGAATGCTGAAGTCAAGGCTTGGAGCATTTCTTATCAACAAAGAAGTGATAAGCTAGAAACCATGAGCCAGCTTTCAAGCCCCAAAGCCCTCCTTCAGGTCTGAAGTGGAGTTAACAACCTTCCAGTCAGAGGTAAGCTGACAAGCTGGAACCAAACCTGATTATAACTCAGCTCTTTTCAGGCTCCAGCACAGGCAGAGGGGCACTGTAATCCCATTGCATCCGCTCTTTGCCGTGGGTATTTTGTGCCATGTTTGGGGTAACAATGAGAAAAAAAAATGAAACCTCCTCTGAAATCAGCATTTGTACGATGCTGCAGTGGCTTACTTTCTAAAAAGTAAAATTCTAGTTGTGTTGAACTGTTACTGCAGAGGCTGGAATTGTCTTGTGAAATACTGAGGTAGCCTTGGTACATTATCAGGTGAGATGCCCAAGGTAGAGCTGCAGAAAAACGTGTTTCAGCAGCTAGAGGATCACAGCTAATGCTCAGTAATCTATAAATCACTGTTATGAGATTTCTCTATGCAAATGAAATTTATATAACCCTCATCAATCGTAAAAAAAAAATCATAAAGATGAGATTTTGCAGCCTCAATGTGAATTAAAGGATCCCTTAACCTGTTTTCAAGATATGTCTTTATAGCTAATTAATTTTTAGATGGAGTGTTCTTTGAAAGAACTAATGGATAGTGAGCATTGCTGATTGATTATAAAATGAGCAGGGGGGTTTAAGAAGTGAGCTGTGAATGCAAAATCCCTACCCAGCTTTATTAACCTTGCCATATTAAAAATTCTAAACTATGCAACTGTGAGGAGCAGGTATTAATACAGTACCTTTGATGAGTGTATTTTATTTATTTAATATCAATAAATTTCTCTTAGTTGGTCTAAAACATGGAGATCTATCAGATTGTCCTCTGAATTGTATCTTAGAGACCTCAACTTTGAGAAATCCAGAATCTGGATTCTGTAAAATATAGCTTTACACATTTATGTGATGGGGTGGAAAAAACCCCAACAAAATGAAAACCAGCAACTACAAAGAAAAGGAAAAGAAATGCAATTCATATGTCATCCTGCTAGGACTGCTCTCCAGAGCTGCAAATCTACAGGTAACTTTTATTGAGCCATCATTATCACCACTGACAGCAGCTATCGAAAGGCCACTCAATCTGCGATGACCTGAAAACATCAGGGGGAAATGGGGGGGTTGTTAAACACTGCCAGCAGGACTGTGCAGCCTCCTGGTGAGAGAGAGGGGAGAATAAAGAGCTTACCCGCTTCCTCAGGTTGCAGGTGAGCGTGAGGTTCCTGGAGAAGGAGTTTGCAAAAGCAGTGTAGAAGTCCAGCACTTTAAGCAAGGCTTCTCGCTTAATTATGTGCAAATCGCAGTAGGTCAGAGCCCGCACGTTGGCACAGGCATGGGCCAGGCTGGTTTCCTTCCAGAAGATATCACCAAACACGTCACCTTTACCTGAAAAACAGCGGGGCACATTTGTTAAAAGCAGAGTTTCTCAGCACACAGATGATTTTTTCACAACCTGTCTTACGCTCCCAATTATCCCAACGCAAGCGCCCAACCATGAAAACTAACAAGGGTAAAAGTTTTAAAATTAGCTGAGGTACTTAAGCATCCTTAGCAGTAGCCTCAGGTTTTTAAGGTATTTATAGATTGCTCTGTGAAGTGTCACAAAGCATAAGAGCCAGATTGTAAAGGTCTTCTTGTAGCTGAAGATACAGGTAATGGATTTTTCAAAGGCTGCCGAATATAATGAGCCCTTAACTAATGTTCAGGTGATTGAGTATTTCAGGTGTCTGTTCCCAAGTGATTTAGGAGTCCTGCTCTTACTCTTACCTTCTGACATCTAGGTTCCTTCATTCTCATGGCTCTACAGTGAGGGGCAGGAGCCAGCTTCCAGGGCCCAAGGACCACACTCTAAAGGATGTTTTAACATTTTTAATTCAGCGTCAGTGGTAACACTCCTTCTGGGAAACCCACCAAAAGCCTCACTGAGACTTTTAACCTTTAAATAACCATTTCTAAATCTTAAACACATCCAAAAGTATAGTTCTAAACCCAAATTCATCCATTTAAGTAGAGGCTTAGGCTTAAGTCTGTATTTCAATGTTTGCAGAGTAAGAGAGTGTTTGACACCTGAGACACCTACAAGTATAAATACCTTCAACCAAAAGGTAAAATTACACCTGAAGGCCACTTCTGCACTGGCAGGCAGTGTAGCAGAAGAGCTGATTGAGGACTTGGGACTGGCTGTAGTCCAGTGCCATAGACAGAAGAGCTCCGGAGACTGGGAGTGCTCTGACTTAGCCCAGTTTTTTCCCTCTGCGAGGAATCCACACCTCCCACACCTGTGCTAGACACCCAAGCAGGAGAAGAGGATGAGGACACCGGATTCAAAATCACACTTCTCACCCAACCAGAACCCCACCATGGGTGCAGATCAGAGATATGCTTTCAGGTTTTTGGACCTTCTGGTTGCTCTGAGAAGAGGCAACAGGAAACACATTGGAACATTCCAAAGCTGTCTCATGCTGCCTGGCCACGGGCTGGGCGAGGACCATGGTGTGTGGTTTGTGCCTGACACCTCAAATCCCGAAGCAGAAACCGTGGTACAAAGGATATTTTTTGTTTCAGACCTCCAGAGACATCCCAGCTCTGTATTTTAGCAGTTTTTAAAAGGGAATTCAAATCAGTCAGTCAGTGGCTATTGATTTCAGGCACCTCCAGCAGCCCCTTGGTGAAGGTTAGGGATGTTATAGTTTTGGCATAAAAAACAGTTTTCGTATTTCCTCTTTTTGGAATTCTTAACATTTTGCTTCACTCTATTGTGGAAACACAAACCAGAGGGGTTATCTATCCAACCTTATTACTTTTAGGGGTCAGAGACTCTATTTCCATTTCTGCTTTTGGTAGAAAAGCATTGTATCCAGCAAAACATATCTAACATTTCTCAGGCAGAGTGAAACAAAATGTTCAAGTCCTTATCTTCCCTTCTCTGTTTTTATTTTCTAACAAATGTCTCTATAACAGAACCATCCCTTAGAAAGGTTATAACTGCATCTCATTGAGCTGCTTTTAATTCTACATATTTTCATGTTATTAAAATTAACTGCAATGCATAACACAGCTGGTATAATTTGTAAAACAAGGTGCTTTAAAATGTTTTCCTCAATACAGAGCATTTTCTAATAACATTATAATTTACCCAATGTACTGTTTTGAAATTACCTTTTGCAGTTAATTGTCCTTGTCTCTACTTAGAGTTCAAAACCCAGTTTACAGCCATACTCAGCACGGTTACATAATTTATAGAAAAAAGAGCATTTCTGAAATGCAGAAAATTGCTTAATGGATTTGCTCTCTGAGGTGGACACAGGACAGAGCTGAGTCCTGCTTTCAGTGCAGAGTGCAGTTAAAAGACAGCGGGTTTACCACTGAATTTGAGCAAACCACTTGCTCTCTTCTCAAATTTAGGCTAATATGTAGTTAATTTAACCAAGAGGTTGAAAGCAGTGGATGCTCACCCCAAAACTCAGGGCAACAGTTACAGAATCAGTACACAAATCATGGATAAAAGAAACCAATATTCATAAGCTTGAGATGTTCTTGTTATCTTCAGTGTAGCAGGGAACTGCACTGGTTGGGACTTAAAGGCTGGGACACAATGAACTGAACTTATTCACTCCTCCAGGAGCCATCACTCCCTGGATTTGAAGGGTGAAACTCTAAACTCTTCTTACATTGTGGTTTTACCCTTCAGAAAGCACAAAATCTTGGAAGCCTTTAAAGGGATCTTGAATTTGACATTTCCCACACACACTTCTGAGCTTATTTGCTGGTTATGAATGTGCTAAGGAATGCACAGAATGAAAACAAAACCTACCAGATTCTCCAAAACAACCTGCCTTTTTTCATAAATACAGAGATTAATGTACTGTACTTTATCCCTACTAACTGCAGTTCACTGTGCAGAGAGAAGTAATTATTCACTCAGGACAAGATCAGATGTTAGGAAAAGAATTCTTTACTCAGGGGGTGGTGAGGCACTGAACAGGATGGCCAGAGAAGCTCTGGGTGCCCCATCCCAGGCTGGGTGGGGCCTTGAGCAACCTCATCTAGTGGAAGGTGTCTCAACTCATTCTGTGATTCTGAGGTTAATTTTATGCATGGCAACTAAATAAAAACAACCTTTTCAGGGTTGCAAAACAGAAAATTTAACTGGCTAGGTCTGACACAGCTACCCAGAGACACATACAAGTATTTTTCACTTGCAGGGAATGTTCAGAGCTCCAGGGAAAGTGCTGCTGGGGCTGAGCTGGGAATGCAGAGGTGCTGATGCAGCCTGCATAATTTCCAAAGCTTCTCTCTGGAGATTTACTGAGGCATCACCACATTCCCTCCCAAATCTGCCCTGAGTCCTGAGCACCTCCTGAATGGAGGCAAAGCTCTGGGAAACCCTCCTGCCCCTGTTCACAGTGCCTGAAGCATTGCTGAAAGAAGGAATGCTGTAAATTAGAGTGGGAGCTGCTTGCATACATTTTACACATCACAGAACCATAAAATCCTTTGGGTTGGAAAAGACCTCCAAGATCATCAAGTCAAACCATTAACCCAGCAATGCCAAATCCACACTAAAACACGCCCCTAAACGCCACATCTACAGAATTATGGAATCACTGGGTTGGAAAAGACCACTAAGGTCATAAAAATTCAGATTTTGCAACTGAAAGGAGCATGGACAACAAGAGGACATGTGAAGGGGGTTGGTGGCAGGCATAATTTCTGCTGAAATATCCACACTGCTATCATTCTAAATACTATGTATGCATGCTTATACATAAAATATCCATATATGTTAATGCATATTGACATAAATATATTTAGGGGCAATCATATGGTATGCAGCTGTATAACAGGTCAGGATATTTCTATGCACTGTTCTATCTTCTGTATTCTGATAACCTTGCCAAACAGATTTGGGGGTGACAGATGTTCTCTGCAGACTTACACCATGCACTGACCAGCCAATTTGCCAGACAGGACTTCATGCCTGGACCTTTCAGGCAGAAAAATTCTGAAGGGCTTTATGGAACCCCCCCCAGGAGCTTGCAGATGGAATGAAAAAGTGCTTGAACTCGGGAACACTCTTTTTAAACAGCATCTCAGAACCCACATGTGTATTTATGTACAGACAAAATTCATCCTCCTTCAGATGGGGACAGAAACTGAGCTAATAAATATCCTAGCAGACATAAGAGCTTGATGGATTCTTTGGAAGAAAGTTTAGGCAGGCAGTTAAAGAATGAATTCTTGGTGGGGTTTAGCACTGGGTAAAAACACATAAAGGGGACCAAGTCTTCTTAAGAAGACTGCCCTTTTTATGTGCAGTCTTAGCTAACAGACCAGCTACCCTTTAACCATTTTAAAATACCTCCAAAGCCTCATCAGTCACGCTAGCAGGAGCCAGACATGATGAATTTTGTTGGCTTTCCATCAGGATGCACTCAAATCTTACCTTGCTTACGAAAAGCAAAGGCTGATGTTGTTTGAGGATCAGTAAAACTGTGCGACAGAGAGAAAATGTTCACCCAATCAAGTGCCAAATACAATGAAGTGATGACAGCATGCACACAAGTGGAGGTCATAATTACATGCATTGGTGTCTATATTCATACAAATGCATATTTCTATGTATCTGCAGCGAAACCTCCTGCTGCAGGACAGACATGTCCCAAACTGATGTAGAAACCCAATGAGCAGGGAGTGAATCAGCTCCTGTCACCCAGAGCAGCCCCTTGATGGGCCAGTCCTGCATCTCCTCACCACAGCACACTGGCACTGGTTGCACAGGTTTACAAAATGATGCAATACATTCATGGAACAAAATCCATCTGTGGCTACTAAACACAAAAGATTTCCCTCTGGGTGAAATACAGCCCAGTGGAGGGTTGGAAACGCTCTGGGGAAGCGTCACAGTCTTCTTACTTCACCTTCCTACTTTCTCCTGCACATCTGCTGTTGATCACTTCTGGAGACAGGCTGCTGGGCTGGCTGGATTTCTGACTGTCCCGGTTTGAGACAAATTTGGGAGGAAACAAATTTGGGAAAAAATAGGGGATACCACCCCAAGACATTTGGCTTAGCTGAAATGATTGTCTCTGCCTAAAGGGGGTATCTGGAGAAGGTGGGGGTGATGCAGTGATGCAAATCCATCAGGTGCACTTCCCTTGAAAATCAGATCAAAGCTGATCACTGAGCAGCTGATAAATCCACCTTGATGGGACTGCACGTGAAAGGGCAGAATGACAGGAGAAAACAGCATTTCCAGCCTCTGAAGCATTGTCAAAACAGTCAGCAAAGCAGCAATGACAAGAGACTGTCCCAAAACTCTGGTCCATGCTGGCAAAGGTGCTTTTCCTTATTTAGCACAGTGCAACCTTCCCCATCTGCACCTGGACACACAAAGGAATTGACCTTTCTTCCACCATTCAGGACTGCTGCAAGCAGGGCCCAAAGTCCAGAAATTTTTTCCCTTCTCTCTCTCCTTTTTAGTGCAAGTATCACACTGCCTCACATCCTTCTAGAAGCCCCAGCTCCTGGAGACAGGTTATTTCCATTTTGATTGTATATAGAAATAGGTTTCTATCTTTCCTGACTGAAGAAATAAACCTGAAAGCATGACCATTCCTACCACCTTGAAAACTCGTAGGGCAAATCAGATTGCCTCAAACTGTTAGTCTGATTTAAAAGAGCTGTACCACACAATTTTTAAATGATTTTCCTATTCTTCTGCTGGCAAGACTTTTGAGTTTTGGCAGTGAAGCATGCAGGTTTAATTCAAAAACATATCAATTCACAGAAAGGAATATTTCTGACTCTGGAGGCCATGAATCAAATCTGTAACACACTAGCTGGCACAAAATTAAGACTGATGTTTCTTATCATAATTAACCATCATGCAGAGCCACAAAAATAAATTAAATTTACAAAATAATATTAAAAATTCAGGTTTGTCACTAAGAACTAATAACACTTTTGAACAAGCATCAGTAGGACTAAATCTTACAATGGTACTGAAGATGTCAACCCAGGCCTGCAAGATCTGACAGATTCCAAGGCACTTAAGAAGAATTGCACAGTGCAGACCAGCAAATCACACTTGTTTTCAGACCAGTAACCTTTCAAATATTTTG
The DNA here is from genome assembly GCA_008694505.1 of Cyanoderma ruficeps. NCBI lineage: Eukaryota > Metazoa > Chordata > Aves > Passeriformes > Timaliidae > Cyanoderma > Cyanoderma ruficeps. Next base: position 46,107,948 of record VZDJ01007753.1, on the reverse strand, counting down.
CAAAATACTTTCAGATTCTGCACTTAAAACCCAGCCTAAATCACATTAATTATTTCAGTTCTGCTAGCTGAAAATAACCCAACACTTTCCTCTATGAATCATTTTCCTCTTAGTTAATTTGGAGCTTTAACTCATTGGAACACAGGGGACTTTCCCTATAGATGAAATAGGACACAGCCTGCTCTGTAAATTGCAACCAGGTCCATGCTACTAACCTGGGGAAATGTTCACAACTAGTCTGCCTTGATTGTCTTCCAATGGAAAACAACACAAAAATTCAGTATAAATTAACAAGAGCTGATTTGACACAGGGGCCAATTCTGCCACCTTCATTCCACTTGAAAAGAAACCCAAGCTGCAACTAAACTAATTAAAAATCAGGGAATTAGCCACTAATACTGTGAGATGGAACTGGACTGAGAGGTTTTCATGTCACAAAGTGCATCACATGAATGGTCAGTCTTGTCCTGCACAAAGCACAGGCCTGGCTGCCCAGGCATGGAAATTCCAAGTGCTGATGCATGGATACCAAATATCCTCTTGCTAATGCCCATGGATGAGAGCAATGGAGCTCCTGGGATTCCTGCTCACCCAAATGGGAGCTGCTATTTGCTCTTCCTCTAAAGAACTTTTCTCTGCGTGATTCGCTGGGAGACTCAATCTTTTGACCCTCAAACACAAGTAGCACTAAGAGAAAAAGACTCATCCCTATTTTCACCTGCCATACCAAAGTCAAGAAAACACTTGCTTTACTCCTCTGATACTGCATCATATCCCCTTTCCAGACCAAAAATTTGGAACTAATTAATGAAGCAGACCTTAATAAGGTGTGGTTTGTCTAATAACAATTAACTACGGGTTACTCTGGACTTATATGCAGAACATGTTGAGAATTAGCATGTAATACATAAAGGCAAATAACTGAATACCGTGGGATCAGGACCCTGAGTGTGGTTGAAACATGAACTATTAAATTTATATTCATTCTGACTTGACTAACACACTGAGTTCACTCAGCAGCAACCCCCACAAGGATTTCACTGCTCAATATATTTTTATCGCTATGCAGCCAGAGCAATATTTTTGATCAATTCCTACAATCAACATCTGAGCGCGGTGGGCCATTATTTTTCTGCTGAAAAAATCAACTTTTTTAAACCTTGTTAATCAATATGCCCCGTTTAAGTTACTGCACAGCTTGCACAGCCAGCTGTGCAAATAGCAGGAGCTGGAGAGCAACTTTCAGAGCCACTTGGTTGGCATTGCCACCGATGTGTAACTCCTCATCAGGAGCAAATTCAGGTTAATTGCAGCAGGGTGAATTATGAGGTGCCCTCTGGTAGCTGATGCCTCTTTTCATTAGCCTGGGGACTCCAAACCCCTGTTCCTCCCTGAGATCCTGTGCTGGTAACACGTCCCCGTGCAGAGCAGTGGCACTTAAGTTGTTTACTCCTGCTTGAGACGGTGGAAAATCACTGACGTGCCTCCTCAGGGTCACCTCGCTCGCTGGGGAAGTTTGGATAATTAGAGGCAAGACTGTCTGCCCTTCTCCATTCTCCTGGCAACTGCAGGATGATGAGTTATGTTAAAATGTGTGTCTCCCCCTTTCCCCAGTGGGGCAGCACCCCAGCTCTGCACATGGAGTGCTCCCTGCTGCAGCCAGCACCTGCACAAGGTGGGACACTGCCCTTGAGGAGGGGAGGTAATTAATGAGGGGAACATCATGGGGCACCTGGATATCTCCATTAATGAGTCCTGAAAACTGCAGGTCTACAACTGGAGTCATTCTCTTACTGTTACTGTTTCTGAAATGCTGATTACTGCAGTGGCTGGGCGTTTAATTATCCAAAAATGAGAACAAAATCAAACCAGGAGGGAACACAATGTCGCAAGCTGCCCTGTCAATCACCAGGCTCCACCTGATTTCAAGCACAGGAAACACCAAAGCTGGCACTGTTGAGGCAGGAAAAATGCTGCTGAAAGAAAGGATGGTTGTTCCACGCAGGTGGGAAAAACGAAAAGCACCTGGACAGGTTGCCAAGTCTCCTGAGGACACCGTTTCTGTAGGCAGGGAGGCTGGATGTGCCAGCTCACCCTGGCTGCGAGGCAAGGGAACATGATATGGGAAGATGGACAAAGGGAAAAAGCAGGAAGATCGTGGAGTGATTCATGCCAGGACCTGAGGGAGGATGAAGCCCTACACTTCGGATGGAAGCATGAATGTCAGAGACAGGACATGATGGTTCTTAACCTGTGTATTGCCCCTACCTGACTCATTTCTCTAGTATATTCCACATTTAAAAATACATCACATCTGCAGGTGACCAGATTGAAAAAAAAACCCAAAACATCCCTTCTCCCTCTCTCTTTCTTTAAGCAAGGCAAATAACACACTACTCTATTGAACCACACTCCACTATTATTCCCCCTGCAAGGAGCAGAGGCTGCAGACAGCATGTCCTGTTCATTCCTGCTCTCATAGAGGAAATTAATGAGGACAAGTTTCCAAAGGATACTTATTGCATTTCCTCTACTCTAGGTCACTGCTGGGGGGTGGAGAAGATGGACAGAGTGGCAGCATAAGCCTGTGAGTTGACTTTCCCTGGGAAAACCAGTGTGGCAGCAGATGCTTGGAACATTCAAAGCAGGTACTGAGGTTTTCCCATTAGTCAGTTTTTTTGAACCTAGTCTCCCCCTTAGGCAGATTCACGTTCCTTGTGCTTGAACTTCTCAAGGCAGAACAGATCAATAAAAATTATGTTTTTCAGTGTCTGATGTGCAGTTGCTGTTTCAGGTGCCACAGCTGCCTCTGGAAATGTCTTTGCAAATACATCAGGGAGAGATTTTCGTCCACAAGTGAATTTTTTGAATACAATATCCCATAATTACTCAGTTCACTATTCTGCTAAATAATCTGTCAGAGCATGAAAAAACTCTTCAGTGTGTTCTAGGACTAGAGGAAGCAGTTTATCTTGCTTTAAGTTACATTTACACGTTCTGGCAATCCCTGTAGTACATGATGAACACGGCTCTGAGTCATGGAAGAATTGAAGGCACTTTTGGTAATTAAAGGTAATTCATTTAACCAGATATGGTTAAGTCTCTCTGGTCAAATGGGGATTAACATAGATACTAGATTTAATACATCTAAAAGGTAGGAACAAAAATTTCTTGCTGTGTCATTTCTAACTCAAAATATTCATTAATAAATGCAATCAAGTTTTGCATGTAATCCATTTAGTGATAGCTGTCAGTTCAGTAAATTACCTATTTATTGTTTTCATTGTAAAAACCATTTATTTGTTTAAATACCGCTACTTCCTCGTAAGCCTTTTGTGTTTTAAATAACTGTAAGCAAATATAAGATACCATCACTGAGATTAATTATAAAAATGAAATGGTCCAGTGAGCTGGAATACAAGGAATAATTTCCTATGGAAATTGTTGATTTAGGAGATTTCATCGTAACAACTTCACATCTGAATATGGAAACAGATCATTCTTACACTAAATCCCTCTTTTTCAAAACCTTAGCGTACACTACAATACAGAAAGGTGCAGCAGGTATTTTCAAAGAGCATGGACGTTTGTTTTCCTGAGCTCATGCTCCAGCTGGGAGAATCCAAGTGATGCCCTGGGCCAGCTGTTTCCATGCAGCCCCATCCACACACTGCCCAACCCCACCCCAGCCCCAGTCCCAGGCGTATTTTTAGGGAAACACATCAGGAGCTGTCTGGAGCCACCCTGAGAGAAAGAAGCAGCACAGAGCTTCAGTGGGGCCTGACAGCTGCCCTAGAACCAGGAATCCACTGGCTTTGCCCACAGGGAGTGAGAGCTCCAGTTGAAGAGAAGGCAAATATTCATCAGGAAATGTGTTCTACAGTAAATGGGTCTATTTTAAGCAGGCAAGACAGGCTCTGGGTACATTTTCTGCAGAGCCACCAGTTTTTCCTCCACATAGTTCTGCCTCTGAGGAAGATTTCTGCATCCACACCAGTGCTGACCACTCAGTCCCACCCTGTGCCACACCTTTCCCAGTCCCATACAGGCTGACAAGGGTCTGCACTGGGCTCCTTCCCACAACCTGACAGCACAGTGGAGTGACAGGGTGATTTACTAAATTCTCCCATTACTCAGACTTCTCATGACTGTGGTTTGATATATGGTGTAACCCCATCCCTTTGCAAAGTCATATCAGACTCTTTATTTTCTGTAAAGCCAGCTCACTAAAAGCAAAAAATTTGCCTCCTTGCAGAGACTGTTTGCAGGTGTTATTCTGGGCTAGAAAACAGACAAATGAAAACCCCAGTGAGAAGGTTAATGTGGAAATCCTCCTGAGGGAGTAACATACAACAGCGTGCATCTCCTCCAGCAGGCCATTTAAAAGATGTCAAGCACACAGATGCCATTCTCTTCTGCTCAGAGACACTGTAGCTGTGACCAGTGAGCCATACTGGGCAGAAAGAGCACTCCCAATGGAACAAAAGAGGAGGGATCTGCTTCCAGAGAAGGATCTCTGGAGACACAGCATCTCTATCTTATGACAACTGCAGTCCCAGCTGATGTTAGGCAAGGCTCGTTAATATTCAAACCTCAGCAAAAGGAAAACACACACACGAGCCACGAGCGCTCCAGCAGAGCTCACAGTACCTAAAATAGCCACCACCTCGTCGTCCTGGATGACTTCCAAGGATCCTGAGACCACGAAGCAGAGGGCATCCACGCTCTCCCCAGCGTGGTAGATGAGGTCCCCGGGGGCACAATGAATGGTCTGGAACTCTACGGCCAGGGCTCGCAGGCAGCCGTCGCTGGCCAGCCGGAACGCGGGGTGCTCGTTGAACACTTTTCGGTTCAGGTGCACGCAGATGTCTGCCCTCATGTCCTTTGGGCAGATGGAGAGGACCTGGGTAAACGAAAAGATGAGAAAAACGATCAGCTGGGGATGTGTCCTGGTATAGGGACACAAAAACAGCAACAGCCAGAACCTGGTAGATGACTTTAACTGGCTAGCGACTAACAAGCTTTCACCCAGCTAAAGCCTAATCATGGTGCAGGTTCGAATCCCACCAATTACACTCTTCTTCTTTCCCTTCTTTCTCTCTCCAAACTAATCTTTANATCCATCCATCCATCCATCCATTTCATAAAGCTTCTGGTGGGAGATTTATCCTGATTTTGGATAGTCTTTTCCTATACATCTGCTGCCCTCACTTTGTCTGAAAGGGTGATGTGGAAGACAGGACTGTTCTGTTACACTGTGCTCACTCATAACAGTTTTCACACTCGTTTTCCAGAGTTGCAGGTGGAAATGCTCTGTCCTGTCAGTGGGTGTCCGTCCAGACCTGGTGTCCAGACTATCTGCCTGCTGCTCAATCCCTGCAGCAGCACAGAACAGACACACAGAGCTGAAGGAGCTCGAGGACATGCAAAGACAGGCCATCCACAACAGAAAAACACCACATTTTGTTCACACTCAGAAAACCCAGCTTTCAGAAGCCTTGATGTAGGTGACCACCTACCAACACCTGTCCAAACAACAGACCCAGGGCACAGTTTCAGTGAGATATACAGGGAATTACCTGCCCAGGAGGGCTTACAGACTAGAAAATCCAAAGAGATTGGAGGAAAAAGGAAGTATAATGAAACCTCATGAAATGTAAAGGTGAGTGAAGAACTGTCCACTGTGAAGACATCTTCACTGTAGGTCAATTAAATAAGACCTTCAGTAGTTTCTTAACTTAAATAGATTTTGCTATTGAAACAGTAACATAAATACACCTGAAGAAAGAAAGTGAAAACCTGTGGGTCTTGCTGGGTTTGTAAACTGTGTGTTTAATATTTCCACACCCTCCTAAACACACTAACATCCTTAGAGCCCCAAAATGCACAATAGCTAATTGTACTGAGAAACCTATAAAGCCTTTCAATGGTTTTCTAGGATAAATGATAGAAAAGAGCATGAGACTAAGAGCACCCTGGAAGTCTCATATCCAGAAGACTGCAGATCAATAGCGCTGATTAATTTCTCATCGTATGGAATTCATCTGGCAGTCTGCTCTGCAGACAGTGCAGGAGACAGGGACACTGGGTTAATGAGTTGACCATCATGGAATAATAGCAGAGGGAGACTCTGGTAACCCTGACTAAGCTTTGAGGCAAATGGTCATATTAATGAACTCAAGCCACGACTTTAATTTCTGTTTAATGCAGGAGAAGTATAAAACAAATTACTGCAGAGCATTACCAAAGCTCCTAAAGCGTAGAATGTGAAAAAAAAAATAAATAACTTCTATTTTTATAATAATATTTAGTCCTTTTCTTATTTAGACAGACCAAAATTCCTTTGGGATCAAAGACATAATGAATGCAGAAACATGAAAAAGAAGTTATTCTCCCATTCTCTGTACTATGACAATATGTGGTGAGAAGGGGCTACTGTAACCATCTGCACTAACCTCTTCACTCCAAATGTCCCCATGAATCCCAGAATACCTAAAATTATAGCCTAGAAGGCCTAAACTTAATGTTTTCAATGCTAAAGGGTATTTCTTCAAATGGACAGCTACTCTCTTTTTCAAAACGTGTTGTTTCTGACCTGATTTTTTTTTTCTTAATTTTCAGCCAACAGCCAAAGAATCTATGATCCTGTTGAGATAAAAGACCTGCAATAGTCATAAATCTCTTCCACATGTAGGTGTTTGTAGAATATGACCAGGTCACCTCTCAATCTTGAAAAACGAGATGTAGAAGATGCTTTTTCTGCCTAACACTAAGCAGCACAGGCTCTCTTTGGAAACTTCCCCTTGCAGGAGGTTTTCTCACTTACAACCAACTTCCCAGAGCTATCAGATAATTAGTTTTTATTTTAGTTTACACAGAGTAAGTCAATTTGGGTTAATTATATTTTTCTGCAACAAAATGTTGTACAGAACGCATTAAAATCTCCTGTATAAGTACATCTTATCATAAAAAATAGTAATAAACACATTTGACAAGGCATATTCTCTGTAAGCCGTCATTTGCATTAGTTATAGTATCTTGTCTGAGTCACTATAGACCATATTCTGTATCACATTTCCATAATTTAGTAGGGGCAAATGTCAATTTTACAAATGTCTATTTACCTGAGTCATTCCATTTACCAGCAGAAATATGGGCACACCTTAGTTTCTCAGTTAAAAAAAAAAAAAAAAGATTACTTTTGAGAGTGATTGTTTCACCTCAGCCTCACTTGTGAAACAAACAGAAAGTTTGTCTTTATTACAGTAAAACAGAAACATGCCACCTTTCTTCATCTCAATAGTAACTTAATGAAAAATTCTGCTTTCTTTTCTACCATGACTGATGATTTTTAACATTTTTATCTACTCCTGGGCCTGGATCATGGTTATAAGTTTTTTATGTCCCTTTAATACGTTCAGAAATTTAAGTGCTTTTGACTTAACAAGGCCACGAGCTAGGAATTCTCAAACATTGCTCTTAAGAAAAATGTCTGGGTTCATACATGACTGATTACCAAATTTTAGCCTTTGAGCCTCCAAACTGCAGAAAAAATCAGTTAAACTGTTGCAGAGGTTGTTCCTGTATGATTCTGAGATGTTCCGGGACCATTTGTTTCTTTGGAATGCAAAATAATTGTGTGCCCCAAGAATAAAAGTCACTTGGATGCAAAGCAGCATGCCATTTCCTCACAAATACAGACTTAAATACAGAGAATTAAAAGTGAACACTCAAAGAATTACTCTTTTTATAGACACAATCAGCATATCTATCATTACACACTGTAATATAAAGAAACAGGAAAAAAAAACAAACATTGCACACAGAAAAGCCAGTCTTAGCATAATTCAGGAATTTTCTGATGTCATGATAAAATGATTCTCCTAATGACAAATCACCATACAGAGATAAATGGAGATATCAGTTACCAGTGATATCAGCAGTAAATGAGTAATGATCTAAGAGGTGGCCAGGAACAAATATGCTTAATTTGAGTTTTCTTCCCTGCTACATAGGCATTGAGAACAGAGAATGAAAGAGATGACGAGTAAAACAAATATTTAATATTAGAAGATTTGGCAAGGCATTGTCGACTGCTATAGATAAACGTAGATATAGGTAAGGAAAAAAGAGCAAAGATAGATAATTGCAACATTCAGCTATGTGTTTATTGCATGCTCTTCAAATGAGGACTTCAAATTCAGATGAACATTCACTGAAAATGATCCCTTACAGATAATACAAGACTTTGGACATTCTTTTTGTGAATTGCTCTCACTGAGACCTCAGCATTTTAAAGGCAGCATGAAACCAAAGAAATGCAAACTAGTAGCACCATGGCTGGCCCTGAGTCTCTACTGTGTACAAATGCACACAGATGGGGGCAAAAAAGAAAATTTAGGTTAAGGAAGAGGACATCCTGCAATGTTCAGTCAATCTTTTCACTGTGAAGGAAATGCCTCCAACACATCCTGGTAGCAGAACCAAAGCTCAGCTGGGACATTGGTCCTGCCCTGTGTGTCCTTTCAGCAGCGCAGCAAAAACCACCAAGACAAATTTCTGAAGAGGAGATTTCCTTGGAGGCTCTGTGGCCTTTTTCAGTGAAACATGCAGTGTGTAAGGCAGGCAGGGTGCTCAGGTCACTGATGACAATGCCCTGCTTTGCTAAATGAGGGGTTAGGAGCACTTGGAGGGGGCAGGTGCTTGTGCTGCTACAGATTTTGCTCTGCAATAAATCTGCTGCCACAGACCTTGCAGCCAGCTCTGCCCTATGTGTCCAAGCAGCATGAAAGAACAGAACCTGCTTTGTATCAGTGCAAAAGAACAGAATCTGCTATGTATCAGTGCAAAATCAGAGGAGAAAGCTGAATTCTACCCAGAGGAGGATCTTTGCTGGCTTTACCAACTCTGATTTCAGCAGGAAGGAAGCAAGGCTCCCTGAACAGCACACAAGTGTCCACAAAGATCTGAACCACTATAAAGCTGGGGGAGGAGAAAGGAGAGCACAGGATAATATTTATCACTTGTTCTCTGTGCACAGGAAACTGAATCTCCTCAAAGTCAGTGTAAGACAATTTCTGAGCTCGGCCATCACCAGCTGGCACCCAGCTGATACAGACCCCAGCACAACGACTCCCATCATCTCTAGATCATCTCACATGGAAAATGCTGACAGTGAGAGAATGGCTTGTGCTTGCTGCTAGAGATTGGGAAAGGCAGGAAACAGCTCTGGAAGACCCACAGGGAATTGGCACAAAACGTCTCACAGACTTGTTCGGCTTGAGATCTGGTAGGGGTGGGGAATTAAACCCCCCAGGAGGTTCCATCTGATTTTCTAACTCTCTCATCCATTTCCTCAGCATGTACAGGCAGTTCAAGATAAGCTTCCTGAACAGCTCAAAGAGCTCTATGGGGAGCAGAGATTATAAAAAATTCAAGCAAAAGCAAATGAATCAAAACAAAAACTTCACAGATTAAGAGCACGTCCAAACAATACCTTTTAGGATGGGTTTACAGGTTTAAGTATTTGTTAAAAAATCTTCCCCAGCTGGAAGACACTACAAGATGGCTTAGCAGGTATTACACAGAACCTGTTTAAGACTTGTCAACAGAAGGGGCAGAGGCCAATGAATCATGAACATTAGCTATCAATCCTCTTTCAGCACACAGGATTCCCACATTTTGAGAGTTGTAGGTAGGGAACATATTGACTGATAACCAAGTCAAGAGCTTTGACATTCTGTGGTATAATAACTAGGGCTGTTTCCTAAATGAATAACTGTAATAAATATCAGAGATACTAAAAATGCCAGCTTTGAAAATAAAGAAAATAAACTCCTCCAACCTCAAACCCATTTGAGGCCACAGATAGGGCTTTTTATTTTGTGGAGAAAGGCCGCTCTGGGTTTTCAGACATATTCAGCAGTCAGAATCAACATCAGCTCTTTCCAAAACACCCACAATACTCACTAGGCAGCTGACCAAGTTGCTCAGATTTTTAGAAAGATTTGGCTCATTCGAGTATGGAATTCTTTTTCAGGCCTGGCTAAAAGTGTTACATTTGGCACTGGATGGAGGCCAAAGAGACAAAGGTAAGAAAACAGCTGATTGGCAAATCACAGCATTTTTCTGTAATAATCAGGCAATTTTGAAAGGATCTCAAAGATGATGTATGGAGCTGAGCAGTAATTAACCCTGCATGCATTAGGGTAGTCTTCAATACATCACTGAGTATCTTGGCACTAAGAACTGAATGTCAGCAGCAATGGTGTGTTCTGTTTTAATTGCAGTAAGATCCAAGGTCACTTGGATTTAAATGCTCTGAAATCGAGATCTGAAAATCACATCTAAGTTGAGTTTGGCTTGTTTTCTTATTAATAATATATGAGCTGAACCAGTGATTAAAATGGATAGATTTAGTGGTATCGTAACAAAATTCACTTGCTTTTTTTAACTGAGTAACCTGTTAGAGACATTAAAGAAATTCCTAGAAATTGGCTGGAGAATCTATTAAATTCAGTTTTGTCAACACAGATAGAATCTGGCTAAGGATTTGAAAATCAGGGCAAGATGAGAGGTAACAACGTGTCTTTTAAGGAATCAAGTGGTACACAAGCACAGGGGCTATTGGTCTGTCTAATGCACAGAAAAGTGGCACACTAACAGCACCCATGGATGACCCCAAATAGTAGATCCCAGGTTGCCTAAAGGTTGCATATTTAAAGTTTTACTGTCCTCAGTTTTGTTTTCATATCCACAGTAAGTAAAATTATTGCACAGCCTTCTAATGGGGCAAGGGATAGCACACTACTGCGAAATCTATCCTTAAAAAACAGGTTTTTAGCTAAAACAAGAAAAAACAAACATCAAAAAGAATTTGTCATACATCAAAGAATTTCTTAAGTAGCAACAGTTTCTGGCACTTATGGTCACCCTTGGAAGACTGGAACTGTTCAGTGCACTATTTTATTTTGTGCTTCTTCTAGAGGAGGCTTGATTTTCTCACATGCAGCATTATGTCAAGACATCCAAGGAAATGAAGGATGAAAACAGAGGTGGAGAAGACCTTCCCCAAGATGTGGTCTGGAACTGACAGCCCCTTTGTCTGCTCCATCCCTTTGGGGGCAGCGCTCAGGAAACTGCCTGGCCCATCCACTCAAGGACATATTCCCCTAGAAATTGAGCTCATGAGCTGCTCCATAGCCCCGGCATTTCCTCAGGCATGACAAGTTCATCATTTATTCTGTATTAATCCCAAGATATTACATCCAAGAGGCAGAGATAACTGTGAATACTCTTTCCTGGTCCTGCAGAGTGCATAAAGGAGGCAAACAATCCATGAAGGGGAAACAGAAAACCCCACCAGTGCACAGGCCCTGCTCACAGACCCGTGGGAAGCACAGTGAGATCCTGAGCATCTCCCCTGCATCCCACTTTCCAGAGATCCAAGGATTCCAACCATGCCTGTTCCTAGCTCAGCTCTGTGAGGTGAGGCACAACTCCTTGTTCCCCTCATCCCAATCCGCAAGGAATGACCAACAACCTCTACAACCTCTACAACAAAACAAAAATACTTGTCCAAAAATTTTTTACCTGCCCTTTCCAGCAGAGAACTGTGTGCAGCTGTCACAGCTAAGGTTGTGGAAGTTCTCTTTGGCCACGAAGCTCGGCAGCCTTCTGCTCCTGGTCATCCACAAGGAAATCCAGCCAGCACCTACGGACCCCTCAATGTGATGGGACATGGCAGGACTGGCAGCCTGATTCCTCTTTGTTGTCTCAGGGTATCACTAATTATTTCCACAGCTCTTGAAGCAAACATGAATAAGCTGCACTGTCCTCATGTAAATTAATGTTTAATGAAGTTACAACCTGTGTCTATTTACCATAAAGCCATCTCCTTTATGAAAGCTTAGTGGGTCAGCAATGAATATTTCTGATACTGTGTTATGTTCCTGTGATTTCCATTTCAGTCAGTACAACGTGGAATTGCCTTTCATTATCCCAATTGCCACTGATTTTCAGGCTGAAACTAAATAAGATGACTTTTTTTCTCGTTCAACCTTATGGCTTTTCTGAAAGAAACTACTGTTAAAACATGATAGACATTTATTTAATTGCTTTCTGAGGAAATTGTAAGCCATACAACAGCACAGAGGTCAAGATGAGAAAATCTTTGGGTTTTACAGACATTTCAGAGTGTTATCATTAGATGAGACCTTGAGACATCTGCATGTTAGTTAATGGTTGTTCTGCTTTCCTGGATAATGACCTGTTTCTTACAGAAGAGCTAATATCTATAAATTTCTCATTTGTTGCCTGGATATTTTAATAAAAACTAAGATATTTGAATTCAGTGTGTTTCACATAGCAAATTATTACTGCAAAGATTTTTTAAATCTACTTAAAAATGGTCATGTACACAGAAAGTGCTGCCTCTTTTTTTACCTCTCAGAAAAAAAAACCAAACCCAGGTTCTGACAGCAGAGAGATACTGTTTAATGCATAAAGGTTTTTCAGTTTTGTCATGGTTTTTAACCCTGCTCATTATTAGATGAGTAACCCCAAAACCTGCATCACTAAACATTAAAAAAAAAAATTTAAAAAATAATACAATTCCATCTTGTTTGAGCCACTGCTAGAGCAGGAGATAAGTGTCCATGTATTACATATCTCATCCCAGCTGTCAGAGGAGGGCTCTCATGTTTAAGTGATTTAAGGTTATGGATCAGAGGCCACTTGCTTCCCCTTAGGTAATAATAATAAATATGCTAATGCTTTTAGTGTCACTGTTAATTCCTTGTTTGTGAGCACTCAGAGACAGGCTGAAGCAATGCGGTCTGAAGGCAGGATTTGAGGATGAGCTATTCCCAAGGAGATCAGGGAAGCCAAAATTCTGAGCCTAAAGCACCTCCAGTTCAGTGTGGGAGACCAAGTCCTCTTCCACATACAAGGAAACCACGCTGAGGTTTTAAATTCTTTTCAGGACATCCTGGTACACAGGCAGCAAGGACTAGATCTTCACCCAGCCTCCTCCCTTCTCTAAATTCTACTTTGCCTTCGGTTCTCATGTAAGGACTCATCAGTTTTGGCCAAGATCCTCTTTGGGACTACACACTGAATATGTCCTTCAGGGATAAATATTTGAGGCAACAAATCAACACATGTGAAATGGCAGTGATTTTAATCAAGTTTTAAATTCATATTTTTATTTCAAGCATATTAATTTTAAAGGTTTACTTATCAAAGAAACACTGTTTCTCCATCAATGCTAGGATCGTTCAGCACCACAGACACCTACTGTAACACTCATATAAAAAAACTCATTCTTCCTTCTTGTTCTTTAAATTTGGGTATCAAAACAAAGCCATTTCGGCATGCTGAGTGACTGAATGAAATGTATTACAAATTTGGGGCAAATGATGTAAAAAACACTCCAGTGTGACAATGGAGATATATTTGGAATAATTTAGGATGTAATAGAGTGTATTAGGTTGAAAAACATCTTTGGATGATGGAAACCATCTGATCTGTCTGATGGAAAATGAAAAGCTGAAATTCCTCAGTAATTATCCTGTGTCACGACCACATGTGTGTTGTGCAGGATAATAAGAAGCTTAATGAAAAGTTCATAAAAATTAAGGAAAATGGTAAATCATGTGATGCAAATATATCCTCACGACAGACTGCTCAGGATGTCATTAGTGGAGCTTTGAGAATGAAACTGGCAGAAGCCTCTAAGGTCAGGTCCAGGCTGTCAGACAAAGCAGTGCAGAGAAGCAATCCAAGACCTGGAACAAAAATCCCCTCTTCCAAGCCGGGGCGCTGTCTGGACTCAGCAGCTCAGCTGCAGGTGCAGTGCATCCCATTGGCCCCTCTGTACCCACAAAAATAAATCTGGGTAACTTGGGGGTCTCTCTACTCCCATCCTCCTGCTATTCTAGGTTTGGTGCAGATGGATGGAATTTAAGTGCAGAGGGTCTCACAGCAAGGCCTGATGGGTTAATGCAGGACCTGAGCAAGGGAAAACACTCACCCTAGATGACCAATCTCTAGGACTGCACTGCTGTTTCTGTGATTTTTTCAGCTGGAGTTTACAACAGTTTCCCATTTTTTTGGGTGACGTACATCATAACACCTCCCTGAGTGGAGATAAATGTAAGACTGGCTGCAATGCAACACAGCTTTCCAAGCTTTTGCTAAAGGCAAGGTTTTTGCAGCAGAAAGCAAACTGCCTGATCCTTGCCTTCATACAGACCCTGGGATGCTCTGTGCAGGCACCACAGGCTGCTGGAGCTGTTGCTTTTGCAGACTTGCAGGCTGTAAGGGACACAAAATACCCAAAAAATCCAACATGGTGCTCAAGCTCTTACATTTCTCTTGTCTCTGTTCTTCTGTACCATGGGCTTTTCTGGGAGGCTCGATTAGCTGCACAGCTACTGATGTCCAGATGCAGAGGCTCCTGAAATGCTTCCACTGTTTTAAATTGGGTTGGGATCCAGGCCTACATGTGGGCAAGTCTTCACCAGGGGAAAATTGTTACAAAAACCTAAGTCACAGATTTTACAGGTAAATTAATTATCTAGCTAAGCAGCCACTCCATCTTGCAGACCAGAGAACAATGCTTGCCATGAGTCGGAGATTATGGCTCTAACTGCGTTTTTATCATCTATAAAACCGGACATGCGGAAACTATGGTAGGAAATTTCAGTAATTAAAGCATAGGTTCTCCTAATTAACTGCAAAGCATCATTAAAATCTAATGAAACTCTAGTGGAGTAACACAGGACTCTGGCTTAACTGCAAGGAGATAAATGCAAATGGGAGTTCAATTTCCATGTAGTTTGAAGTTAATACAATAGGGCTGAATGCATTTACAGTGGTTTAGAATAGAAAAGCTCACTTTTAACACGTGTGAATCAGGATTAGGAAGTTAGGGTATTAGTGTATAAGAAGTTAACATATTAAAGAATGTGGCATGCTGAAATACAAGAATCAAAGAAGTGAAGATTTTTGCCATTTAAAGTAGTTGTGTTTGTGGTGGGAAACTGAATTTCACAGCAGATTATAAATAAGAGAACTGGGGTTGCATCAGCATGATGTAAGACTAAATTTTTTTGTGCAGAGACTTCATCCTGGTCCACCTGAACAGTCTGCATCACCATCCCATCTTGCACCAGAGATTCAACTGAAAAAAGAACTTTAAAGCTCTGCAAGCACATTTCAAGAGCCATCTGTCATCTGTCATGACTCTTCTTTAACTCCTTTGGACCCTTGACCTTTGAGTCCTTAGGAGGGAAATCATGGAAACTGGAGCTTGAATGCCTAATTTAAGCTGACGTGTACCAGGTCCACAGGAGCCACAGGAGCATCGCTGAGCCTCACTGAACAAAAATCTGTACCTAAAACTGTTTTATCTTGCCTTATGTCCAAGGCATTGCAGGCAGAACCCTTCCCTCATCTGACTTCAGCTCTCTGAAATACCCAAGGCTGGACGGACTCACAGCACATGCAATGCAGAAAGAGAGTTCTTGAGGACAAGTCATGAGGTCAGCCCTGGCACATGGTGAATCACTCTGTGAAGATGACCTTCTTAAACCAACCTTTGAAGCAACCTAAATGACCAGTCCTTTCTGAGGGCTAAAGTCCTGCAGGACTTCCACCCTGCCATGCATGCCAGTGGTATCACATTCTCTGTACCTCCCTACCAAAGGCCTGAAGTGCCAGTCCACAGATCTGAGCTCAGGGAGATCAATCTCTACTGCCATTAAATCCTATACTAATCATGCTGATGGATACACCAACATCCTGGGCATCAGCAAAATGTCCAAGCCAATCAAACTCATTTAACTGCAATGCACAGATGCCAATACTTCTCAGGATAATACAGATGTAGTTTAGACACCAAATTATGTTCTTGGGCTAATCTGAAGACCAATTTCCCATTGATTTCAATAATTAAGTACACTAAAATTATTTAGCATTTAGACAAACTAAGACTGGAAAGCACAAAACATTTACCACAATGAAAAATAAAGGCATACATTCAAAGCAGCAAAACAGTCCATTTTTAAAACTACCAGGTTTTTTTTCAAACACAAACATAATAAAGGTGTAGCATGCAGTTAAGGATTTGTTAGGAAATTATAAGCTGCTATACAGTCCACTTTCTGAGAAAGCACACAATGGACACAAACTCTTGCTCTCTAAACTGTTACCTGGGGTACTCATACCTTTTCTGTGTCAATTCCTTTAGACATGGACCAGGTTGAGACAATGTAATCCATGACTCTTTCACTAAGGCCTTTTGGGACTTGGTATAATTTTAGGAAATCCCTCACGTTGTTCAGCATCTCATGGTACCGGTTGGTGTTGGCATACATTTGCTGGAAAATGGTGGTGACGTTTCCAAAAATAGTTGCATAAAGAAGAGCTGGGAGAAAAGAAATAAAATATGAAAATTAATATGTATGTTCTAGCACATGCTAATCATAATTCAAGGCTAACGTCAGAGAATTTTGTGTTTTACATTCTTACATTAGACATTACAGACTTTTCAGAAAAGAGAAATATTCTGGTATCTCATAACACCAGCGTGCACCACTACGTCTCTTTTTGACATTATCAAATACACAGAACTGTGCCTGTAATTTTTAATAATCTTTGCTTGGAGGTACTTTATAGCAGAATTCAGGTATGCATTTCCACATTGCTTTTTTTAAAAAACAACCGCAGCCTACAAATGGTAGGAAATAAGCCACTGTGAAAGGAGAAAATGCCTTCCATCACTCAGTGCATAATGTCTTCCTTCTACACAACCCATTTCTACCTCATTCCAGAAATCTCACTTTGTTTCCCACCAATTTACTATTGTGCATCACCCCTACGTGAGAGGTGGCATTTTTAAAGAAATATGGTGCTCTCCTAACACCTCTCCAATAGAAGAATTGTACTTCCATTTCACACAGTGCTTTTGATCTGTCCAGGTAGAAACCAGATGTCAAAGTTCATCAGAAATACAGGATCACACCAAACTAGGTCGCACAATGTGTAGCACAAATGAACACAAGATTTCTGTTTAAGAAAACACAGCAGAATAACAGTCTCTGTGATGCGGCAAGGGCAGATTTTTTTCCTTGCTTTTCTCATTGCTGCATCGTATCTGCAAGCTACAGAAAGATTTTCTATATCTCTGTATCCATTCAGACATATATCAACACTTAAGAGTACAAGTATATGGATTATAAAAAAGTTTAGATGGATGAATGCCACATGGCTTTTTTTATTTCTCTAGCCTTCTCTGCTCTTTTGGACTTTTGCACCAGGACAAATGTGATGAAATATCACTTCTCTTAAGTGCAACATCCCTCATCCTTCTGAACCGTTGCTGATTTATCATGCACTCATCTCATCAGGTATGTGAGAGCACAAATATCTCTGATTTTAGATGCTACTGCAAGTCTTTATAAATATATAGAGAAGCCCTAATTGCCCCCAAAATGCTTTCTGCAGGAGCAGAGTTTCTACAACCTGTAACTACAGCTAGACTGCACCTGTAAATCCAGTGCCTACAACCCAGCTGGCCATGCAGACCTACCCAGAGGACACGGGCTGATTGAAAATGTGCCCTGTGAGGCTTGAACAAAGAGATTCAACAGTAACACCTGCCAGGTTGGAAACAGCTAAGAATGTCATGGTGAAAACAGCCTGTCTGAAGCAACTGGCATTTATTACCTCCTCTTGGCAGGGAGGGTTTGTAGAAAAAAGATATGGCCAGAGAAGAAATTCCAGTCCTGTGTCTCATAATATAGGGTCCTGGAAAAGTTGTACTTTAAAAACAAAGGTTTCTTCAAGAAATTAAGGGTAGAATAAATCATTGGATCAAGCACACAGAATCCCTGTAGACACCATCCAGCAAAACCTCACTAAGCCAGAATCCACCAGGCTGTGGAGTCTGCACAGACAAACTCAACACTCCCCATTGGAAACCAAAGCCTTCCTTTAGAACTGGAAATGGTATGAAGGGTTGAGTTCATCCAAATTCTCCACTCCTCTCACAGGTTACTTACTTTGGCAAAGAGTTAAAGGGAACCTGGTTAGATCTTCACAGCTTTGTGGAGCTGTGCCTCAAAGGCTCTGCTCACTCGTGCTGCCTCATGCCCACACCAGCAGCTGCTTTGGGGGAAGAGAAGATTTTCCATAATCCACCTCTCTCTGTAAATCCTCTCTCCATCCCTGTTCTTGACATGATAACTAGGAAAGGAGGTGATTTATAAAAAGATGATTTTTATTGTTTTGCAGGTCTCGTTATGCAACAAAAGTTAGGAGATGCTGACAAGCATCTAATGCTGCTGTCACCTTCGAAGGGTTAAGGCTCTCCATCAATAATCCATATTGTCCATAATTAGCAAGTGAAGATATCTCAGAGAATCTCTACTTAATGAGCAAATATTGAAGTGACAAGTGTGAGTCTTACCTCTCACCTATAAAAAAAACAAAGGCAGACGAGTGCTACCAAGGGCATTTCACTTTTGCTGTATTTTAATTATTTTTGGCAGGTGGAATTGGCAGTAAAAGACATTTGCAAAAGGTTCTGAAAGAAAATAAAATGCTGTGCCTCTCTCTACAATAAAAGCATTCAAACAACGTCTAAAGAAATCTCGAAAGTTATTCATACACTTAAATAGTCTTAATTTAGTCTCTCAGTTTACAATAAACAGGAGAGATGAGGTTGAAGGTGAAATCATGCAATTTCACGAAAGGACTGCTTAGGTCAAACTGCATTTATTCACCTTCTCTTTAATGACTTGAATTTCTCCAAACATTTCCTGTTATGTTCCTACAGTCATGCAACACTCAGTAACTCAATTGTTCTATGTGTGTAAATCTGGAACAGTCTTCACTAAATTTTATAGAGATAAATTTGATGTAATGATGCAGAAATATTTTTTGTCAGTCCTAAAGGTGAGGTGAGTGGTCCAACTGTAATTGTAGTTTCTATTTTTACTCTTCAGCGTGGAAAATATCCCCAAAATTACATACAAGAACCCAAGTACTATATACTTTCACATATAAAATCTGTTACTATATTTGTACTTTTATACAACATATCTGAATGATTTAGCAATGGTGTTACATAAATGTTTTAGCCTATTTAAAAATAAGGAATTTTCTGAAAAAAAAAAATGACTCAGAGTTACCTAAATAATCCTAAAGCATTTCAGATCTCTTATTATCCCGACCATATGCTAAATACATCCAGATAGGAACATCTGCCTTAAGGAACTGAAGGCTTAATTGAGAGATCTGATTTTCCTTATGTCCTGCTCTATACTAGAGTATTATTAATCCAAGCATATACAATGTTCCTCTAAACTGCAATTGTAAAGAAGATTGGTGAGGGGCTACCAGCCTCTTCTCCCAAATATCAAGCGACAGGACAAGTGGAAATGGCCCCAAGTTGTGGATAGGGAGGGTTAGATTGGAAAGTAGGAAAAAATTCTTCACTGAAGGAGTGTCCAGCAGTGGAACAGACCACCAAAAGCAGTGGTGGAGTCACCATCTTCGAAAGGATTTAAAAGACATACAGGTGTGGCACTCGGGGATGTGGTTTAGTGGTGGGCTGGGCAGTGCTGGGTTAATGGTTGGACTCAATGACCACAGAGGTTGTTTCCAACTTAAACAATTCTGTGAGGAAAAATACAGATTTTCATTTCTGCACGTTGACGCTCGCTGCGACTTCAACTAATTTCTGATATTAGCTATTCCTGCAAGGTTTTTACCTAAGTATTATTAAAGTGCTATCATTCAGGAGAGATTTGATAAAAACTCCAATATACATTTCTGCATTGGGTTTACACGGACCAATTTTGGTACTGAGAGGTTGGCTTCTGCCTACATAGGGGTGGCTTCTGTGAGAAGCTTCTGGAAGCTTCCTCCACGTCCAGCAGAGCCAATGCCAGGCAGCTCCAGGACAGATGTGCCACTGGCTGGGCTAGTTAGAAAAGATGGTAACACCTCTGTGATATCATATCTAAGAATAATAAGGAAAATAATGTATTGTGCAGATGTAACTGCAGCCAGAGACGAGAAGGGTGAGAACATGTGACAGGAACAGCTCTGCAGACGCCAGGGTGGATGTCTGGCATCCACACAGGGTCAAACCACTACAATTTACTGAATCTAAATAGAGAGAAACACAGTACCCAAAATTCCTATTTATGATTTTAGAAGCTGAGCAGTTTTCTGTTATTTCTTTCCACCTTACCTTGATACATCTGCTCAGGCTGCAAAATGTTTGCAGGCACTGTTTGGTGCAACACCAGGCAGTGGCCATCTCCTACCTCAAACAGCCTTGCTGAGATGCTGCAGCAGCAAAAAGCTGCCATTTCCCCTAACAGAAATAGCTTTCCTCAATTCCACCAACACATTTCAACCAAGCTACTACTTGGGAGAAAATAATCCTCCTAAGCCCTCTCCTCCATCACTGTTTTATAGCACTTCTTTGATGCCAGCCCCAGCCTCCCACCTCTCCCCCTCAGGGACACTCCTGTCTGCCAGCTGTGCCAGTGAAAGCACCAACACAGCCCTGTGGCTTTACAGCTCTCAAAAGCCCACCCTTGATTCTAAATCCGTGTCCCCACTAAATATTTTGCTGTTAAAATACTCTCCCNAAAACAAAGCAAAACAAAACAGAACTTTCCTCCCCTGCAGACAGATCACTGTATTTTGCCATGACACATCATTCGATGTATTTATCCTCCTATAAACCTCAACAGTGCATTGTCACACCCACTTTGCAGAGGAGAAGATAATGGGCAAAGGTCTGAATTCAGCAATTAAATTCAGCTCTGAACTCCTCACCAAAACCATCTGACTGCTGGTCAGATGGTTTTGGTGAGGAGCACTTTCTCTTTAATCCTACAGAAGCACTTTCTCTTTAATCCTCCATCCAGCAAATCAGGGGAGATTTGCACACAGTTGTGTCTGGTTAAAAGCCCATCACGACTCCAGGTTCCAGTCAGATTCCACCAGCAGCCTGGCACTGCCAGCTCTGTGTCCTGCATTGTCCCTGCAGGGTGCTGGTGGCATTCCTACAGCCCACTGTGCAGTCACAGAAGGTGCACAACTCCTCCCTGGGTCCAGCTGACATCCACCCCTGCTTTCCTGGCCCAGCAGCTTCCTGACACTACAGCAATGCAAATCCTAAATTAAGAGGACAGTGATAATAAAGATAAGCCTGTGAAATCCCTGTTAACATTCATATTTGCTTGACAAGAATGAAATTATTATGTAAATTAGATGATTATCAGTGGTAAACTGCAGGAACTCACACTCACAGTCCTTCCCCTTGCAGGGGACACTGCACAGAAGAGAGGGACAGCTGCTTTGGAGGCAATTGGGCATTTGGCATTCCTCGTGCATAAATTCTTATTAAAATAAAGCCTTTCACCTGCACTTGTACAGTTGGTCACTAATTTTTAGACGGTGAACCTGGGAGGCTTTTTTTTTTTAATGACCCCACTCAGCTAATGGAAAATACTTATTTTAAAGCTCCAATGCCTCACCACCATGTAGATGTGATGACCTGATCACCTGCACTTTTGCACGGAGCTGCAAGCCAAGACTGGCTGAAGTGTTTTTGCAAAACATGGTCTTCAATTAAAGATACCACTGTCCACAGCATTCAGTGGGTTTGGCTTCCAGTCCTGTGGCAGTGATGGACAAGAGTTGGAGCTGGCTAAGGTTATTCAGCAGCACAGACAACCAAACTCTTCATTTCAACCCCCTGAGGATGGAGGGCCAAGGGCTTTGTCCTAGTCTAGGGCAAATCTGGGAGAAAGGTCTGATGCTAAGCAGCTTCAGATCAGTTTGCACACACATTCCCTGTTCAATCACCCCTTCCACAGCCACCTCAGGTTATTAGATTACGTTGTTCCTTCACCTCAGAAACACTGCCAGCCCTCAGAAAGAGAGGCCTGCACAGGCTCAGGGGGATTCCTGTTGTTATTTGGATCGAATCTCCTGCATTTCTTTCCATTGGAAAGCTTTACAGGTCCTGGGACTGCCAGGGTCTGCTTCTTCCTCACCACATTAGTCAAAGGTGTTAAGCAACACACAGGAAGGCACAGCCTGAAAAGTGGTGGCAATTACACCACAACAGGCAGCAGGGCAAACAGCAGTACCCTGTGTTAACTGAATGGTAAAAGCATCACTTTGCTGGAGAAATCCTTATTTTGCAGTGAAAAGGCCTTAATTCTGGAATCTTTTTCTCTAAGAGGTCTGAAGTAAGAGGCTGATTAGGGCTTCTTTTATGCATTTCATATGCAGTGGAAGTTTGGTTTAATGGGTCACAGCTTTTGATGGTGACAGTTGGGGCAGGAATATTTAACTTTCCATTTATCAGAAGAGTATGACACAAACACAGATAAGAATTAACTAGTGAAATGAGTGAAACCACCTCTTAAAATGACGCTTCATCATTCCTGTTTCTTCAGAATCCCATCACCTCCTTGCCAAGTGGCATTTCACACACTGCACAAAGTCCTGTGCAAAGGTAAATGTTAAATAAAACACAATCCCTTCCCTAAAGGAATTACAGTGGGTGCAGAAGGAAAGTAGAGAAGCAGAAGTTAACCAAAGTTCATGAGAATTATGTTACCATGAATTCAAGCAACTTCCATGCCTCTAGCACACTCTGCTCCATCCTTATTTATCGTTTTCTCCATTTGGAATATTATCTCCAACACTACCTCATTTCCATGCAAATCTCTCCACTATTTCAGAAAAAGCTGAATTGTGTCTGTCAGACAATCATTCACCTATCACATATATCTTTTTCTTTCCTTTCTCCACCAAAAAATAATATTCCCAGAGTGCTTTCCTCACTCTTGTTACTGTCCAGAACTAAGACCCAGGGATCAAAACCATCCTGTGCCTTCCTCACTGTGCCTCAGTGTGTTCAAACTGTCACCAATAACAAGCACAGGACACAAAGGGTCTCCAGGACTATGAACTGCAGCAAGGGAACCAAAGGGAGCATCTCAAACAAAAAGTTCCCAGAGCAAAGTTGGCAGCTGTCAGTATCCCTGTGTGAAAAGACTTTACGGCTCCGTGCTGGATTTGAGCCGCGAGGCTTTTTTCTCTTGTTGACTTTTTTTTCCCCCCCTTTAATGCTTTTAAAGGATTTTTTTTAGTGGGACACCAAGTTCTTGTCACATTAAGATGAACTCAGGGTAGCAATGTTGCTGGAGGCAGGATGCCAGAACATCACTGGCACACTGAGGGACACCACCTAAATTGCCTGTCTTGTTAAAATAGAATGGAAAATTTGTAAACACACCTTCAAATCACTGCACTGTGTGGAAAGATGCTTCTAGCTCTCTGCTCCTAGGTTCTTTTTTCATGTGTATGCCAGTGAAGAAATTTGTGCTGTATAAATCTATGTGCTGGTGTGGTTTAGATACTCATAAATATACCTATATATAATGCAAAGGTGAACATACAATATCAATGGGGCCAGAATTTCTCCAGCTGCAAATTTTCCTTTAAGTCTTCTAATTTGCTCATTCTTTCTAGTTCTTTCAAACCTGATTTTGCTTATTCATTTAATTAAATGTTCGGTTTTATCTCGGCACAAATAACAAGAATGGATTTGGGACAATTAAAGGAATTATTCCAGCTATAAAATACAGGCCATGTACAGCCCTGGGCGATGTGGTAAACACACCTGTTACCATAACAGTGAGATATGTATAAAATATCTGTCTGAAAATATTAATGAGACAGAGAACAGATAAAACAATATTGCTTCTCTTGAGTAAAAATCAGCCTGAACTCTGTGTGAGGATGGATTTTTGTGAGTATTTATAGGGTATTTGCTAGGAACAAGTAAAGTACTTAACCCTTAATATTAAAAGGCTCAAATTTGGAGATGATGTTTCCATCCTATTATTTTCAGAGTAATTCTCCTTCATAAAACAACCGCAAAACTGATTCACTGAACTCAACAATAATATTTCTTACCCATCTAAGTAATCTACAGAAGCACTGTCTCTCTAATCCTCCATCCAGCAAATTCAGCACTTCAAGACAGAGCTTAGCAAACTTTTGTATCCAAAATTTTCCATCTGATGCTGACAGATTAGCTTGGATAAGATTTCTCTTCCCTGACATGTTTGCACTAAAACCAATGGAAAATAAAGAAAAGAGTTTCACAAAAAGTTGAAACAATTCACCTCCAGCTTTTATAAAACTAAAATAATTCACAGCAAAACATTTTTCCTCCAGTCTTTTGAGTCTGACTATTAGAAACCTGAACAATGGAAGAAAATCGCATTTTGATGCAAAAAAAAATGAGTCTTAACAGCCTAAGAAAAAGTGGAACATTAATTATCTTCACACATACCCTCAGTTAGTATTGCAATGGAATATTTTCCACAAAACCAAGCCACGAGTTCCTAGCACACTGCTAGCAATAAGAGCCAATCCAAACCCCTTTTTTGCCCAATTTATTAGCACCAGATTTCCATTTTATCAGTACATTTGTGCACATGACTGGTGTGAAGCCTGCTCCCCACTCCCACACGTGGGCAGAGCTCAGGGCTGGACCTCGGCACCTCTCCTCTTCGCAGGAATAATGCTGGTTTTGTCTAAAAAATTTCACTTCAACATTTCCAGACTTCAAGGTGAATTAGCCTTACTGTACTCTGATTATTCACTTTGGGAACCTGCCCTTCATGGCAGTATTGATTTAGCTGTGGCAGATGCTGAGCTGTCAGCGAGCCTGACGGCTTCTTCAGAGTTTCCTCTGTGGTCGTCTTGTAAAACAGTCAATAGCCAAGAGAAACCCAACTGTGAAAACAAGCACTTTTCCCACTTTTAAACTCCATGAAATCACGTGTCCTGCTCTGTGCTGCATCCTTCTGGGAGGAGGAAAGAAGCTGGCCTCTCAATTTGGCACTCAGCATCATCAATTAACCCTTTGTGTATTCAAGGCACATCCAACCCCTGCCTGACGCGTTGGTGGGACCATGTTCATCACAGGTCAGTGGCTTGGCAGTCACTCTGAGCTGCCACAAAACCACTTCTTACCAGGGGACAAGGGTGTTTGGGGAAGGGGAATGTGCTTAGGAAAGAATTCTATTCCTTAAACAATGCTGATTTGGATTCCAGCATATTTGGGTAGTTTTTACGTCGCTTCAGAGAACACCGATGGTCCTACGAAGGCTCTCTGTGTTCACCTTTGCAAAGTGACACAAGCCACTCTTGTGAAGGGCAAAATGGAAGGCAACACCCCAAAAATGCTTTTGCATTGTTCATCAGAGGCTCACAAAGCCAGATAGTATATATAATTTTTTTAATTATTATTTATTCATGTATTTACACATTTATACGTAGAACAGGACATCAGCACTCCAAAGGCTGTAAAAAGATCTGTTTTCAGGTGAAACAAGCTGTCCAACTACTGTACCATCCCTCCAATCCCTCCACTTCTCTCCACCAGTCCCACAGCTCTGCACCATCCATCCCCTTCTCCATAATACCAAAAATAAAAAAACATTCCTGGAAACATTGCTAGCCATCAATGTTATCCTGGCAGAAAAAGTTTGAGAATATTCAAAGGAACAAGAAAAGATGGCATACACTGTCAAACTAAGACAAAAAAAAAAAAAAAAAGCCTGGCTTTTCATTTTGGCCTCAGTGCATGTATTGCTGAACTCTCCACGACTATGTGAGACTGGAAAAGTATCTTTATTTCCTGGCAGCAGCACCTGGAGCTCTTCTCCTCTCTGTCCAACTCCTTCTGATCAGCACTTGTTTCTATCTGATTACCTCTGTTTTCTTGCTCACTATTCCAGGAAGGAGATGCTGGAATTAGATTTGCTGCATTTCCATTCCTACATTAACACTAATTTCACTGAACTCAATGAAATTACACTGATGTCTGGAGAGTGTCTGAGGAGAATAATTGAGTGTATTTTATCACTTTCCTTCGACTTTTTTGGGGGACTGTTTCATGGCATTTTTAAATCTCCCATTTCACTAAAATGCATTTATTCATTGAAGTTACTCTTGGGACTATGGAGTTCTTGGTGTAAAGCTCCAGGCACTGCCTGGAAGATGCCCAGGATGGGAACACAGAGATGTGTACAGTGATAAATGTGACCCCCAGCACCACGCTAATTGCTCATCCAGCCAAAATCCATTCCCTGACTGCAGCCCCCTCCAGATATTTATGGGAAGAGCTCAAGAAAGAGGGTGCAGAGTGTGTCCCTGCCCTGGGCCACTCCTTTCCAATTTCCACAAACCCAGGGACTGTACCCACATCATGTATTAGCCACCGACCATCTCCACCAAGACTACTTAATACCACTCCACAAATCCATTTCTGGGATTTTTTTTCCTCACCAAAACATTAATTTTTCATGCTATTCTGAAAGCCTGGCTGCCCCAGCCTTTACACTGACCACCCTCAGCCACCCTTTCTACAAAGTGAGTAATTGCTCCCCTCCACCTCCTTCGCACCACTCTTGTTTTTTTTCAAGCCATCGCCCACTGTGTTTTTCCAGTCGTCATCCCATGCCTCATTCCTGCCACCTTTTAGACACCCTTTTTAATCTTACAGTGTCTTGCTGCAGAGCAGTGCAGTGTGGTGAAACAACATTAATTTCAATTGCCTGCCCAGGAATCCTATTTGCCTTTTGTTGACTGGTACTGAATATTGCACCGATATTTTCAAGGAACTCTCAGCACTAAGAGTCAGGTGTCATTCCTCAGTGCTAACTGCTTATTTGGAAAACATTACTGTGTAGGTTTAGCTACCTATTCATTTGTGTGCACTGACACTGAATTTCATCAGCTCTTTTCACAATCGCTTCTGTGGTGGGATTGCTGGATCAAACCAGAAACCCCAATTTCAGGATTCAACAGACCTGCAGCACAAGGGAGTTTCTCCTATGCTTCTCCTATGATGCATTTAGATACAACTTTGAGTTAAAAATAAATATCTTTGCAAAATGTAATTGGTTTAAAAATTTTTTCTAGGTTTATGCCAGTATCACAGCTTAGGTCACAATAATTGGGAAGATTTTATCATCTTTCCACTACAAGCAGGACTGACTATTTCCCAGAGCAGGACAAAGCTGTTCTTGGATGTTACCCAAGAGTGACTAAGCCAACTCTGAAAGTCCAATGAAAATAAACGAGAGATTTCACGAAATAAAAATATCAAGATTTGACCCAACAGTTATAGGATGGGATATCTCTTGAACAGTTACTCTTTAGCAGTAGGAAAAAACATGAATTTCTAAAAAGACATGTTCAGCCCTCCAGTCTGGTAGCCCTTGTGTGCCATTAACACTGAACATCTTGTTGTCTTTATTCACACACCAGTGAGATCAGCCATGAATGCAAGAGGTTAAATTAAGTGGCCTTGATGCCTCTGACATATTTGTTCACATGTTAAGAGCTGAGGGAATGACTGCAGGGTCTCTCCCCCAACCTATCTGCCATCCTCAGTTGTTTCTCAGCTGTTGCAAGGCACTCACATCCGGTCATTTGTTCCAATAATGTCCTTTTTTAGGGACAACGACATCTGAAATCACACACAGAATAGGCATTGCACATGGAATGGGGAGTTTGACAGTATAGTCACATTTCCTGCGTGCTACTAAACACCTGGAGGTATCACTCACATCGAGTTGTCCTACACCAGCTACTTCTGTGAGTTAGAAACTGCTGCAAGCCCTGCAGGACAGAGTCTTCAAACCCCAGGAAAATGATATTCAACAACCCATCTATTAGCACATCTCTTCAGGCCTTCCAGGCTGCTTCTCCCCAAGCCTCTGCAGTATGGTACATTAATTTCATACTGAACTATTAATTGCAGTTGACTTTGCAAAGCTCTTTTCTTTACATTTCTTATTCAGTTTCGCAAACCCAATCCCAAAGGAGTTCATCTTATTCCCCACAGTTGTTTGATCAAATTGCAAATATTTCCTTTAATCTTTTCAGGCATTCAGATTAACTGGCTATGGAGCAGAGCCTCCTCATCTCCTCTACTGTTGGTCTGGGAGAAACAATCTTTCACATATTTCTCATTTTATGCAAGTGCTTATTCCTGCAAGTACATATTAGTAAGCACAACATTAAAACACGTTTACCTAACTTAAATAAAAACACTTTGTACCAAATTTGCAAGCTAACCTGCTTTAGTTCTTAATGATATTATGAAGTCATTTTTCCCAGAGGTTGTGGTCCATAATTCACTGAGGTCAATAAAAAGTGTTTGCTGATGTTAGTGAGTTTTAGGGTTGGCAATAAACACATATGAGTGTTTTTTCCTCTGAGAAGCTGTATGAGAAATTTCCCAGAGGCAGAAGAAAAGGCCTTTGGGACAGAATTTTAATTTTCTTCATGCCTATTCATAGTTAGAATTAGGAATAATAATAATAATAATAATAATAATCATCGTTTCACAGTCACTTCACGTTTCTCATTAATACATACGTTTTACAAAGAAAGGTAAATTATTCAATTTTGTTCCATACTTAAACATTTATGATTAAGTTCCACACTTAATCATTTATGTCAATTGTCCCTGTTCTATTTTTTATTAGGAAATTCAGAATGAAATATTTTATAAAACTGAGAAGTGCACTCACGATTTTAAAAATTATTATTCCCCACTTCGTTATTTTGCTGCTTTTATTCAATGAAATATAATAAACTTCAGCAAAAAAAAAGTAACACCTTAACCTGAATCGTAGTCTGAATTTATAACTGTAGAAGACCTTCTAAAGTGAAAGTAGAAGTCAAATGTCTTTTTTTAAAATATATTCTACTTTTCCACCATCCAAGTGAATTTTTTGAAAAATAAAATAAGGTCTCCTCCCATTTTTAGAACCTTTCCAGCAGAAAATCACGGGAAGGATTTTTCTCATCTCATTGTAGCATGAAAAAAAAATCTGAAAAGCAGAGGAGTACGAGAATGAGCAAGAGAGGACTTTTCAGTTCTCTTGAAATCAGGGACATATTAGTTCAGATGTAAAAAAAAATAACCCTCTTATGTATATTAATTGTTTTCCTCAAAATACATAATTTAGAATAAATTTTCAACAAAACTAAAAATTTTCCCAAACACTTTTCATTTTATCTGAGTAAGTTTCCACCACAAGTTTTTTTTTCACTATCTCATTAACTCCCCTCATTTCTTCCTCCTCTCCACATCTCCCTTCAGCCTCTGCTGAATTCTTCCAGAAGTGGTACAGATTATTTTTTATTTTGTTTAGTACCTTAGCTGCCTCCCACCTGACATGACTCTAAGCTGGTTTTCTTCATTTTATTCAATGTTGTTTGTAATTATTTAACCTAATTGATAGGATGCCTCCTCTGGGTAGAGCCGGTTGCCATGACACTGTAAGAAATTACTCCATTCTTCTCCACTCCTGGATCTTCCTGAAGAATTTATGCAGAACATCTTGCCTTCACCAGCTCCCTACCTTCTCACACATCCATAAAAAATAATTAATGAGCTAATCCTTGCAGGTAGATTTCACTGGAATAATAGGGCTAAAATTGGGGGTGTTTTATTGAAAGGCTTCTTCTGCTGATACTGGCCAAGACTGGACAGCTTTATGCACAGAATTTTTTAGGTTGGAGAAGACCTTAAAGATCAGCAAGTCCAAGTCTTCAGCCAACACTGCCAAGGCCACCATTAAACCATGTCCCCAAGTACCACATTCACACGTATTTCAAATCCCACCAGGGATGGAGACTCCACCACTACCCTGAGCAGCCTCTGCCAGTGCTTGACAATCCCTTCCATGAAGAAATTGTTCCTAATACCCAATCTAAACCTCTCCTGGAGCAACTTGATGCCATTTCCTTTTCTCCCATCTTTACCCAGGAGCAGAGCCTGATCCTCACCTGGCTGCATCCTCCTATCAGGGAGTTCTAGAGAGTGATGAGGTCTTCCCTTGAACCTTCTTTTCTCCAGGCTAAATACCCCCAGCTCCCTCAGCTGCTCCTCATCAGACTTGTTCTCCAGACCTTTCCCCAGCTCTGTTTCCTTCTCTGCACCCTCCATGTCCATCTTGTCATGAGGGGCCCAAAACTGGACAGAGGATTTGAGGTGTGGCCTCACCAGTGCCCAGCACAGGGGGACAATCCCTGCCCTGGTCCTGCTGGCCACACTAATCCTGGCACAAGCCAGGATGTGAAGGCACATGGGCCGTGCTTGATGTGACAAGGGCAACCAGAGGAAGGCAACAAGCAGTGAAGTGGCACAGGCACAGCACCATCAGCATGAAGCAGCTCATGAGGATATGGTTTGGGAGACAAGCTGGGTCACAGCTGGCAAAGTCCCCCCATACTGGGGTTCCCATTACCTCTGAGGGTCCAGCTCTTGCAGAGAAATGGCTTAAATCAATTAACGAGGTGGCATAGTCCAGTGGGTCTTGAAAAAGCAAAATGGTTTTAATAAGGGAAGAAAATAATACAAACACAAAAGCAAAGCCAAGCACAGTATAGGGACAGGTCTCACACTTGCTACAGCACCCCAAAAATGTCCCGTGTTTCTTTGTTCTCTCTCTTCAGCACTCAGTAGTTCAGGTGGGCTATTTGGTCCCCGGCACAATGAAATCAGCAGCAGGCTTTGAGTTACACTTTCCACGCCCAATCAATGCTGCTGTGCTGGCCCTGAGCCAGTTACGAGAGGGGCACAGAACTTTCTAGTTAAACTTCCTAAAACATCTAAAGGCAAACTGAAACTCCTTCCTTATACAGAGATGCCCACTCGGGGGTAGGGGGATGCTTTACTGCACCCCCACACCATTCACATCAGTAAAAGACATAGAGGAAAGAAACAGTACACAAATGCCCAAGAAGATGGAGCCCAGCCCTAAAGTTTCAGGCAACCTTCCTGTAACTCCAGCAATGAGATTTCAGACTGCATTTCAGAGCAGACATGAAAGGCTGAGATGCTTTTCAGGGCTCTGCAGCTCTCGAGGAGCTTTACAGCTACAGAAAAAGGGACACAATGGCAGGAGTTCCTGCAAAGAGCAGGGGCACAGTGAGGAGCTCCAGATTAATTTCACATCCTACTTAGAAGAGTGGTCCTTGGTACAAGTTCCCCTCAATTTTGGCAACCCCGACCCCTCCCGCATGGCCCCTACATCACCCCAAACTTTAATCCTAATTTTCTCACAACCTCCTCTACCTCCTGACCCAGACCTTTCCAGCCAGGACATTCATTTGAAAACATGAAATGAAGCCAAAGCATGTTGAGTACACACCAAGCAGCACTCACAGTTCAATCTCTACAATCCATTTTGACCTGGATTCGGACAGTGATCACACTGCTGATACTACAACAATAATATCAATTATTGTTGGGCAATTAATTACTCCGGGCAATTACGAATGCTTTCGAGGACCACAGTTTGTACCTGAGGCAGTCTGAAATGCACAGCATGGACATAAGTGTATTTGTCCTTGTGAATGTTTCTAGCAAAACAGAATATTAACTATATTCATTATTTTTATTTACACACATCACTAGAGCTGTGGTTCTGCTCCTCAAAACTGCACTCAATACTGCATGAATTATATAGACGGGGAATAGCCAAGCTTTGCACGGTAAGAAAAAGTCCATTTATTTTCATTTATACATTATTAAGAAACTTGCTGAGCAAAACCTGCTTTTATTGTTGTTGATGAGGGTTCATTCACAAGGCTAGGATAAAAAGCTAATGAAAACTTAAGGAAAAATTCAAGTAACAAAACTGTATCTGAAGTCCTTGATGCTATCTCTCTTTCACACTTCAGAGGCATAAGGCTATTATGAAATTTCATTTTTTTTATTACTATTTGTGACAGATTCACACCAGATTCAGGAACTGATTTATTCAGCTAATATATTTATTTTCATTTGTGAAAGGCATTTCTGAGCACTGCAACGAAAGTAACAGCAAATTAAAATTCTCAAAAGCTACAATTTACTGATTATAATTACTAAGAGCTTGCCCATCTCCTGTCTCATTTACACAAAATAAATCTACAGTTCATTTCCAGGTTCCTCCCCTACAAGCAGTCAGCCAACAGCAAGTATTTCAAAGAACACAGACTTAGAGGGATGGTGTGGATGTAGAGAAATTATCTTTTCTGACCCTGCACTGGGCCCACAGATAATTTAAGCAAACCTGTGCTTACCCCACAGATCTCCTGCCACAAGCAGACATGGAGCCACTAATTTCTCCATGATTTGACAAGTAAAAGAAGTTAATGTCACCAAGAGTCCGTGTGAAGCACACATGGAAAAGCACGTCCCCTCATGGTCTCCTAATTAACAGGTACCATATATATTTTTATATTTGCCTTTGCCATCTCCCCCAAAAATACGTAGAGATTGATATGGCTCAGATTTTCTTCTTCCCAGGAAGCTTTGATTTTGAGTCCAAACAGAAGAGAAAGAATAATTTTTAGGTTTAAGAACTGTGGGCAGGTGGGCGTGGGTTATGGTGATAGGAATTAAAATTAAATCGGTTTTGCACTATTTTATATTCCACTAGGTAACATGAGACAATAAAAAACTCAAAACTAAGGATGCTTCATGACAAAATTGATAGGTCAGTTTGTCCCATATGGGATTTATCAGTCCACAATGGAATGAAGGGGACACAGAGCACTAACAAGTTTTTAGAAGACCTTTTGGCAAGATCAGTTAAATGCCTCCTTCTCTGACAAATTAGCTTCTTCTATTGAAATAATATTCTCCCTCAAAGACTTTAACTGGCTTTAATAACCTCCCAATTTGTTTCCTAGGAAGGGATTTCTGCAATGCTCCAATGGCATTTGCATTCAGGGCATTCAGGCTCACCAGGGCCACATTGAATATCTTTGTAGGGAAACTCACAAGGATGTTCAGGCCAGTTACCACTGCGGCACAGTCCACTGCTAAATTACTACGAGCAATTTGAAAGCAATTTTTCATCCAGTATCTTGATTTTTCTTAATTACTGGAAGAAGAAAACTCTTCTCTTTTTGATCTCATGATCCTCACACAGGCTGAGATGACATCTGAGGAAGGCTACTGGACACATTTACCACGACTGATCCCCACACGACATTTTTCACTTTCCTTCAGAGAAAAATAAGAAAAAAATAGAACTTCTCAGTGCCAACTTCCAAAAATACACAGCACAGCCTTTCAGAAGCAAGTCTATTTCTCACTACGTTTCACCTACTTTATTTCAGATAGAAATGGAATCATTAAAACTCCTCTTTGTTAAAATCATGACAGGGGCAGCACACCTGTCCGCAGAGCAGCTGTGGCTTTGTCCTCTGCATGGATCTAAAAGATGACTTAATACTGTACTGTCACTGATGAACTGGAGGCTCTGGAGGCTGCTCACCAGCTCTTTGTATCCAGCAGTTGGTCAGAGAAAAGAACATTACCCAGCACTTTCTTTTCCCAACTAAAAATAATTTTTAACAGGTTCTAAATTTACGGGCTTTACATTTAAATGACAAAAAGACAAGAAGAATCTGTATTAAGTGTAATGTCTTCTATTTAGAGAAGAGTGACAATAGGTGTTCAGGAGAAGAAAAAGTTACATAAAACTGGAATCAGAAGAATCAAACTCCAGTGATTGCAGCAGTCCTACCCTATATGAGCTGACAGAACTTCTTTTCAACAGTCCCTTGCAGGGAAGGGAAAGGAAAGGAATGGAAAAGGGCAAAAGATGAACAAGGAGGACTGAGGTTAGACTAAAAATATGCAATAATTTTTTCCTGCTGTTCATAGTAATGGGTTTAAAACCTTTTTTTACCTTCGTCTACATGAACTTTTCATGATCCATTCAAAATCAATACAGAAAAGCTGCCACCTATTTTGAGAACCCAAAAGTGCCTGCATGCTGATGGTTTGACATTATCTGGATTGTTGGAGGTGCTGAATTAACACCATTCTGACAACAAACCTCCCGACTGACTCCTTTGCCCCAGGCAACTCCAGAGACGTATCTGGGAGTTGAGTATTGATTTTAGCACCAGCAGAAGCAAAGAGGAAATGAAAGGGAAAAGGCAAAAGAATTTAGAGAGTGCTTTGCTTTGCTAGCCAAGCACTATTTTTGACTGAGAAAAGAAATGACAAACTGGGTGATCAAAGATTTTAAGAAGTCAGCTGCACTGGGATGGCAAACACAGGTGCAATCTTCTCCTCTCTGCCTGTATCCCCAGCAAACACCTGACCGTGGTTATTTTAAGCTGCCTGTTTTCAGCTTTTCTTCTCCAGAAACGTACTATAGCTGCTGCTTTTCCCACAAATAGCAGTAAACAAGCAGTGAAAGGCATTTGACAAATAAAAGCCTATTAACTTATGCAAAAATATACCTTTTTAAGGACAAAACATTATCTTCATTTTCTCCCTTCTTTGTAAGGAGTATAAAATGGCTATTATGTTTTCAGATGTTTTTTCCATTGCTTGTTAATGTACTCAACTGTTTTTGCAAAAGTTGAAAAATAAAGCCTTCAGTCGTAGGAAGCATTTGCACAAAAAATACCATCTTGATAATTTGATTTTTTTCAAGAAGCAGGTTTTTTTTTTTTTTTAAGTCTTTTAAAAAATCAATTTTGGAAGAAGCATTCCATTTAAAAAATTTACTTTTTCTACTAATGCTATTATGTAATTGTATTAAACGCTCTTAGTCACAGAAATTTTTTTAAAACAAGAAGCCAGGGCAGGGTACTGCAGGCAAAACTGGTCTGTACACACAGCTTTGCTGCCATGCCAGGGTATTTCAGCATAAACATTCAGGACACAGAATTTCACTTGGATGAATGCCTTGCAAAGTGAAAACTGAATCATTGTTAGGGCCTTTGGACAGCGTGGAACAGAACCAGAGAAAAAAAAAACAAAGGCAGAAAAGAAACTTTAAGAAAATTCTGATGCCTGCATCATTGTGTTGCAATAAGGACTAACCCTGGAATTACTCAGAACCATCAGCTGCTTCTCTTTTTAATCTAAATATCCCCGAGTCACCTTCAATGCTGCTTTTCTGCAGAGGCTGGGAGGCTCAGCAAAGATATGGGAGGACCTGCAATCATTGGAGGCTGGTGAAAACTCAGAGGATGTGGGAAAGAGTTCAGCAGAGTGGCCAGGATTGGTCACAGATGAGTGAGTTCACCTGAGAGAGAACACCTGGAGAAGAAACAGGCAGGAACCCAGGCAGGAAGAGGGATAAGGTAGAAAGGCGACCTGGAACCTCTGGAGGGGGAGTGATGAGGGACTGAAATCCCTCAGACCACGGATGGTTCTTCAGGGAGATTTTCCTAGGGAAATGGATGAGCAGCTCCCCCTCAGGACACAGGGGAGGGCAGTGACTCTGCCATGGGGAATCACCCCTGGATCCTTTCAAAGAGCAATTTCTGACTCCAGCTGCCTTTGTGGAGCTGGGTCTCACACGGGCAGAGGATTCTGGTAGCCACCCTGACTTATAACCCTCTGCTCATGGGATTCCCAGCATTTAAATACCCACTGTGTTCAACAAGAAATCCACTGAACTTGGCAATGCTCATTTGGCCATTTCCACAGTGTTCTGCCCATGCTCCCATAGAGCAGGCAGGGACAAGGCACCTTTCCCTGGGCAGAATTTATAAGGTTTGTAGCTTCAGCCAGTGCTTTGAAGATTCGTCCTGGTGGAGCATTTTTCTAATCTCTGGTGTTTATCCTGCAAAACAAATCCTTGGAGAAGATCCTGTGGATCCAGTTCAGCTGTCCACGTTTACTCACCCTTGAAAGTGGGTATTTATTTTTGTCTCCAGATAATACTCCAAAGCTAGTTTCCTTTCAGTGATGCATCTCTATTAGATTTCTCTGCTAATTAAAGAAGCCAAGGCCACAGCTAAGGAATTGGAAAGTATTCTAATTGAATTAGTACTCTGAGGTGGCTTGAATGTCATAATTTCCTTCTCCAACATAGCAAAATATTGACAATCACCTTAAAGACAAACAGCAAGAATAAATACTGCTGGCTTTTTCAGGGGAAATATCATTATGGGTATTAACAACTTTGGTGGTAACAGTAATACAGACATTAAATATAGCAGCTTTAGTGATTGAAATGCCTATAAGGAATCTGACATAAGATAAAGCATAAAGAAAACTCTGGGCTGAGAACGACCACCCTGGAAAATTGCAATTAAATGATCTCCAGCATAACTAAGCTATGGCTTCCATCAGACTACAAACACAGTCCCCTTCAATTCTTCTTCATATTTAAGAAATTATCTAAGCTACTTTAACATCAGTTTATGCAGCATTTGTGGTTTTGTCATAATGTCAAAGCTTCTTTTCACTGTAATATTCCTATAAAATAGGGATACAGTCTTTGCACTATCACATCATCTTAGGGAAGAGGTTAAATGATCCCTCAGCTTCACCCAGCGAACCAGGACATGGTTAAAGAGCCAGGCTGTCTAACATCAGGTCTCTTGTTTTTCACACCACCACTCTTTCTGTATTTAACAGATGAAACACAACTAACACCAACACTAAAATGTAGGGTGCACTGACATCCCTGGTTTTGGGGAGTTTTTCCAAGGGTTTTTTTGCATTACAGATTTTCCAATATGTCATCCCTGAAAGTCAATGTACTGTAAGGTATTTAATGTTTAAATTGCTGAGGCTGTTCAGCGGATACAGAGCTGGCATCTAATTTTTTAAAAAGAGGAAGAAGGAAACAAGAAAAGGAAAGGTGGAAGAATAGCAGATAAAATCTTCTCTTTAATTAAAATCAGTATTATTTAA
Organism: Cyanoderma ruficeps; assembly: GCA_008694505.1. Taxonomy (NCBI): domain Eukaryota; kingdom Metazoa; phylum Chordata; class Aves; order Passeriformes; family Timaliidae; genus Cyanoderma; species Cyanoderma ruficeps. Next base: position 46,071,143 of record VZDJ01007753.1, on the reverse strand, counting down.
ATAATAATGGTGGTGATAATTTGCAGTGATGAATTTTACCCCAAATCAGCCAAGTTAGCTTCTAAGAAACAGAGTCATCAGGATGAAAAGGAAGGAGAGGATGTTGAGGAACAAATTTGACAATGCATTTCCTCCTCTTTTTTGTTTGATACCCTTGATGAACATCTTGTCAGCAGTTTTAATACGTAGCTCTGGAGCTGATCAAAAGCTGGGATAAGCAAATGGAAGTTGTAAAGCAGTAATCTGTGGGTTTTCCAGCAAAGTGAGAGTAAAAAATAAGCCAGCACTTGAAAAATGCCTTCCTGCTGTTTGTAGGAATAATTGTTTAGCAGTAGTTGAGCATCAAATCCCAGATTTATTCAGATCAACCTTTCCCCCCCTACAGTTTCTACAAAAGGTGGAACAAAAACCTGATCTTCACAGGGCCCAGAAAACAAATTACTGCAATGCTGAGCTCAAGGCTATCCTGAAAACCAGATCCAGGCCCCAGCTGCACAGCAGCACAACCCTGCAAAGCTGCTCGTGCGGATGCCGGGAGCCAGGACCATTCCCAGCCTCCTGCACTCACTCTGCCCTTGGAAAATCAACTCTGAAGATCATCTGCACAAGGGTGTCACAAGACCTCCAAGCCTTGCTGTGCTTGCCAGCCACTGGGCTCACCACAGGCAAACACAGAGCAACTTCCAAATCAACTTTCCAAATCCCATGATTATTTCCACAGAGTGACAGACAGAAGGAAACAAAATAAAGGAAGGCATTGTGTCATATGGTTTTACATAACTAGCAAAAAGGGAAAAGTAAAGAAAAAAAACAAACCTTCATTAAAGGGGCTTAAATATTGTAGATTGAAGTCTCATTTTAAAAATTGATGCATCCTGGGAAGCTGAATAGCTCAAAAGGAGAGAACTTAGAGGACACACAGGCTTTCATCTCTCCATCCTCAGTCTCTGCTCACTGCTGGCCACTTAATCCATATTCCTGGTTGGGTTCAAACACAGGCAAAGTACATTGAAACCCAAATGTCCCTGTTACTCTCTGAGCCTCAACACCCAACTCATTTGCAAATCTTCCTAAGTCACGTCCTCCCAGAGGACACTACTGCAACAACATGATAATCACCTTTACAAGACTCATCACAGGAGTAGTTTAATGTACATCTAAGCCAATGATACCCCTGACAAGGTAACTTGGCACTGCTTGCCTATATTTCCTGCCCTAAATGTCTCACAGTAACTTCTGGGATCAGAAATAGCTGGCTGTCCCTTGGAACATATTTGGGTATGTGCATAAAAGCATTTTCTAATTCTCTTCCCACCATGTCAGCCTTTAATCAGAAACAAGGTAAGAAGGCACTGTAGCAGATTTGAAGATGTGCTTACACAAAACTCCACTCAACCTGGAGCCCTGGAGTAGAATCCAAACCACGAGATCAAGGAATAAAATTTCTGATGGAATTAGGATCACGAGGTAAAGGAATAAACTTCTCAAGGAGGAGGAGAAAATGCCTTAAAATTCCCCCCCTGCATGCTCCAAGCAGAAGGTGCTATCCCTCTCTTTTCCTCTTTCCCCAGTGCATTGTTTTTTCAGGCCAATAAAAGAACTAAAAGCTCAGAACATTTCAACCTGGCTATGTTGGTTGTTTTACTTACAGAAATTTTAGAACTGAAATGGACTTATTTTATTATAAATAAAACAATGCACTGTCCTCTCCATGAAAACATTTCCAGTGCAAACAAGCCCCTTGCACAGAATAGCCATTCCAGTTTCACCCAGGTTTTAACACAAACCCAGGTCACTGCTGACATGCCAAAGTCTGGGATCTCCTTCCTCCATGAGGTCTGGATGAGGAAAACCACACTTCTCTGCCATTTTTCCCTCAGAACATCTCTGCCTGTAGTTTTGCTCATCCTCTGCAGAGGTGAAAACTCAAGGATCTGCACAAACCACACGGAAATGAGCTCTGCCAATGCAACCAGGAAGGAAGAGGCAAACTGAATCCTTCCCCTTGGAGAATTCAGCACAGCTATTTGGTACTTGTATTTCCTTAAAAGCAGGAGTCCTTTGTTTCTGAAATAAGTTTGCACTCTCTACTAAATGCTTGAGGAATGGACAGCTCTGTAGGTACTGGCTGCAAAAAAGGTGGGAGTCTGTCCTTTGTGTGGGAAAAGTGTGCATCAGATTTTCCAGTGAAAAATGGGCAAGATTAAAGCCAAAGCAAACAGAATGACTGCTATGAAATGGGCCCAAAGTGCCTTTTTAATTTATGTTTAAAATGTCTCCAATATTCTGTACTTAAAGACTTTGACAACATAATTCTGTGAAAAGGCTTATTTATCCTGCATAAAGAACACGGAGTGCTCACTTCCCAAAGGAAAGAAAAACTTAGGGCTGTTGCTGTAATAAATGTTTCAGACTACAGCAGAGTCTCTCTCCTCTACTAGCACAAAGAAACACAGGGAGAAAATCTCACATCCCAGTTCATTTACAAAGTTAGGGTTGGAAAGGAGGAAGAAAAATTCCTGACCATAATTAATTTTAACCTTTTCTAATTTCACCATGATTCATGTTCAAAAATATTTTCATTAACTAATCCATACAATACTGAGCTACATACTTAACCTAATTAGATTACAGAAATGGTTTTAAATCAGGAAAGTTTAATTAGCAGCAATTATTTCCCATGTTATTTCCACTACATGATGGGATCGCATGGATTGTATCATCACGAAACAAAAAAAAATGAAAAAAAGTCTTTTTCTTGCAATTCCATATTCTACTGTGATGCACAACACAGGCTTCACTCCCTGCCTGTATGAACAGATCAGCCATAAAAATAACTCTGATTGAGAGGGGAAGGGAAGGGAAGGGAAGGGAAGGGAAGGGAAGATGGGGATTGAGGATTTCCTTGGTTTATTGAAAGTATGTCCTGTAAATCAACCTCCAAGGGAACACACTCCATGCTCTACCTTGACACAAAAAGTGAGCTGAAATTATTATCATGTTGCACAGCTGAGCCCGTGGATCCTCGTTGTCAAAATAATAGGGGGAACACGGAAATCGGGATTTTGCCCTGGGACAACACAGGTGTCCTGATCTCAATTATAACCAAACAACTGTGTATCTGCATGGATGGTTGTGCCACAACAGCAATTTGGGGAGAAAAATTAGGAAAAAATTTAATTACCATCTTCACAGAAACCATTTCAAGAAAAACAGCATATGAGGAGAGAGTCTCTGAGGATAAGAACAGAATAACTGACTAAACTTCTTAATTTGATCTATGAAACCTCCAGACTGCTTAAATGGAATTGAGTAAAGTCCATTGTTTAGTACTGGGTTCTGAAATTAACTAACAGAATCAAAACCTAAGAAATGGATTTGTCAAAAAATTAAATTTGTCCTCATTTTGTGATACTCTCAATCAAATCTTCTGAGTAGGATATTAATTTTCTTGATATTTTTATTTAGGTGCCTTGAATGTGAAGCGACTATAAAACGAAGGAAATGGGATATAAAATATAAAGTCGATTGCCAAATTTCATTTGGGGCAGGAAATGGAAATAAGGCAATACTATATCTCATAAAAATATATTCAGCATTGGGTTGGTTTTTTGGTTTTTTTTTTTTAATTAAAACGTAAGAAAGTTAAACTATCATCTGCAGACTGAACACTGCATTCCCCAGCTGAGACAGTTTCACCTCCCACTCTAAACTTCCTTCCTTTCGTCAGACTAATTTGTTTTGGCCTGATATTTTCCAACGTCAAGGTGAATGTTCCCAGGAAATTTGAGGGAAAATTATTTTGGCTGATTTTCATCTGTTATAGCTCTACACGAAAAATACAGGCTTTTTCATTAATTTTTGGAAGTATGTGTAAGAGTAACAGCAGCTATTGGCACACACCTCAAATTCAATGCAATTCTCAATCACATCAGGATAAAATGCACATAAAAGCTTTGAAAATATCCTTCTAATATGAAAAGCATTCAAAAACAACGTTTGTTCATCTACAGAAGAACTGGATTCGTTGTGGGATTTTTTTTAAGTTTAATCCAAAATGTTTCAGGCTGAAAACAAAAACAGGCTGAAAGAACAAAAAACCAAGAAAATCTAATGCAGAAAGTGCAAAGCAGTATAAAAACGAAAACCAGTGAGACTGTGAATTGGTTTCCTGTTCTTTATGAAACAAAACAGAAGTCTCTGATATTAATTTACTCCTAAGGCTTAGGACTCCAAGACCTCATGCTCAGAGGTCAGGGGCCTCTGAGTGGCAGCTTGATGGCTTGTCTTAACCTTCCTATTATCTCACATTTCCTTTTTGTGACTAATATTTCTGTATTGGTTTGGAGAGCAAAAGGAGAGTGAGGAGCAGATTCCAAACCAGTTTGAAATGTTCTAATGTTTATTGCAACTGGAAAGGCTTACAGAAAACAGGAACATGATGTTAGAGCCAAGATCTCTCTGACAGTGAAAGGGTCATAAAACTCCCCAAAGCTGTGTCGGTGCTTTCAATATGTGCATCTTATCCTATATAACTCCCATTTCCAGTGTCTATTTGGGGAACTTTTGCATATTTATAGCAGATTCCTGTTGTGGCTTTACCATGTCAGCCAGGTATTTCTTGCCTTTATTCTACTAAATAATATTGGCCCTGCCTTAAACGAGTTACTCTATCAATTTAAAAGATCAGGATGTATCAGACCATTGCCTTTATGCCTACATATGTTCATCACATTTGTCTGAGAAGCATGAGACAGGGACTAATTTCAGCACAAATCTGTACTGTTCCCATGTACCCTGGCTATATTAATCCTGGAACTATTTACCATGGAACACACTGCTCCTGGTGGAAAGAATTGCCTCCAGCCCTACTTGTTAGGTTCCATCCACTGGAGCAAAACAATGTATGGATTTTATTATTTTTTTAAATTAGGATGAACTACAAGGTTCAGCTGATTTATTCCCACAAATGCTACAGCCCAGGCCCACGTGAACTCTTGACTATCGTGGAATATCCTGACTTGTAGACAATTATACCAGCCAGAACAATGCACAGTATCCTGCATTCACCTCTACCTTCACCTCATCTTTTAAGCTGTAGATTGGCAGAAATTAAATATCTCCTGGACTCTTGGAATTTAACCCAAGGTCTGAACCAGTTATGTGGAGTCAACTACAGAAATTCAGATTAATTCAGTGGAGCCAGACTTTTTTTTTTTTTACTTTTTTTTTCTTTTCTTTTGATTCCTGGAATATTGTAATTTGTTTTTCTTCATTCCCTGTAACTCAGAACATGGTTTGACAAGCACTTAACAAAAACATGTGGAGTTCCTGCCCCCAACCATTTAACATTTAAACCAACAAATCAGGCATGGGTTTGGAGAGGAATAAAGCACCACAATATTTATCAAATGCCAAAGTTCACGATTCTACCAAATGTCAGATCTGGAAATGAAACCAAAAAGTTTCACTTTCCTAGATGAAAGCCCCAGCCTTTAGACATCTCTACCCAAAAGCTCTTGTTTCTATGTTAAACAATGCCAATTAAAAGCAGCCACAGCTGAGTCCTTCTCCTTTTCATGTACACATGAAAACACATCAGTAAACAACCTCCATTACACCTGACCATGCTCTGCTGCTGCAATTATAACCTGACAAACAACAAATTTATGAGAAAGTCTGATTAATTCTGACATTCTCATTGTAGTAACACAAAAACCATTAAAGCTATCGTGCCGCTGCAGAGATGTCTGTGTCATATTGACACGATGATCTGCCTTTATCCACAGCAGAAATTTGGTTAGAAACAGTAGAGCAGCACACAAAGGAAGAAAGGGATAAATGCCTTCTGCAGAGATAAAGAACAGAGGACTATGCTCCCTTTGAATTTATAGTATTTCAGCAAACATCTCTTTGTTGCTTTCTCAGCTGGCTAAAAATGGATTAGAAGGTGAGGATGCATAACTTCTCCATGGCCCATTATTTCTTATTATCATCCAGATGGAGCGTGGCTATTAGAGGACCACTAAAAACTCTAATGAACTGCCGTGTTGTAGATTACTAATTCTTCAACAGCATGTTTGTGTATCAATAATAGACTGTAAAAACAACAACCTGACTAATTAGGCTGGATCAAATCTGCTCTGCTCGGCTTCCTGTCCCTCCTGTTCTGTGTGTTCATGTGGGTGTTCAGTACTGGTGCAGCTCCCATTAAACTCCTTCCAAAGGCTCTAATCACCCCGTGTAATATGGCAAACATTTAGAAACGTTTGTTTAAATGCTTATAGGAAGCATTTAAACAAGAGCACACCCGTGTTTAAACCATATGAATAATTTTCTCGCTGTTTTGCCTGTAATACAGAGGAGTTTAAATCTCAGTTGTTCCTAAGACAGGAAGAAGTGGGAGGGCCCCAACATTTAAGTCCTCTGTTTAGCAAAGCACTTAGGATTTAATTCATTAATACTGTCTGCTATTCCTGGGCTTGTTTGGGTTTTTAACAGGGTAAACAGAAACATGTTCTAAGCTTGTGCTTTCATTTGCTTTGCTCCCTTAGCAGTTGGTGGAACATAAAAAAAAGCTGCAGTGCTGGGCCCCACTCAGAAGCTTGGGAAAAAAATAATTTCTTTAAAAACTTCCAAAGCAGCCTGTGGGATCTACAAAGTAAAATCGTAACCTTGTTCCAAATCTCATCAACACACACACACGCAAATAAGGTGCATCTGTTGCAACCCCTGAAAAATATTAAGGAAGTTCAGCCAGTGAAGATTTATTATTTTGAAAGCGAGTAATGTTTCAGATAAATCTCTCCGAGTCTGTCATTTTACATCCCATTTAACAGCAGTGCCATCCCTTGACTTCCCAGAGGAGACAGAAAGTGAAACCTGTAATGGGGCTCAGCATAGTATCACTGCCATGGAATCACACAGAACTCAGCCTGGCACCTCACTGGACAGGGCTCTGCTAAAATCACCTCGTGCATGGGGCAAGGGAGGGCTGGCCAAGAACCTCCACGTGACTGTGCCACAGGTTCTTTAGGGATCTCACACACTTGTCTTCCCCTTCTCTCCTCCTTCGTTCATCTTCAGACAAGAAGGTTTGATTACAAGATCCTTCTTGCATGACCAATCTTCACCCACATGTAATTATTCCAGACTCACAGCCATTAAATAGTTTCCAATACAGCACTGATGCCAGCAGCTTTATTCTGAACTTCTTTTTTACCTTATTGACTTGCCTCTTTTTTTGTATTTTTCCCTTTCAAGTGCCAATGTAGAAAGATCTTGTTTGACTAACTAGAAAGTTACATTTTCTTTCGGTAAGGTGGATTATCAATTTCAGCAAGAAATGCTTTGCATTAATGAAGCTCAGTAGTAACCTTCTTTATGCCTCAATCTTCTTTTCAAAAATTAGGGAGTAGAAGCAGGCATTAGATTTTGTGCTTTGAAATGTTCCTGGTTGAGGAGGGAGAAGGGCAAATGAAGCCTGCCCTTTCACCATACACAGAAATGAATTTATGGGTTTGTTCCCATGTCTTTACCAATCAGGTGTCCTTCAAAAATATCATGTAAAAAAAAAATTTCCATACATGAGACCTCATTGAAATGAATGCTGAGGTTTTTACAATACACCTACATGGATTTTAGGCATGAGCCCTGGTGACCTTCCAGTGGGACTTACCCCCCTAATTCCCTCTTGTCAATACTTGGAAGATCCACCAATAAACCTGAAATGTCAGAAATGTTCACTCATCATGGTTTGTGGCCAGAGGACACTTAAAGCTAAGTTCTCATTAAGCAACAATGAGGTCAGTGGGATTAACCCAGTGCTTAAAAACACACCACGAGTTTAAAGTTCACAATTCAGGATGCACTGAAGGACTGGGTAAAATGAATTTAAAAAATAGAAAGGATTTCTATCATCACACCTCGTTCTGCCCTCCTAGCCTTTAACTAACATCATTTGATCACATCTGAGGTAAGAGAGAGGAAACCTAAGGGATGCAACACCCGTTCAGAGGGTGATAGTGTTTGCCTGTGTGACACTGATGCTGAGTTCAGGTTGTTCGACCCTTCCAAAACAATGTAAGATTCACAGTTTTTCTGTAGCTGCCACCATTACTGTTGGAATGTACATGCAAACCCATAAATTTCGTAGGGCCATGGATACGACTGCTCCTCCCAGTGTTCCAGCTTCAGGAAAAATCCAGTTTAAGGGGCTTTTACCTCAGAACTGACCATCTTCCACTGAGGAAAGACTGGCACAACTCTCCCAACACGATGCCATCCCTACAGAGCTGGGCTTTTCCTGCAGAGGAATGAAGACTCCACTCCATCTCCCATTGTCACATCACCATGCAGAAATCAGCAGCAGATATTTATAAACCCTCTTCCATCAGCTTCATCCTATTTCAATTCTGATTACACTTCACAATGGAGCTTTGAAATGTGCTTTAACTTTCATGAGACACTTTAGAAGAAATTGAATATTCTGCTCTATTAGAAAATCCTTCACGTTGTTACGCAACAAAAATGTAGACAAAGTAAGATAAAAGCTTACTAATCTTTCAACTTTATAAAAATATCTTTTTCTATCAGGTGGTCTTCTTCCTTTTACCTGTTTCCCCTGGAAAAGGGGAGAAATGGCTGAAAGCAAGAAAATTGCTCCTGAATATCTCTTTTCTCTTTTTTTCCCTCAGTCTTTAAGGAAAATCTTACTTCCATCCTTCTACTATGCTTCCAGTAAGTTATACCAAAAGATGCAGCATTTAAAAAAAACCCAAACTTTAAAGAAATAAAGAGAAGAAAATAAAAAGTGGGAGAACAAAATTTCTTATCTAGTTTTTTTTTCTTTCTTTAGTGTAAATCTTTATTAATGAAAATGTCATTATGAAAACCCAGAGGAAAGAACCTTTAGCTCAGAACTGTATTTCAGCTACAGAAATTCTTAACAGAGACTTGTTCTAAGCTTGTGCTTTCACTAGATGTTTAGGGATGGTCAACCACCTAGAAAAAGTGAGCTTTTCTAGCTTGGCCATGCTAAGATTTAACAGGGATTTGCAGCTGTACCTTCCTCTCCCTCCAGCATCAGAGATTTGTAGGCTTGGGAAGGACCTCAAGGGAGAGCAATCCTGATGGAGGAGCAAGGATACCTGTAGCAATGCTCGTCAGTGAACTGGAGTCTACCAAATCTGCTGCTGGCTCTGCCCATGATCTGCAAAGTTTTGCCCAAGCTGAAAAATTCTGGTGGACTGGTATTGGAAATCCCTGTTTCCAACATCAGTCTTTCGTTCCCTCCTAAGTGCCCTCCAAGAAAAACAGAAGATCAACATTTTTTTGTCCTTTCAAGCACACTCTTTCCATGGTAGAAGTCAATCTTCGTGTTCCCCTTAAGCTTCCATCAGATTAAGCCAAAGTCAGTTCTTTCAACTGTTCCCTTGAGATCCTGCCTTGTAACATATTTTTATGATCTCCTCTCCCTCCAGCTGGTCAACAGCTTCCTTAAAGTGCTGTATCTAAAAAAGAAAGGAAAAAGGTGACTACACAGTCCTAGTCCCGCCAGAATAAATACCTTTTCAGCTTGTTTGCAGCACTGCTCTTGATACCTTCTGGAGCAAAATTTACAGGTTTTACCCCACTGCTGTGTTGTTACATCCAGCCTGCAGTCACCTATCCCTGTCCTCCTCCAATATCCTCCAAAATCCTCTCCAGCCTCACAGCAGCAGACCCAGCTATTCCATAGACTGTGCTTATGCATTTGATTTGCCCTCTTTGCACGTGGTGCACTGCATTTCCCTCCCTTGACATTCACCTTGCAGATTTGGGGACGCCTTTCCAATGTATTGGGATCATTATGGATTCCGATGCTGTCATCTAAACTGCTCGCAACCCTTCCTATAACCCTGCCAATGCGCTCTCTCTGTTCTGTCACTCATCTCTGCTAATGAAAGTGTCGAACAGAATCACATGCAGGGAGAAAATCTCACTGGCAATTCCCTCCAAGCCTGACAGCGAAGCCCTTGATTATATTTTGAGAGAGATTGTTCAACCAGTTATTGCCAACTTTGTTATGACTGCGTTGAGATCATCTTTCCCCCATTCGCTGAAAGGCCACTAAGCAAAAACTGTCAGAAGACTTCTAAAAAGTTCAGATATATTGCATCTACTCAATTCCTTTTATTCTCTAGGTAGTTATCTTGTCGAAGAGAGAAATCAGATTAATTTGCCATGAACTCATCTTGACAAATCCACGCTGGCTTCCGGCCAGTGGAAGAAAACTAGTCTTAATCATTCATGACCAAAATATTCCCACTGAAACGCAACTGGATTTGACTCAGCACTGGCAGGGATGCACAGCAGGTACCCAGAGGAGAGATGCCAGTTTGGATGCTCTCCTGTCCTTTTCCAAAATGGAAGGGAAAGGAGCAAAGCTCTTTAAGGAGGAAACCGCAGTCATACTCCCACACAGAGTATGCTTCCACCAGTGGAAGATTGCTCCCAGTTCTACCAAAGTTCTTGTAGAAAAAAAACACAGGAAGGATGAACAAGGATGAGAGACACACAGGCTGAGTCCTCAGTGCTCTCAGAATGTTCAGGAGGAACATGACATTGTACGACTTCAGACCTACAGAAAGGAAACAAGGAGAAACTGGTATCTGTCACCTTTCATCCAATTACCTGATATCCCCAAGCACCACCAAATGTGTTACAGCACCACAGGCAGCACTGTGATAATGAAACCTCCCAGAGACTGGGGTTTTTTATAGATTTTACCAAAACAACACAAAACCCCCAGCTCTGTCAGAGTCTCTGGATGTGCGACAGCGTCACATGGCTTTTCAGTTCTGAAAGCCAACCTAACAAAATTTAAGTGCAGAAATCTCTTGCTGGACATGAAAAATAGTATTTTAAGGCCTGATTAAGTGGCATGATTCAAATTTTTTACAACAGGACACTGGTTAAAACAACTTGTATCCTCGCTGAACTGCCCATCCTAACTTTCACCTGAGTTGATAAAACACAGCAGTTGTCTGCAAGTAAAACTGGGCTGATCTTAATGAGATTTAATAGAAAATACCTGTTTTTCCCACTGAAAGCAGGGCCCAGTGAGGAGCATATCTCCACTGATATCAGTCGGGACTTACCTGTTAACTGGCCTGACTAATTGACCTGTAAACTGGGCAATTCTCCCTTCTAAATGCCAAACACACGGAGGCATTATCTCCTGGGTACACAAAATTAACCAAGTATCTCTGTGCAGACACAGACTTAGATCACTCTCTTGGCTCTCTGAAACTTCAGGACAGGCAAACACAAAGGATCTCCCAAGCCCCTTCCATCCAAGCAGTGTGATACCTTGGGGGTTATCTTTTATCTCACATTTGCTTATCCCTCCATCACAACATGCTATAAAACTGAGCTGTGTTGTGTTCTTAGCCAGTCGGATATATTTGCTGATCTAGCTAGGCTAATTAAAACTTTCTGCTTCCTGAGAGATACAGTTGTTGTGAGTAATCCAGGACTACCTGATAATCCCTCTGGGACCATCTCAGGTGATTGCCTGCACTCTGTGTGTGAGCATAAAAGTTCATTTTCAACATTCACGTATCATTTATTCTATAACAATTTCCAGTGGTTTTAAATCATATAGTTCAACAGCATGAAATAACATTTCCTTCTTCATTGTTACCTCTCCCACTCACTGTCCTATCTCTCTTGATACCATAATTTCCTTTAAACACATCAAGCCAATGCCAATAAAAGTAAACCTTATATAAACACATGCTAGCTATAACCTTGGCCAAAAAAAAAAAAATCCCATAAAGCTTCCCAAGGAGGCTATTTTATGGTTTTAAACCTCTTTATATAAAGACACATGTTTTTGCTATAAAGTAGAACCTGAATATCTAAAAATCTCCTGCTCTGACAGAATTACAGCAAAACAAGGCACATATGGCCCCAATCTGGTGGATACAACCAGGTGCTGGAGCAGGTCCTGAGAAAGAAAACAGCTGGGGAAGGAGCACAAATGTGATGAGGAGCAGCTGAGGGTATTTATCTTGCAGAAAAAAGGCTGGGAGGGATCTCACTACTCTCTACAGGTCCCTGAAAGGAGGGTGTAGCCAGAGGGTAGTAGCATCTTTTCCCAGGTAGCAAGTGACTGGACAAGAGGGAACAGCCTCAAGTTGCACCAAGAGAGGTTTAGATTGGATATTAGGAACAGTTTCTTCATAGAAAGGGTGTCGAGCACCAGAACAGGCTGCCCAGGGCAGTGGTGGAGTCACCATCCCTAGAGATATTTAAAAGATGTATAGATGTGGTACTTGAGGACATGGTTTAGTGGTGGGCTGGCAGTGGTGGGGTAATTGTTCGTCTCAATGACATTACAAGTATTTTCCAACTTAAATGATGATTTTACAATCTCACTCTTACACTCAAGTTCCATTAAAAAGTAGATGATGCTACATCTTTTACTCCCTAAGAGTAATTTGGGGTTTTTTTACTGTAGGCCACTGAGATGTGATTATACTCTAAAGGCTTTTTCATGCAGCTGCTCAGAGAATGTTGAGATTGCCAAGTTCAACTGCTGCACAGACACCAATAACCTGGCTCAAATACTTCATCTGCCCCAGCTGTGAGACATAAATAAGGTTAGTAACAACTAAAAGATATCACAGAAAGATCCTGATATCCTTTATTTGTAGAGCTAATAGCACTTAAGCTGTGGTTCACCAATCCAAAAGTGTCAAAAGGCTTTTTCAATGGCACTCAAGAGGGGAAATTTCCACTTGCAAGGCAACTTCTTGTAACTTTCTGTGCCACTTTCTTCCTTTTGCACTAACGGGTAAATGTGAACGAACAGTTTTAGCCGCTCCTGATTTGGATGTTGAAGAACTTATCACCTTCCTCATTGCCTGAGGATTACATCTGTTTGTAGCAGAACTGGTTGCACAGTGAAATTGTGGATGTCCCATTCCTGGAAGTGTTCAAGGCCAGGGATGGGACCCTGAGCAACCTGGTAGAAGGTGTCCCTGACCATGACAAGGGTGATCTTTAAGGTCCCTTCCAACCCAAATCATTTTATCATTTTGTGGTTCTAAGAAACAATTAAGAGCTTGCTAGCAGGGCCGTCCTATTGTTAGAAGAAATATTCTCCTCACTGGCCCCCATTTTAAGAAACTTTAAGAGCAGCACAAAAACTGGCACCAACCGTCTAATCCTGAAGAGATCAAACAAACCCTTCTGCAGATGCAGAGCCACATCTCTCCCACATCCCAGGCTTCTGCAGGAAAAGAAACTGCCCTTCCACAGAACTGACTTGTAGAACACCCTTGGGGCAGAGCTGGATTTCAACCATAGCTAAACATTCAAGCCTATGAATTCCTACAGATACAAACCCTTCTCCTATTAGTATCTGTTGCTAGGAAAAGTATAATTTAATCTATGGCGCTGGCAGTGATTTTTGCTGGAAGGTGCTATCTTACACACTTTCCTCAGGATCAAAAATTAAATCTTATGGGCTCCTGGGATTGCTTGTCTGGGAGCCTGCCAGACAAGCGCTTCCCTACAATGATACACTGTTGTGTCAGCGCGTGGGCTCAGCCACTGCTTCACAAATTTGCCAGATAAACTTCCATGATTCATCCCAACGGCATCCAAGTGGCTAACTACCGTACATTGGCAGGGAACTGACGGATGCTGCTCCAGCCATGAAAGGACCCACTGAAATAATGAATTAGGTTTGACAGATCAATGGGGCCTTGACTGGCAGCCCCTGGCACCCCACGTCACAGCTCCAAAAGAGCTGAGCAGCAGCAAGGGGGGTGCCATGAGCAATCAGAAGCCTTTCAGCATTGTTTCCCAAACACAGGAGAGTTTAGGGCCAGAGGAGGCTCAGATGAGGGCATCTCACCAGGTTTAAAAAGGAAAGAGCAGGACCTATTCTCTCTGTTTGATAAAATTAGAAGGAGGGCAGGACATCTATGTGTTTAGTATAGATAACTAGGGCATCAATGGTATCTGTATTTATTTGTCTAGCAGACACCTTCTGGTGAAACACGTCCCAGCCCATGGCAGGGGCGTTGTTACTGGATGATCTTTAAGGTCCCTTCCAAGCCAAAGCATTCTGTGATTCTGTGATATCAAGAGGAACCCACCCACACTCTCCTTCCTCATCTCTCCCCCAGACAGTAATAACTTGGGGTCAAAGTGGCAGTAATTACATCTGTCTCCTTTTCAAAGCTGAAAATCACGAACCTGGGTATTTTAAGAGGAAAACAAGAAGTTAGCACTTTGAGCCATTAAACTAGAAACTCTTGGAAAGAAGAGTCTAGAAATTACTCCCATTTTCCAGAGAAGGTATCCTGTACAATCACTACAACAAATTCTTCTGCTCATATGCAAAACCAATGTGAATTGCCAGGCCTGTTTTCACCACAGTTTAAAACCAGTCAATGAAAAATATCATCTCTCCCACAACCATCTCCCCATAAAAGTGGAGTAATTAGAAGCCAAAGTAATTATGTATATAGATAAAAGTATTTCTCTAAAGGAAGAACAACAAAGCGCCCTTTGCTCAGCAATTCCGGGGACCAAGGGATAACTAAGACATTCTTCTGAGTTTTTCACAGCCTGAGAAACAGTGAATTATTCAGTGTTCACTGACACTCTTGGCTTCAGTACCTCGTTCTGACCTTCCCTTGCTGCCCAGATCGTTGGAGCATTTCAGTGACTGGTGGAATATACTGGATTTCTCCAACTGCCTGGATGTACATGCCAGGTCCACTCAGCTGGACAAATAAACTCCTGTAATTGCTGTATTTATGGAGCCAGACTGGTGCTGCAATCTGCTCTGTGCCATGCAGAGCCATTTCACTGTTGCACATGGACAGGTTACACCAGAAGCATGAAATGTGTCAGAACCCTCTGAGCCCCAAGCTGGGTGTTGTGCTTTAACCTAGCAGGCAGCTAAAACAGCCCCAGCCACCTGCTCACCCCCTCTGCCCCTCTGGAATAGGGCAAAGAATCAGAAAAAAAGAGCAAAATTCACGGGTTGAGATAAGCGCAGCTTCACGAGACAGAAAAGGAAGTGGAAAAAAATAACAATAATGATAAAAGAATACAAGAAACGAGTGGTGCACAATGCTGTTGCTCACTACCTACTGACCAGAACCCCCTCCAGCCCCCCCAGTTTTATTGTTCAGCATGATGCCATATGGTGTGCAATGTCCCTTTGGCCAGTTTGGGTCAGCTGTGTCCCAGCTGTGTCCCCTCATGGCTCCTGTGCCCCCCAGCCTCCTCGTTGGCAGGGAATGAGGAGCTGAAAAGTCCTTGATTCATGTGAGCACTGCTCAGCAAGAGCTAAAACCTCCATGTTTCATCAGCATTATTCTCATTCTAAATCCAACACATGGCACTGTACCAGCTAATGGGAAGTACATTAACTCTATCCCTGCCTAAACAAGGACTTTGGGAAGCTGGCTGCTGTTCTCAGAGTGAAAGCACAGGAAAGAAGAAGGCATATGACTCTACTCCTGTTGTTTAAACAGTCACACTTGTTCCTTCAAAAAAACCTCATCTCTCCTGAATTTTTCAAGCTGTTTCATCCAACCACACTGCCACATTCCTCAAAATGCTTTTTCCCTTTTATTTTCTGCTCGCTAAAGGCCTGGGTGTGCTGAGTTGCGAGACAGTGGGAGTGGGGTATGAACCAGAATTTTCTTTCTGTTCTCTTTCTTCATACTTTTTTGTTGTTGTTTTTAGTTTTTTTGTTACGCTTTGTTTTGTTTTGTTTTTTGGGAAAGACACAAACCCAGTCAGTTTTCCAACTGCATCTCTGGCTGTGGTGCAGGAGCCTTAAAGCTGCTTGTGGACAGAAGTAGAGCAACACGCAGCAGCAGAGGCTGAGATTTTGTTTGGAGGCTCTGAGCTGACAGAAGATAATGGGAGGTTTACAACAAAGGTCCTTCCTGAATGATAAACGATTCCTGGTGCATTCAAAGGATCTGACAGACCTACCTATTTGTTCTGCTCTGCACAGAGAGGGGATGAAGTGACCTAGATCAACACAAAAGGCACTACAAAAATCAGATTTTCAGTGCATATTCAGCAACTCCAGGCAGCAAACGCACAATAGGTATTTAAACAATAACCCTTGTAAAAACCTTGCTCCCTTGTCACAGGATGCTTTGTTTGCTATTTTTAGCTTTTCAAGTGTCAAGAAGCAACAGAAAAAAATATTGCTGAACAGCACTGGACACCAAGATAAAACAAGTGAGGCAAAAAAGAAATCTGAAGCAAGCTCCACAAGATGAGGATAAGTTATTCAAAGCTCTCTTTCCTGCAGGACAGGTGATGTTATTTCAGCTTAAATATCCCACTCGATCTGCCCTCGGTGAACAAGCAAGTGACAAGCTGCCAATCCAGCTGAAAAGCTCCCCATCCATCAGGGCTTCCCCCGCCCCTGCCCGCACCAGGCAATGCTTTATCAGCACCTCCAGAATCTGAATCTGCCTATTTTTAACAAGAACACCATCCTGCAGTCCTGCCCACAAGAAGGATTTGCAAATCTCTCCAAATACTCCTCCCAGGTCCTGATAACTTTGCCAGCATGAATAGGAAACTTGGGGCTTTCAGAAGGAGCCGCAGCTCGCTGACAAGGCAGGGAAGATTTCCTTTCCTATCTGCAGTTTGCATGAGTAGGCAGCTGGGATTGTGATGAATTACTATCTCTGATTCCAGTGCTAAGTTTAAAACATTCATTTGGCATAGTCTGTTAGGAAAAAAAACCCACTGCCAATATCAGCTATTGGTATTAGCAACTTCTTCAGGAGAACTACCAAAGGTATTTCACAGCCTCTCTCTGCCTGGAACAGGAGTGTGTCTGTGGACCAGATATATTTATTGACTGAACTGTAATTGAATTTTACTGAATGTTTATCTCAAAACACTGGTTCAAAAGAGAAACTAAAACATCCTGGTTCGAAAATAACTCAGTTCTTAGTTACACCTTTTCATGAGGCCAAATCTTTCTCCCAAGCTCAGTGGACACTCTGAATGCCTGGGAAATTGCATTTTCCATCAACCATTTGTTGTGCTTCCCTCTTTCATTTTGGAACTCAGAGTGCCAGGCTTTCAGCAGCCAGCTCTGCAAAGCTGTCTCTACATGTCTGTACAATCCTGCAGGTCTGATCTCTCTGCACAAATATTGCAAATATTAAGCCCATGACCAGTGCCCTGTTCCAAAGCTGGTTTATTTTCTAACCAGTGGAAAAAGATCAACCAAGGTTTGGATTTCAGTCGGGAGAACCCATTACACTGATGTGCATGGATTAGAAATCTTCGAATCTGCACTAAAGTCATTGCAAAAGATTCACTATTTGATGATAATTGAGCATTTTTACTTGTACATTTTACTTGTAAATAAACCAAAAAGGATTCTCCTGTCTGTAGCCTTCCTGCCTGCCACAGTGCTCTTCACCCCACTCGCAAGAGAAGGCACATTCATTTTGGTGCTATTATTTGGATGCAATAAGCAACTCAGTATTCCTTTTGCCACACTTCTTAAATCTTAGATTCCACTTTTGACTTTGTCTAACACCCTGCAATCCTACACACAGTTTCTCAAGTGCTAAGCTCACAGTTGCCACTCATAAATTTGATGTGAACATTTAGTAATTAATTTTGTGGGTAACACTTATGGAAATTATTTGCCAGTGCCACTGACAACATACACAGGCTGTTGTCAGTGTCAACTTTGATCCTGCTACTTGTGTTCCCCATCTTTCACATGAGTTCCAGAGATGAAAAAAGCCAGAAAACAACCCACCTAGACCAGACACAAAGCAGGTTATTTCTCCCCTTCCTTTTCACCTGCTGAGGCCATGCACGTGTTTTGTTGTTGTTGTTATCATTATAAATATAATGATATTATATTATATATCATTATATTTCATCATATATCATAATAATATTATATGATATTATAATATTATATGATATTATAAATACTATATCATTATAAATATATAGTAGTAGTGGCATTCATTATGTTTTTATGGGTCTCATCACACCCTAAGTCATTTACCACTTAGTTTTTTCCTGTCAAATCCCCTTCAACAGGACAACAGAAGTCCCCACCAAAAAAAACCCCACAAAACCCAAAAGAAAACAAGAGAAGCAAATATTACAATGTATAAAAGATGTTCTATATCCACTTTATTTTCCAAATCCCCAGCTTCTGTAAATACCACAAATCAGTGTCAACAAACAGCATATCAGCTCCTATGGGCTTTTGATGACCCATCTGCAATAGCTCACTAATGCTCTGGCTTGGGGATTCATTTTTATGGACTTAGAAATGTTTTGCAACACATCAATCCATCATGTTCTGCAGAAATTGCACCAGGCTGCAAGAGTCCTAAAATTGCAACTTCTCTTTTTAAAAAGCATTTTTAAATCTCCAGAAAATGTCTTTAATCTTCTAAAGATCTAAAAGACTCAGGCAAGAAAACTTCTTTTTTATAGTTCAGTATTTCTCAGAAATGTTAGCTGAGATAATTATCAGAGAGATTATGCAGATCTTATTATCAAAAGGTTTTATTTGCTCTCTAGCTACATAATTGCTTTGTGTTTGCATGGTGCTCAGAAAATAGAAAGCACCAGAGAAATACCAGGAGTTATTGATTTAAGAGAAGAATAATTCTCCCAAATGGTATTAACATTTTAAGTTGTCTCTACTATATTTTGAAGATTTCTGGTTATCTAAAGAGCCTCTCAGTGATGTAACCTTGGCAGCACATGGAATGAGAGTTATGCCTTACCACTGCTGATTTTGGACTATTTCAGCAGAGCTGTGAAACAGCAGGAAGCAGAAAAAAAGGTGCAATACATTGTCTCATCATGTCCTTTACTTCTAGCTTTGCTGGTGACAAAGGCCACCACATTCAGAAGATAAAATCAGGATTTATACCTCAAAGCAGTGTGATAAAGTAAACAATCAATTTATGGAATCACTAAATGTTTCAAGAATTGGATAAAACCACATCAAACAATTCCAGGCTTGTGTCAGTTTATAAGCAAAACTCAGACTACCTGAATTCAAACACACTTTGTAACTTTTAGCCAAATTCTCGCAAAGACCTTGCAAACACGATAAAAGCCATCTTTCAATGTAGAGAATGAGGCCTTCAGTATAAACTTGCCATCGGGCACACTTAGGTACCCAGACCACTTAGCCTTGCAAGCAATTTAAAAGGCACAGCAACTACATAATTTTGATACCTGTTTTCAAGAATTCCAAGTTCATTTCATGATTATTTACAGCTACCACAGGATTTTTAAGGATGTCAAGAAAGCTCAAAGCAAGTGCACTCTACAAGCACGGCGCTTGCCACAGAACTTCCCTTAAACACGAGAAAATCGGATTTTACTTACAGCCAACCATCATCATGGCCACCGAAAAAATCTTCTCCCCATCAGTGGTCGGGGCTATGTTCCCAAATCCTATGGTTGTAAGGCTTGTCATGGTAAAGTAGAGAGAGGATATGTACAAGGAGTCTTTGCTGGGCCCTCCTTCCCACTGCCCCGAGCCCGTGGTGTTGTAGCGATACGGGGTCCCGATGCTCAGGGCCAGCTGGTAGAGCCAGCTGTCTGTCTTGATGGTGTTGGTCAGTTCATCTATGACTTCGTAGTCCCCAATGCTGTACCAGATGCAGGCCAGCCAGTGGGCCACCAGCCCAAACACACACACCAACAGAACCAGCACAGCAGCACCATATTCCAGGTAATGGTCCAGCTTCCTGGCCACCCGACCCAGCCGTAGAAGGCGCACGACTTTTAAGGAGCTGAAGAGGCTACTGATTCCCTGGAAAGGAATAAAAAAAAAATCATTATTTGGTCTGAAATATCCCGCTGGTTAGCGCAGAAGGCTGTACAGAAATTCCTGCATCTGCTTAAAATCTTTCTATGTAATTTTTCAGGCCTCAGATAATAGAATACAAGATCAAACCCTCCTCCCCTCTCCAGTGCTTTTGTCCTCGTCAGGCTAAATTGAGTTTGGCACTCACTAGGTGGATAAATTACTTTGTTCAAACTGAGTCTTTCAAAGCAACAGAAGGGTTCTGTAGAATCCAAAGTGGAAACAGCAAGTTTATTACAAAAAGGAGTGACTCAATGCTTTGCCAGTTTGAAGTGAATTGGAGACTCTGCTTTGACCCCAAGAAGATAAAAGGAGGTGGAAGAGGAGTCACAGATGGAACTCCACCAACCCTGTGGAGTCTTCCTGAAGTTTCCCAGAGAGCAGCATTATGTTAAATCCAAGCAGAGGATTGTTACTCTGCCCAAAACAGGGGCACACCTACTTCAACAACCCTCAATTCAAGAGATGCTTGAGAGAAACATCAGAACATAATTGCAGTGGGAAACTCAGAGAAATCTGCCTATTGTTACTCTCATCCACCTAACAGGAGCTGAGTAACTTCCTCTACTACAACAGTCTCCACCTCTTATTATCCTTCAAACATAACTCTGGGTATTTTGTTATTTACAAGAAGTCTCACTGACTGGACATGGAATTAAAACAACTGTGGGTGCATCACCATCCCCAGCAAGGGAAATACAGACCACATGGCACATGCCTTTGCACACAGAGTTAATTTCCCTTCCAACCAACAGACACTGCAGATATTTTCCTAAGGCAAGTGTTGGTGCAGTGTTGTTTTTTCTCCTGTCACGCAAGATAGATGACATACAAATAAATGGAAATACAAATATTTAGGGAATAAGAGCACAAGGACCATCAGAAAGTTAATGGAAACATCCGAGAGAGGGTAAGAAATGTGTATGTCCTTCTCAATGCACAAATGGTTTGGGAGTTTAGAGATGCAGAAAGAGAACAAAAATATCCTCTTGGTCTACTGCAATCCCATGATATAACTAACTTATGCATTAAATTAATTAGTGGCTCAAAATAGAAGGTTTGTAAAGGAAGGTTTCTAATATAAAACATTCAGAAGCTGAAGACATTTAATTTAAAGTAGAAATTAAGACATAGAAAGCAATGAGGCAAACACTCCTAGTTACTGTGCCAAGATTAAATTGCCCTTTTCTATGCATCATTATCAAATCAGTCTAGTCAAAACACTGGCTAATTATATTATCAAACAGTAAAAGACTGGAGTTTCTGGAGTTTTCCATACCAGAAAAACATTTGTCTCTTTTGCACCTCTGTTTCTTTTTCTTTTGCACCTTCTTTCCCTTTGCCCAACGTTTGAAGGGTAACATACATCTGGTATTTCTAGATGTAATCTGTTTGGCACAGTTCTTGTATGCTTTTCAAATCCTGTTGGAATGTGTTTCAGATCCCCAAATCCTTAATAAATTGAAGCTCTATATTTGCATTCAGGCTCTCATGATGACTAATACCACAGAGGGAAGTGGAATTTTCCCATTTTGATTTCTGCATTTTGCTTTTACACAGGACAGCGATCTAGTTTACAATCCTTATTTCCATCTAAATGTATATCTACTTATTTGCTTTAGGGTATATGGCTGGGAGACATTCTGAGCAGCCAACTTTTCCAATAAACTGGGAAGCTCCTTCCAATATTCCTGACACAAAAGACTGTGGCCAATGAACTACTGAATGAGGGTCTGACCCCACAGAAACAATATCTACATTTAAAAAAAAAAGATAACTTAAGAGTAGTTTAATAGTTATTCTGCAGTACATTTTACTGGGTGAACCTTGATTTTGAAAGTTTACAACTTTCAAAAGCAGGAGGAAACAGCAGGGTGTTTTCCTTGTAGGACCAAATCCTGTTGCATTGGTCAAGCAGAAATGCATTATTTCTGTTTTAATTAAAGAGTCACCATTCATTTCCAGGATTAACACTAGGGAAGAACTTAGAGACCTGGAATTCAAATTTGGGGGGCCCTTTTTAATACCCAGTAGTGTAAGTTTGTCCCACTGGCACAGCTTACACTGCACTTTTTACTGCACAAACAACCCTTGAATGGAAGAGTTTGCAGTGTGGCCTCCGTCCCCCACCCACATTTCATCTTCTCTAGTTACATAGACAATTTAGCAATCATACAAACAATAAAAAATACAGCATTTATTTCAAAGTCTCAGAGAAATTCTGTGCTGTCATTTTTTTTCCCCTTAGCACCGGTAACAATCACATCTGTTATGTATAAAACAAAGAGAAATTTTTTCATTTTAGCTGACATTAAAATGTATTATTTCTAAAGAGTAATTAATTTAAGTAAGTTTCACTGTAAACCTTAAAGCCAGCTCAGTTTGACCCCTTACTTAAGACCAAAAAGTCAAGAGATGTAGTGATTATTCACATTTCATGTCTAATCTTGCTGTATTCTAGTTCTGTAAAATAGAAAGACGATACTGGAAGCTTCAAAAGCCTCTTCCATAAAGCACTGTATAGGAGAGAGCAAATAAACAAATGCTAAATGAATATGTGATATGTCACATATAGAGTATATCGCATATATATATGTATATGTATCAATCACATATGCACTAAGTACTGGTTGGGTCAAGTTGGTACCTTCATACTTATAAAATTGCCAACAATTAATGCACAACTGTTAATATGCAAAGCTCTGCCTCAGATGCTGTAACAATGTCTTTGATAGAAGTTATGTGAAAGACTTAACTGCCTTGAATTACTTTTGGGCAATTAAGAAATTCAGTTTTCTAAACTCGATTGCAGGCTGCCTTTAATTTCATTTTTCTTTTAACTGTATTTATGCTCTGTAATGAATCCCTTCTATTCCAGGATGAGCATCTGCTCTGGCAGAAGTAACTTCAGCACTCAAGGAACAGAGAGAGGTGATTAGAAATTGTGAATGGGGCGTGTAATCCAGTTTGGCACTGCCATGGTGTAAATAAAGCACATGTTGGATACTGGAGATCCAACCTTCTGGGAGGAGCATTTGTGACTCCATTGCCATTTCAACTGGGCCAACTGTCTGCAACAGCTGCTGGGCTGTGTTCTCTAACTGAGAATATCTCCTTATGTTATCAACCATCCACTCCAGCCCTTTGGGGTTTTGGCTAATGTATTTTATCACATCCTAATCAGATGAGGACACTCAGCTTGCTTATCATCCATCATCTCAGCTGTAGAAATCTTTACACTGAAAAACTACCTACTCCAAAGCTGCGTTTTGGGTGCCAGGTTTGGAATCAAATTCCCATCTGACACACATCATCAATTTAACTCTTCCAAATGTGAGTCACAGGAGTCCTTCCCAGGTATTTCTAAGGCCATTGGATCAGGAGAGGAAAGAGCAGTGGCTCTGAACCAGCCATTTTTGTACCACCACTTCAATTTAGGAGACAGCTGAAGCCGCACAAAGGATGTAGACACTGTCAAATTTATCCAGAAAGATATTTTTGGAGGATGGATGTTTAACTTTGGAATTAAATCAGACATTCATGATTAAACAAAGCCCAAGTTTCTTGACACAAGCACATTGCAAAGGCTGTGTTCTCAAATTCTCTTGATACACTAAGAAGGGAAAATAAATTTGATAGTGGAGGCACAACTGATAACAGCACTCAGTCTGACATGCAGAGGGACAATCCTTCCTTTTAAAACTACCTGACTCTCGCCATTTCAGACCCTCGATGTTTACCACACTGTCAAACTGCCATCTCCCAGGACAAAAGCAGTGTCTAAGCAGTGTGCCTGCATCCAGCTGAACTTTTCCAGCCACAGGACTGAGACAGATATTTCCCAAAATTGCCATGCACACCGTGGGAACAGATCTGTGCACCTCCAGCAAGAACAGGAAGCAAAGTTCTCTTGCACTTAATGAATCCCTGATAAGCCAGGCAATAGAAAGGATGAAGCTGATAAAGTTGTGTTATACAGGGGTCAAGAGCCAAACATGCAAGAGGATGAAGGGAAGATTGTCACCAAAGGAAAATGAAGGTTAACAAGGGCAGGAAATCTTCTGAGTCCACAATGACTCTGCCTAAAACTCCCTAGACCAGGGAAGAGAGAGTGGAGCCTGCTCTACACTAAAGGAGCAGCAGAATAGCGGAGCTGCATGTTTGTAAAATCTGAAAAAGAATAGCTGGTTACTTGCTAATGTAATTAATCTTTTCTGAAGTTGGAAATTATTGCATAAATCTTCTTTTAAAAGTAAAATAAAAACAAAACCAGCCATTAGTTTCAACCATCTAAATATACAAAAATCTGCTTAAACCTCGAAATTAAATCCTGGTATGCTGAAATGGTAAATCATGCATAACTTTTTCTTTCTACTAGGGAACAATGTGTTTTTAACTCTAGGCACTTTTTCAATTAGATTTCACTCCATGATTTTTTTATTTATTTTGTCCTAGCTATGTGTACGCACGCAACAGCAACAACAAAAAGAAACTAAATACGCATTTTAAATGTGCTCTAAAACTGAAATACTCTGAGCTTTGAAAATGGGGATTGGTACTGCATCATTTAATAGAAAACACTGTCTCAGAAAAGGTCAGAGGAAAAAAAGAAAAACTTTTCACTCGATTTTAATGTTCAGCACACTGTGGTTTTCAAGAATTTATGGGGTAGTGTAGTGGTTTCGTATGCCAATTTGAGATTACAAAACCAGCACGGGTGGCCAAGAACCAGAGCTATGAAATGTTGGTAGGGGATGCTGCTACTGCAGTCAAAGGGTGATTGCCCCATATACAGATGTTAAACTAAATTTAAGCTGGTATCTTTATCACAGAATCACAGAATCACAGAATTCACAGAACCACAGAATGTGTAGGTTGGAAGGGACCTTCAAGATCATCGAGTCCAACCCAGCCCTAAGACCTCAACTAGATCATGGTGTCAAGTGCCACATCCAGTCTCTTTTTAAACACATCCAGGGATGGTGAATCCACCACCTCCCTGGGCAGACTATTCCAATATTTAATCACTCTTTCAGTGAAAAACCTCTTCCTAATATCCAACCTGTATTTCCCCTGACACAGCTTAAGACTGTGTCCTCTTGTTCTGTCAGTTGCTGCCTGGAGAAAGAGACCAACTCCCAGCTGTCTACAACCACCCTTCAGGAAGCTGGACACAAGCAATTACAGCAAAAGTGCCATAAAAGTGATCAAATTCCCAGAGGAGTTTGCAGCCAGGGCTCACGTCTGTGCAAGAGCAAAATGGTTTTGTGTGGGCTGAGCTCCAAGCAGGCTCCTGGATCCCACAGCAAGCTGATGGCCAACCACCCTGTCCATGTGGACAGCCCATCCTTCCTCCCTGGAGATGAGGAGTGGGGCATGTCAGGGGAGTGACTGACCCCATCCATCTCTGACAGCTGGGGAGGGGATGAAGCAGCTCCCTCCCCTCCCACTGGGCACACAGGAGCTGAGGGCTGAGGCTTGCACAGCTGCTGTGAGGAGAAACCAAACCCCTCCTCAGAAACCCAGAGAGCTGGATCTGCACAGCAACCCAACCTGCACTGTGTTGTCAGAGAAACAGACACTGCCTCCCAATGTGAGACTGATCCTGCTCCAGATGAGCTTGGGGAATAGCTGCTATTAATACCAGGGGGCTGAGATGCTCTGCAGATGCAGCAGCACTCTTATTTCTTCATTCAACAGCCAATTACTTCACATAATGTGATGCTACTCTGCCTTCGGTTCTTGCAGGGTTTGGCACAAGTCCCCACTGGCTTGAAGAAGGAATTGAATCAGTTCATAAAAAAGTGAACAATCACAAAGTAAACTGGACTGCGGGTTCTTGCTCTCAAAAGGGGAAGATCTAGTAAATTATAAATATTGAACTAAAGACAGTAATAAGTGAGGACAGGTGGGCTTTGAGAGGTAGAAGAGTCAGACACCTGGCAGCAGAGGACACCTGGAATGTCCTTACATCAACAGGCACAAAAGGTTGTAACTCAAAGAAGGAGGGGAAAATTTGTCAAGTTGGGCATCAGTTATAAATGAGTAAATAACCACCCTGAGGCAGAAAACAGAAACAGAGAGCTGATAATATATAAGAAATAAAAAACTGATCAACAGAAAGCTACACCTTAGAGAGGAAGTAGAGATAAAGTAAGAATTGCCAAATACCAGGTTGAACTTTTCCTTGCAGAGGATACTAAAACAAATACCCAAAGGATCCTTCAAATTANAAACAAACAAAACAACAACAAAAACCAAAACAAACAAACAAACAAAAAACCCAACTTAAGTGATCAAGTTGCAATGAAGTAAAATTAATCCAGGCTTGGGCTAAGAATTAATTCTGAGCATTAGTTTCCAAAAATGAAGTTGATATTTTCCAGAAAATCTAATGCATCAAGAAGGAAATAAACAGATACATTACCTGAACAAATGCTAAGGGAAAGCATAGTTAAAAACTTTGAGATAGATCAAAATGCAATCAGTGGAACAGTAGGTTAGCTAAGCTCAGGCTACCTGGGATCTATCCAAGGTTTCCTGATAGCATTCTCTGATAACACTGCCCGTTTCTTAAATAAAAGAAATGCAGTATTTCAGTAACATAAGAGGTGAAATGATTATGGAACACAGGGAAAACAGGGACCACCACTGGGATACCAGGGTGACTGAAGAACTTGTGGACAGGGTGGAAAAATGGAAATCAGAAAAAGGGTGTCCAGCAGGGGTTACAAGTGGTGACCCTCAGTGATTTTGCTGGTTTCTTAGTGACATAAACAGAAATAGTGTACGGTCACAGAATCTGCTGATGGCACCTTTGGAACAGGTACAGAGAATAACCATGTGGGAATAAAGGAAAATGTGATAAAGCTTGACAATACAGAGTCCCAAGGCATCCATTACAGCACAAATTAACAAAAAAAAACATCTACAGCTACCAGGATCTTTAACTGGAGATTACTGAGAAGAAATATTTGGGTATATGGGTTAATCCCCCATACTCATCCCACATGAGTCAGAGCCATCAGTGAGCTGCACTCACAGAAGAAGTTAATCCACTTCCAGGACAGATCAGCTGAGTGTTTCCACCATCAACAGGAAAAGTCAAGCTGCAAAGTGAAGATGAATTCTCCACCCAGAGTAATCTGTAAAGCTTTGCCCTAAAGAGATGTATTTGAACTTCACTTCCTGCAGAGGGAGGCAGTTGGATCAGCCACAAAGATGTTCATAAAATTTCATAAATGAGGTGTCTAGACAAGATCAGTTTGCTTAAACTAAAGAAAGGAAAATAGAGGTGTTTATGCAGGGGAGAGATGACTCTTCTTTCTAAGCACATCGAGGAGATAAACATGAGGCAGGGAAAAGAAATATTTAACCAAGGAGGTTGGCACAGGGAGGAATGCACAGACTGCAAATTAGGAGAGATTTATTAAGATAACATGAGGAAAGGTGGATTTAGATTGGTTTATAGGATGGGTGGTACAATGAACCTGCTCACCAAAGCTGATGACTCAGAGACTCAAAAAGACCCCGTGAGTGTTACACCTATCTTTTTTCCTGCTTTTGCTTTTATCCTTTAAAAAAATCAAAGTGAGGCAAACGCAGTCTCAAGGGGGGATTTGCTTCACCCCAACCTAAACTAGACCACAGAGGAGTTTGCATCTGATCTAGTCACACTGGTGTCATTACATTCAAGGCTGAGAAACAGAAGTTTTAGGGCAGAATGACTCCTCAGACCTACTCTGGAGGTGCAGCTTAGAACATGGGGAGCCATGCCCCAAATGTGCACGTACATCCTTGTGGACAATGTCTGGCCCCATGTTTCATCAGATGAATCCCATGTTTAGCATATTTTGAAATACAGTCCAAACTCTTTATTTAAAGATGTGTGGGAAAAATTTTCCTTACCTTTCTCTCACCAGCAGTAATCACAAAAATAAAAACAAAACAAAACGAAAAGAATCACCCAAATAAATCACGTAGCTGATTCTGTGTAGCTTAGTACTGAAGCAGCAAAGGAGGCAGGATTTTTTGTAAACTTTGGGCAATCTCCACCAAACAGTTGCTAAATGATGGCACACAATGTAAGGGAAAACAAAGTGCCTGCAGATTTTG
The DNA here is from genome assembly GCA_008694505.1 of Cyanoderma ruficeps. Taxonomy (NCBI): domain Eukaryota; kingdom Metazoa; phylum Chordata; class Aves; order Passeriformes; family Timaliidae; genus Cyanoderma; species Cyanoderma ruficeps. The sequence goes on along the minus strand of VZDJ01007753.1, from coordinate 46,043,113 downwards.
GGGATGACTGAAATGGTGAGCCCTGCCAACACGAGCAGGTGAGCCTGCAGGCACACAACCAAAAAGTTCTATTCTGTGCAGTGCAGGAGGAGTATCCTGGAGGAGGTAAAGGCAGTTTGAAATGCAACCAGCAAATCATTCCCAAAAGAAATTTTCAAGCTTAGCTACTTAAATACAGCTTAGCTCTAAAATCCCTGGTTAGCTCCTTAATGCTGCTTTACTGGAGTTAATGTGGAAATAAATCTTCCAACGTGTCTCAGAAATCTTTATTTCTCGGCAAACAATTAATATAATCAAGTTGCATGGTTACAAATCAAAATGAGTGAATGGCAAAAATTAGACAGCAACATTTCTGATTTATCACCACTTTAAGAGCAGAATTTGGAGTTGTATTCAATTACGTAGATACACACAGGAGTAAAGAGCTTTGCTCCTCCTGCACCAGCTATCTAGACCCCAGGTCCAGATGCAAGCAGAGCCCAATTAATACTTGATCCTGCACCCCTGGAAGCAATGGGAGTAGTGGCTTCAGTGAACCAAAATTTGAGTTTTTACAGCAAAATGTAAGCAAGTAGGTTTCTTCGTGCATTTTCTGAAAGTACACCTGATTTTATTGCTTGGAATTTATCTTCTGGTTGTTTACCAGGGGGATGGAGAAACTTTCCTTTTTTTCTCCTCTAACACAAATGTCAATAAGCTGTAACATTTTAAATAAACTTTCCATGAAGTGTTTATGGTACAACTATACACTGCAGCACATTTTAAACAGTAAATAACTGAGGTTATAAAGAGAAGGGTGATTTCAAAGTATTTCTTCTAGATGCAAGATAATGGGGATGTGGCATCTTGCATTATTTGTTAGTGCATCAGTGTGCTCAAAAAAAGGGAAAAAAGACAGTATCAAGAAATCTGATAATTTTTACTCATGTAGGAAAGGTCGGTGGAGGACAAAATGGGAACTTGTGCTACTCCCATCAGCATCACTTCAGTGAGCATCTGATCAAATTATTTCATTTCCTCATCTCCTTTGTAACCCTTTCTTTGTGAGCAGAAGGGATCACACAGGACTCCAACCTTCCCTTGAAAGTGCTCCACAAACAATTTCCTCTGCTGGATTCTGTATCAGCTCATATGGCTCTGACTGAAGATTTGACTTCAATGGCTTGTACCCAACATCTGCTTCCCAGTAATATATAGATCACATTAAATTTAAAAAAAAAAAATTAAAAAAAGACCACTGGGACATCTAATTACAGTTCAGTATGGCATAACCCACATCAGAGAGGTGTATGAGGCTATCAGGTCACCCACCACCCCCTGCACTGGCTCTGGCTCAGCTCCTTCCTTTCACAAGTTGCCCCTCACATCATGGAGACATTCAGGTGTCTCCACAGGGAAACCTGCAGACCTTGTACAGCATTAAAGTAGCTGGTTACTTAATTAAGAAAAAAAAAAAAAAACCCCAACTTGATTAATTAAACAGTGGCTGAACTTTAATAAAACCTTAGAATAAAAGCCAAAGAGAAGAAGTGCAGCTCTGCAAGTGAGTGCAATGGGGTGACAGAGGTGAATAAGTGAAAGGGGTGAAAATGGTTTAAAATCTACAAAATATATGTCTCCGCTGGATAAATTTATAACTTAATACCATACCCGTGCCACTGTATTATTCTATTGTGGGTTTTCACACACTGCAACAGAATGACAGCATTTTTCATATTTAATTATCTTCTGAGTGCATAACAAGGGGGAAAAAGCCAGGTCCCAGGGTTAGTGCTTCTGTCATTACTTGCTAGGAATTTCCATTGCAATTTAACACTTGGCTGCAGCCAGGATTTAATTCTGGGAATTATTTTCTCCATGTCAGCCACCTAGATTTTAAAAAGGTAGCCAGCCATGGAATGTACCTCGGAGCCAAAGTCACACTCTTGAAACACACCAATTTATCTTCACCTTGCATACACCGCTCAGCCTGGTGCCCAAAAACCCTCCTTCAAATACCTCCCACAAAGGGAATGTTTGTAGTAAAGCGCTGCAGGTGTGAACATGGCTACACCAGCTTAATCAGCTTTTATTTGCTTTCAATTGACAGACACTGCAATTTTAGTTTCTATTAGTTGCAGTGATACAAAGAAGTTTCTGACAGTGCTGAAATAGATCGATAATGGTAATTAAAATCAAATTACAATTACAAGGAGTCCATGCTTTAATATGCCCTGCATAGATCACTAAATTTTAAAGGCCACTGGGTCATGTAGTCTTACATTATTAAACAACAGGCACAGAACTTTGGTTTAGGTCATTTAAATTTCTCTGCTTTCACTTGCAGCCATTGGCTTGCAAAAATTAATTTTTGCAGAAAGGATGATCTTTTATACAACTCATCTGAAACCCATGTGGATACCACCCAGACTTCAGGTCCCTTTCCTCACACGTGACATCAGAGCATCTCTTCACACAGGACCATGTTTCTGGCAGAGAAGAGATCCAGCTTCTGGGTTTTATTTCATGACAAATTCAGAAATTCATGAATCACATTTAAAATTCCCAGGGGAAAAAAAAATCATATTTCTCAAAATAGTAAGAGGCTTTTTCAGCTGAAATTAACCCTTATTTTGTGGAAGCATTTTCCATTTGGCCAAAAGCTTGTTCATCCATCTAGTTTGGGGAATATTTACTCAAAATACTTATTTGCAGAGGCTCAAATGCATGTGAAGACAAGAGCCAAACGCCTGCCCAACATTCCTGTGTCCTGGGATGCCAATCGATGTATTTGGTCCCAAAGGGAGATTTTAGCATGGTTTGACCATACCTGATCAGCATCCTTGGGCACCTGCAAATTTGCTGATAATTTCATCACAATATGAGTCTGATAATTCTGACTTGTACAGAAAAAATGGTTACAAACAACTTTTTGGTAGCCCAGACTGAGAGAGGTTGGATATTTCTCTCTCTCTAATAGGCAGAACACATATAAAGGTTAAGTCTTGAGGTAACATAATTTCTCAGCTTCAAAAGCAGAGAGTCATGATTTTATAAATGTTATAAACTGGTGCATACAGCAGTGGCAGGATTGTTACATACAGCTCATAACTCAGGGAAAAGAAACTTAGAAGCACTACAAGCAACATGTAACTCCAAGACAAAAATCCAATTTCCAGTCGCCACAGACTTCACATCTTAACACCTACAGGAACTTCATGGGACCAAAATCTTTGGATCCAAACACCATATTCACCATTAACCCAAAGTTTTGTGTCTTTTTTGTTGTTGTTGTTCTTTTGGCATAATGTTAAAGAAGAGACAGGCAGACACTTTTAGACTAAATCTGAAGTTTCAGAGAACTCTTCTGCTAAGAAAAAAACATCAGCCAAGTTTCAGAGACTGAGCACACACACTGTTCTGGTTTGTTCCTTGAAACCTCCCTGGATTCCCTAGTATGTACTATGCTGTCCCCTGTCACACTTCTCAATAGGGAAGGTTTTCTGTATGGATTTGGTTTAGCCAGAAGGTATTTCAGTGCAGGATATGCTGCCCTGAAAGAAAAGATGAAGAGATGTCATGCATTTTTCTGATTTTCTGGGACTATCGTCCTAGGAAGTTTCCTAAATCACATATCCTACTAAGGATCCTACTTTCCTCTCCGTTAGTTAATTTTTCTCCAGCCTATTTGACTTTGTGTTCCTACCCTTCCAATACCACTTAGCCACTTAATTCCTCATCCATCACATCAACTTAGATCACTCTGTACTGTGCAAGGTGCCTCTCATTGTTACCTTTCCCCTTCCTCTCACACATCCCAACCCCCCTGAGCAGACTCCAACAGCCTGGCTCTGTCACTCCGGGCTTGGAAACCTACACCTCTGATTCTGCCTCCAATCATCTTAATCCTTCTCAATTCTCAATTTGTGTTTCATAATCCTCTCCATAAAATCCTTCTACCAAGGCTCTACATGGACTCAACAACAAAATACCTTTGATTTGCAGTCATGTTTGCCTCAGGTGGGAACTCCAGCCTTCACCTAATGTCTGTGAGGGAAATGACATGGTTCCAAGACTCTGGAACTGGCTCTGGCCAAGACTGGCTGCATTTGAAGAGCTACAACCCTCAGTAAGAAAACACACATTTCCTTTTTTTCAACCTTTTTTTTTTATCTTTCAATTTAGCTCCTTAATTCTGGCATTATAAATAGCACTCTAGTGCTTCAGGCATCTTAATTCACTTCAAGCACCTGTATCACACAGAGCTGCCTACACACACAACAAAGAGACAAAATCCCAAACCTCCTTGGCCATATCCTTCTTCATGAGTGAGAGATCTGCCCACAGGGAGGAAAAGAAACCCCCTCCAATGGTATCCCCCCTTCTCATCTAGCTCTTTACAACTAGCAAAAAAAGCATTTGATGCTTTATGTGGGACAATAAGGGTTAGATGGGGGAAAAACAAGGGGAATTTGGAAAGTCACCTTTCACTCAGGTGGCTTTTAGGGCTGTTCACTCTGATTTGGGTCCATCCCTCACCATCATAGCAAGAACTCAAAGAGCACAAGGATCTGCACCCAAGGTCTTTACTCCTAAGCTCATTTTCTGCAATTTTATCTGATATATGCCGCAATCATCAACTTTAACACTTTTGTCCAACACCCGGGGCCAAGACAGAGAGCTAAAACCTACCAGAATCAAGAGCTAAAAGAACTCTTCTCTCTCCTACTTGCCTTAATAAGGAAACACCCATTTTCTAACGAGAAACATCGCTTTTAATCAGAATATCTCTCCCAAATTAAGATTATGGATTTACTTATTCTTTGAACAGTGTTTGAACACCCTGCTCCAGGGGGGGCCAAAAAGTTAAATCCCAGACAAGAAGCACCATTTAAAACAAATGTTAAAAACCAAATGAAGATAAAGAGCATTAATAACTGCAACCACCCAGAACCAGTTTGAAAGACTTAAATGTCACAAATGAAGACATACCACAAAAAAAAAAAAAAATCTCCCCTGAAGAACAGGCAAAAGAAAAATTGTAGACCCAGGGAGGAATGGCTGACTGTTTATATAGCTGTTTTCAATATCACTTCAATTCTTTTCAGACACTAGGGAAAGCTGGAGTTGAAGGGGATGGAAATCAAGTAAATATAAACCAGAACCTGCTGGAGGCTCCAGAGCCATAACAGAAAACTTCATGACAAGGGAATCTTACTGTTGGCTCCTTTATTAAAAAGGAGTTAATGTTTCATTTGTTTGAAAGTAAATGACAGCTGCTCTAGGATCACTGGAGTTCATACCTTGCTGCTGTTATTACATTTTGATTAAAGTTTGTCACTTTGGGTGTGTCTCAATTATAATGTGCTGTGCCAAGTTTCTCTTCCCTGTCACAAATATTGCAGATGGTCTATTTCCCATGTATACGTTAGAGAAAGAGATTAACCTCATCCTTTAAATCTGTCCTGCTTGGGCACAGAAATTTTCTGTTCATTTTACATATTAAAATACCAAAATCTGGAGATAATGTTGCATATTTATAAAAATCAGGTTTTTCTGAATCCAAAACTGGTTATCTTAAAAAGAGGTATTATATCTACAACCTTGCTAATATCACCTTCTTACACAGCCTGACTGTACAACCTGGTTTCAGATGGGCAGCCCTCATAGGATCTTGAATTTAAGCTGCAAGCATTATCACTTCTGTCATGTTTGCTATAAATAAAATAGAACAATGTCAAAAGATGCTGCTCAGCACACAGAGGCAGGGATGGAATTTTAAACGAGCTCTACAAAATTTGCAGCAAAGCCTGCGTTAGAAAAAAACAATGTGGGTTTTATATAGTGAGGGTATGTAAGAGCAGAATTGAGAATTAAAAAAACAAACAAACACTCAGCCCCACTAAACGGTGTTCTAAGAAAAAAACTGTTAAAATGTTCAAAAATGAACAGAGGCTTTTTCATCTCTTTACGGCCCTGAAGATAAAAAGCTCTAGAGAAAAATTAAAACAAGTCCTAAAGCCATTATAGTTCCATTTTAATAATGAATTTCGTGTATGCATTATTTGTTGTAGTTATTGCTGGTTTTCTGTATTAGCTTAGGCCACAAGCTTAACTGCATAAATGTTAACACACTAAGCAATTAAAAAGCTTTAATTCAGCATCCATCTATGATATTTATGTTTTCTTTCCTCAAACAGTTTCTCAAATTTTAGCTACAATTGAAGAATTGTACCAAAAAAAAAAAATGGAAATAAATCTCCCTCTCAATCAAATATTTAAAATGACATTAAAAGAAAAATTGCAGCCTGGTTCAAAAGGTAGTCCTAGGGCAGGATTTTAAAAAATGTTTATTCAGAGCCATTCCCTACTTTCATATAAGTGGCAAATCTGTCACCAGCTTCAGCAAGAGCAAACACAGAAGTGTAATCAAGCCCCTGCACTGAGCTAGAACTGCCCAAAGACTGGGCTGGAAAAGAAGGCTGTGACAGGGGACATCCCAACTGGCCCAGCCCACTTTGACAGGGACTTGCACCAATGCTTTTGGATGACATTCAAGCCATTCTAAAACCCCTGTCACTAAAATAAACACCCACACACGGTACTGGAACCCTAAGACACCTCTCCACCAACACACGAATGTCTCGTTGGTAAATCTCAAGGTCAGTATTTGCACAGAGCATGAGCTGCCTCACTGGGAACAAGCTTCTAAATGAATCCTTAGTTAAAAAAATCCTTTGGAGACAGACTACAGCCACTTACCTCATCCACATTCTCAAAGGCATTGATGATGTCATATGGTAAACAGGACAGAAGATCAATCACAAACCAGGTCTTCAGGTAGTTCATCCGTATGAGCTTGGGATCGGATATTACCTCTCCCCCGGGGCCAACAAAGGTGGTGTGAAAGTTCAAAACAATGTCAACCAGAAAAATAACGTCCACCACGCTGTCCAGCACCAGCCAGGCAATGTTGTTCTGCTTTGTCTTGAAGGACACGTTGTATGGAACCATGATTGCTGTGTAGAAGGTGAGAATTAAGATGACCCAGTCCCAGGTGGTCTTAAAAGCACAATAGTGGAGTATAATGTGTGGTGGAGTCTTTGGAGCTTCTTGCTTGTACTGGGGAAGAATATCAGATCCCAGCTGGAGAACCTGTGAGAGGCAGAGAGGCAAATGTTACCGCTTTGGGTGGATGAGATGCAATGAGGGGTCTCACAGATCCCTGTGAGGGGCAGCAGAGACTGAACTGCGCTCGTTGGACATTGCAAGGCAATCCACAGTTTCTAAATTATCTGATTAATTTAGGACGTGGGGAGGCAGCTATCACCCAATGAATGGGAGCAGCATGGCATCTGAGGATATTCCTGCAAAAAGGGAGGTCTTTGCAGATGGACTGAGGGGAAACCATGCTAAGAGCATGGGAAGAGAGGCTCCATAAAGAGGTTTTGGGTACTGCCACACCAGCTCATGCTTTGCAGTTATGAACACAGAATGGTTTAGGCTGGAAGGGACCTAAAATATCATCTATCTCCAACGCTGCTACCATAGGCAGGGAATCTTCCACTAGATCAGGCTGCTCCGAGCCTTACACAACCTGGCCTTGAACACTTTCAGGGATGGGGCAGCCTCAGCTTCCCTGGTAACCTGTTTCAGTGCCTCACCACCCTCCACAGTAAGGACTTCCTTTCTAACACATGATCATAATCATGAACAGTCGTTCAGATTTCTAATAGTTACAAGACTAATTCTTTGTGCTCGACCTCTTTAAATCACTGCTGAGCCAGAGCAACACCTTATCAAAGGTGAAGCAGACCCCAGCCTTGCTGGCCAACCTCCTAAAATGATGCATTGTGTGCACAGCTTTTGCCTAAAACCCTGCCAATATCACACTTTCTTCATGTTTTCTTCCAAAAAGTTGTTGCTCCCACAAGCTCAATATCACTAGTGGGTTCTCTTTTATTTCCTGTAATCATTTCTATTTTTTTTTTCTTTTTTTTGCATAGGACTATAATTTCCTGCAGGCTCACTGTTGTAAAATTGTGGAACTGGAAGCACTGCAAAAACCAAGCCAAATTCACTTAAGGCATTCCCAGCTAATCTAATTACCTCTTATCTCAGTCCAACACAAGAAACAAAGGCACAAAGGAACGCACACGAGGCAATTTATTGCACTGACAACTGGAAGATCCATTTGGGGATACACTTGAGGATCTGAAGTCCATATGGGATAAAATAAATAATTACAGCAAGTTTAAAACTCATTTCAGCCCTACACCTGCCCCATACTGGGCCTGATGCACCATATTTCCAGGGACAGTTGGACTGAAAACAGCAGCCTCAGCTGTGTAAAATTCATCAAACACAGGATGGTTCCTCAATGGAGAGGAGTAAATGGCTCTGAATAAACTGTACAATAACTAAGAATATGAACTCAAGCACCACAGATAGAGATTCTCCATTAATTCTTTGCAGTCTTGTCTCTTAGATGTTTTTAAGGGAAAGCTGTTACTGAGATCAGACAGTAAAAGTCTGGCTCTGCTGAAAATCTGCTCTCCAGGAATCACCAAGGGACAATAAAAGCAGCCTCCCTCATTCTGTGATGGGGGATGTGGCTTCCCAGGATGGCAAATCTGGGCCAATGTCAGGCTGAAGGGATGCAAACCTGCTTCTGCCTACCTGTTCCCACCCTCCCTAAGGTCATATTTAGCAATCACAACCCATAAGGAAAGTCAGTTGAGCTGACACAACAAAAAAACGAACTTGTTACATTAATTAGCCATTTGTTTTCTACAGAGGCAGGTGAATTGCACAGATTCATGTCATGGGGAGAAAAGCACTGGACCCACTACACAGGCAGCAGTGAGAGAGCAGCAGGGACCTCCAGGAGCCCGTGGCTGCTCCCTTTGCCAACAGGCTGGTGTCACAGCAGCTCCAGGGTAACACAGAGCCCTCTGTGGAATAGTGTGGTCCCAATGGCACTTGTCAGAGACAACCACAGATGCCAAACCCCTGGTGAGATCTATAAAAGCATCACACTCCAGGTGTCCCTCCCCCAGTGCCCAGGACAGACTCACTATCAGCATTTCTATACTCCTGTAACCACTGCAGCACGCTGAACTTGCTGGGGGGTCCCTGGGGTTTTCCCTGGAGCTAAAGCAGCCATCAACACAATCATTTTCTCACAGCACCCTTGTGAAAATTTCTTTCAAAGCAAAAATTTTCACCTGCATTTAATGCACCACTTTGGCTTTGCCTCATAATTTGCTTGTTAGCTCCAGATATCTCTTTGGACACATCAGTGTCCAACACTTCACTGATAAATCAGCACTGGGACTTCTTTCCCTGCTTTCTTCAGGCCTGTTTGTTCCTTGCCTTGTTCACTGGGGCAGGAGCTGGAAACATCCTCACTAGAGCTGGAAAAATAAGCTACTTAGGGCTCAAGCAGAATGCTATTAACATATGCTTGATGGTTCCCTGTGCCTCTGGTGGTGGAGTGCTTGGGAGCTCCCACGATACTGCAAAAGCATAATTATTATTCTTAACATAATATCATGCTGAGTTTGACATGGTGAGTGGGTGGCAAGTGGCTGTGGAGACCACTGAACTATAATGATTATTTCTTTCATGCTGCATGGATTTTTAATTTTAAATCACCAAAGAATACACAATATCTTGATAGTCAGCTGCATTTACCACAGACTTGTCTGCATTATTCCTGTGTACAACTAATGAAAATGACTGGGAACTGTTAAGTCTGATAAGGTGAGCAGCACATTCTGCAAGAGATGAGCTGTGAAGATAATGCTCCTCCTCAGATACAGAAATATGGAAAACAGGGCCTGTACAGCGATGGTGAACCTCCCCTCAGACTGCCTTCCTCACAGCACTCTGCCCACAAAGCACTTTCCAGCCATAAAATACTTGTAAAAGATGAGACTCCACATCCTGCAAGGAACAATTCCTGAGTACAATCTTATCCCACCTATTCCCGAGCACACTTACGCCCTTACCTGAGGTTTTGCTCCTGCCTGATCTAAATCTCCCTTGCTGTGACCTAATGCCATTTCTGTTTCCTCTAGGTGTGGTGCTCCTGGTGAACAATTCCCTCCCTCATTCCATGCAGCTGCTTTGCACTCTTCTGAATGTTGTTACCATATCTTCTCCAGCCTTCCCTTCCCCAGACTAAACCAAGAATGGATATAACTGGATTTACACGACAGTGAAATGTCATTCATTTGAAAAATGTGAGGGGTCAGTAACCCAGCATTTTTTCAAGCTATTGGTATGAGATCATTCAAGGGAAAACACCACACTGCTAACACCTGCAAACTCTGGGTTTCCATGCTCATAATTTAATTTGAGTTTTTAATTATCAAAATTCACTAAAACCAGAGAGGGAGTGAAACCAAAAAACCAAACATTTAAAGCCACTATCAGTTTTACTGGACAAGTTCTCTGGCACAAGGGCTGTCTTTTCTAGTAGCTCACATATTTTGACCCTGTACTTTTGACCCACTTATTTTTCATTACCAGTAGACATGAAGATGAAAGCAGTACCTCTGTTTCATCAGTTAACCTGAAGGTATTCACTTGCTGCACCACCTGCACTGTTAAGAAGATATTTGCAACCTGCCAAAGAGTTCATTTCATCAGTTCTGAAGATAAAAGTGATGAGGGAAATATTGTAGGAATGGCTTTGCAAGAAAGTCAGGATCAGGGTATATACACAGTCCATGGGGACTCAGACAGAGATGCTTCCACAGAGGTTTCTCAAACAATCCCATTTTCCTGGGAAAGGGACTCAAGGACATCAATCCTGGTTCCATATTACTGTGACAGCACAGCAGAGAAACAAACTGCCCCTCCAGTTAAGGAAAACCAGGAACCTGAGGACAGTGTGCACAGAAACAGGATCAGTTAAGTAAAAGTGACCTACAGAGAGTGCTTTTATAACCTGTCCTAAAAATGTGGGCGTGCCACGTGGTGCTACTTTAGGACGAGTAGAGGCGAGGCTGAAAAAATCTGAGTCGGGAAATATTTTCCTCTAAGAATATCCTTTGCCAATGGGAATTAGGGTGCGTTTTCTTCCCCCCAGTTGCCCTAGGAAGGGAGCAGGCTGGTGTTCACCTCACCTACCTCTGCCAAGCGGGAGTGCTTGTGCACCACCTCAGCCTTGTTCATGGGTGTCAGCTGCTGCAGGACGCTCCGGCTGTTGGTCAGCGCCCGCGTCAGCCGGGCAAACTTGGTCCAGCCTGCAGGAAAAGAAGGAAACCAGGTCAGAAATCACCTCAGAACCACTCAGGCCTCATCCAGTGCTAGCTGAATCATGATTTTAAAGGGTTAAAATTTTAGCCAATGGGTTAAGAGCAATTTATGTTGATTTAGGATGCAGATTAGAAAAAACAAAAGATAAGTTAATGATTATTAGATGCTTGAGTTAGATACAGCTAGATGATGTATTGCTTGGTATTATGTGGTGTTTGTTTTAAGTTGTGTTCATAGAAGGAAATGAAATAGATGGACCATCACAATGACAAATGGAAACCAATGGGACGTAACCTGCACCTGGACTCAAGACTAATTGATCATGAAACAGGAGAGACTGGATCATGCCAAAAGGTCATGAAAGCCTGCCAGCAGCAAGAAGGTAGAAAGGTCATTGCGATGAAGACTTTTCTGACTTCATCCTTTGAGACCACCGACCTAATTCAAGAGAAGAACTGAGCACACGTGAAGGAGACTTTTAACCTCATTTTAATACAAAGCAGGGAGTAGGTGGTGCTGTGATGATGCATGTGTATAAGCATTCTGTGTATGCAAGACTTTGGTCAATAAATAGAAAGCAAAGAGCGTTGTAATTCGTGGGCACAACTTTAGGAGATCACCCCTGTCCCGCCCGACATCGCAATAGAACACACCGCTTTCTAACTTTAACTGGTCAGAGAGTTTTTGTCCATGATCAGACCGGTTTTTCACGATTCACCAGTAAATGTGGTAATGCACCCCGCACCCCCAGCAGGTGTTTCCAAACAGGGAAAGAGTTTCAGTTTACCTTTAGACATTTTATGAAGTTTAGGTGGAAAGTTCTGTGGATTTCTCATTGTAATTGGCTCAGGGCCAACACAGGAGCGTGGATTGGGCTCCGAGAGTGTCACTCAAAGCCTCTAGTTAATTTCATTGGGCCAAGAGCCAAAGAGCCCACCTAAACTATTAAGTACTAAAGAGAAAGAACAAAGAAGTTCCAGGCTTTTCGAGGTGTTGGACAAAATAGGAGACCTGGCTCTATACTGTGTTTGGCTTTGCCTTTATTTTTGTATCATTTTCTTTCTTTATTAAAACCTTTTTGATTTTTCAAGACACACTCGATCATGCTGTCTCGCTAATCGATTTTAGCCACTTCTCTGCAAAGGCTGGAACCTCAGAGGTTATGGGAAAACCCATAAATAAATCTCCTTTCTGCTCGACAATGTTCAGGCTCAGACCTGTAGGTTTCTCTAACTTGCAGAGCAGCTTCAGGCTCCAGGCTTAAAGACCTTGCAAAAGAGGAAAAATACTGCTGCTTCAAGGCAAAACAGGTAAATGTGAAAGGAATCAAAACTGTCTCTCTTCTGCCTTCTGGAGACATTGTGTTAGAAGGATGATATCCTGTTTGCAGCCTTCTGGGGATGGACATACTCTGCTGCTGAAATCTAATTCTAAGCCACTGAAGTTCATGCTTCCCAAGTCTGCAAATCCTGCTGAGGGAAAATCCTTCCCAGCTACAGAAAGGCTCCTGCTGATTCAGGACCACTGGAGCAGTCCCAGAAGTCTGATCCTTAAGTCTTTACTGGTTTTTGCCCCAGCTAAACTTCAGGGACAAAAATAAACTGGGAAAAAAAAAAAAGAGCAATGCTTCAAACTAAAAAAAAAATCATTAAGCATTTAAAGTCAGATTAAGAACTTGATTTTAAATGACATTAAGAAACACATTTAGGTATTATACTAATGATAAACAGCTGCTTTATTGATAAAGAGCTGCAGCCTGAGCCCCACACACTGAGCTGCCCCTGAGGAACACTTTCCTGCAGCACCCAGCAAGGAGCAGTTTGCTCCTGACAGCAGCACGAACCCAGGAACATGTCAGCAAGTCATTCCTGCTGGAAAATAACCCCAGTGCTTGTGATGGTGTGGATGCATCAGTGGATAGATGGTAGATGGGTGCAGCAAAGAAAACACCAGGATTTTTAGCAGTGCAGCACCTCTGAAGGAGGAGTAAGTATTGAAGAAGAAAATTGAAAATCCAAGTATCTTTAGGAAGGAAACATTCCCAAGGACATGGAAGGAGATGCTGAACATTCAGTTTAGCGGGGTAAAATGTCATTTTTTTACCAGAGAGTTATGGATAAAATATCAAACAAGTTACAGACAGGAAAGGGGTTCAGGAGAAGGTTTAACTTTCATTTAATTTGAATGCTGAGTACATGAAAATTAGGGAAAATATTCATATCTCAGAAAGGAAACATAGCATTTCTATGTTAGAATCATCACAGAATCACAGAATGGTTTGGATTTAAAGGTACCGTAAAGATCATCTCATTCCAACCTCCTGCCACAGACAGGGACATTTTCCACCAGACCAGGTTGCTCCAAACCCCATCCAACCTGGCCCTGAACATCCCAGGGATGGGGCAGCCACAGCTTCTCTGGGCACCCTGTTCCAGTGCTAGGCTTATTTTTAAATGCATTTTGCTGATAGAAGTCAGGGACTTGGAATGTAAAGGGAAGCCCTGAGGGAGACAAAATAACGAGCAGGGAACAGAAAATACAGTAAAACCTCAAGAAGAAAAAAAAAATTATGTACAAACTTGGCTTTGCCATTTACCACATACACATCACATTCACACAAATGTAAATCCATTGTTCACCATTTAACAATCAGAACAGCTTAAAATATCATGACACGCCACCAGCACTGCACAAACATTTGTGTCTGGCTATTTATACATGACCTCAAAAATGCACATAAAAAATTCACTGGGAAAAGGTAAAAAATAGAAGCATTTTATTAACTTTTCAAATGTAAACTTACAATGTGAGCTCTGGATATGTCTCATGCTTCTGGAGCTTATAAGGATATTCAATTAGGAATATGTACTTTCTCTATTAAACAAGGTCAAGGCAGACTGCAGTGATCTATGAACTATTAATTGCTAGAAAAAAATCCTTGAGCTTTTCCTTTTCCTAATTGTCTACAAAACTGCAGGAAGGAGACAGCATTAAGACAGAAGTCAGAACTGTTCTTTATCTCTCTAAACCAGCAGTTTCAAAGACCAAGTGAGCTTGGTAACAGCATTGTGACAGCTCTGCCCCAGCATTTCTAGTAATTGCTGGAGGCCACATTGCACCCAAGTGATTTATTTTGGGTCACTGCAAACACACAGCAAGAACCAGAGAAGAAAAGCAGCTCTCCTCCAGAAAGGTGTTCACCCACTTCCAGACTTGGATAGGTACTCAGTCATGGTCCTCATCCCCTGGAAAAATATTTCCCTGTGGCACATAAGGACAAATATGGGCCAGTCCCCAATCTTTATTTTGTCATCCTGCCTCACGGCTGACAGGAGAGTGATGGAAAAGTGCTCAGCAAAAACAAAACTCCCACAGACAAACTGCTGGATACGGCCTCAGCCGCTCTCATTCGTCACATCTCAGCGTTGTCAGCTACTCCAGCTCCTCAAGGAACCTGAGGATGTCCAGCAGGGAGAAGTGCAAAGCCCTGTACCTACGGAGATACAACCCCATGCACCAGCTCATGCGGGAAAATGGGTTGGCAGAAAATCACAGAATGACGAGGTTGGAAGAGACCTCCAAGAGTCCAGCCCATCCCTAACACCTCAACTAAACCACGGCACCAAGTGCCACATCCAGTCTTTGTTTAAACACATCCAGGGATGGTGACTCCACTATCTCCCTAGGCAGGCCATTCCAATACTTTATTACCCTTTCTGTAAAAAACTTTTTCCTAATATCCAACCTGTATTTCCCTTGGCACAGCTTCAGACCGTGTCCTCTCGTTGTGTCAGTTGCTGCCTGGAGAAAGAGACCAAAACCCCACCTGATACAACCACCTTTCAGGGAGTTGTAGAGAGTGATAAGGTCATGAATGCTTTGGGGATTCCCAGAGGACTGAGTTAAAGTGTCCATGGTGGGAATCCTTGGCGGAATGAGACAGTGACCTGCCAGCAGGTCCAGGAAGGTGATACCTCCCATCTCCTCCTCCTCACTGGTGAGGCCAGTTCCTGCAGTACTGTGTCCAATTAGAGGAACATTTAGAGAAGAGTCAGAGGCTGGAAATGACAGGACATGGCTTCATGTACTCTCTAGAAATCCTTTTTCATGGTGTTTTGCAGGCTGAGTGATCCCACTCATAAAAATATGGGGGTTAAAATGCCTCTCTTGTAAAACCAGAACTGGTTAGAAATGCCTTGTCACTGATTTAGGTAAGAAAAGCATCTGTCCTGCATTCACCACAAACACAGAACTCCTGGGGAAGCCAGGGAAGACGGAGCAGTAAGCTGCACACCAGACAACAGCAACCCTTTTGCTGTAAAAATAAAATAAAGGAAAAACTACGATTTCTTTAAAATCCTTCTTTAGCATCACGTGAGATCGTCAATGTCATGTGAAAGAAACAAGCCACACATTTTAGCATTCAAGGTTACCACTCTGCTCATCTGCTCTGACCTCTTCTTTTCACAGGACAAACCATTTCATTGTGTCCTTTCTCCACCAAGACCAGAGCTTTGCTTTGCACCAGGGCAGACCTTCTGCAAAACCCTTCCAGCCTCATTTAGAGACTTCACATTTTCACATTTCTTTCAGTCCAGTGAAGCCCACGATTCTGGACATTGGAAGCACAGAATACACTAACATGACTTTTTTCTCCAATCCAGCACCAAGTCCAGCATTATTTTACCTGCTCCAATCTACTCACCTGCAATAGTGTGAAAAAAGTACCAGGTTCTTTTGTCTTCTATTTACAACCCAACAGAATTAAAAACACAGCAACAGCAAGATGCTGGGTTATGAGTGGGAAGGTGAAAATGTATACAGGCTGCCTCGTGTCTGAAATAATCTGCACAGGGTACATTTCTCTCTTTCTTGACCTTGTTGTAGACTAGACAAGTTCAGAATTATATTTAAAACCAATGGGTATGTTTAAATAGACCAGGGAAAAATTTGCATAGCTGCCTACTGCTGTCAATGGTTCTTCAAACGATTCTCTCCTTTCTTTTCCTCTATAGACAGACACTTGAAAAGAATGGTAATTTTATCCCAAGTATTAGTGACCGCCTGTCCTCACAGATATTTTCAGTCCTGAAGGAGTAAAGGAGATGCACAAATAGCAGGTGCAAGAGGGGCAAAACCAAAAATGTACTCGTGAGAAAATGCAACACTTTTGATGCTCTCTTCAGCTCAGAGAAATTGCATCTTTCGTCCACAGCACTGCCTGAAAAATAACACCCTGAACTTGCACCATGGCACTCAGATTCCTGGGAAAAAAAAGCATCATCATCAGATCACACACCGATCAGGCTGCTTCTCTTTACAAGCAGTTAAACTGAGTGTTCCACACTAAGATGTGAGCCACCTCAAATTCTGGAATAGCATATAAATAAAATGATTGTTTCCCCTGATTCTCTTTAATTACTTTTTTACCCAGAGACAAAATAAGAAGTATTTGTTTCCCTGCTTGAAAAAAACCCCTCACGATCTGCATTCATTCTCAGGATCCAAAGCAATGATCACTTAAACAGGAACCTAGCAAAATATTTGCTTGTTTCTATCCATTATTCAAAGTAAAATTACTGCATTCTCAGTAAACTGGAGATTTAACGCTCACAAGGACAGGACATAAAGAAAGCAAACATGCTGATAGACACGGGCTAAACTGGTCTCTGCCTTGGCCCAGCTGTAATGCTGCCCTTCCAAGCAGGCAGCTTCCTTCTTCCTCCATCCATTTTAGACACAATTAAATATCTTGCATCCCCTATTCTCCACGTCTCTTGCCCTAAACAGGACTGCCGATTTGACAGTCCTCTGACTGTGGGTCTAACTGAGACCGAGATGACTTTGTGACATCCTTCACACAACAGCTGAGCCAGAGGTTTCTCCGAAGAGAAATAAAAACAGGAATACCAAATTAATTTTAAAAAAGGTATTTTTTTCTAAACTTTACATGCTGTGACACTGGTTAAAGCTGCTGCTGTTTTGACAGGATGCCTGGGGGAGTGCAGGAGCACAGGGGGGAGGTAGGCAACAGTCAGGTGAAGCAGACAGAGCACCCAAACACCTCCTCAGAGGAGGAAAAGCTTTCCAGAAGGGTCTGAGGAGCTCATTTAGGCACTCAATGGGGTAAGAATGCATAGATTCATACACCACTACAGAAACTACACGGTGCCTGAGGGAGAAATGGTATTTCAAGGTTAGAACTCAATCCTTTTGTCCCTCCACCACCAAAAAGTCCAAACTATCCCACTCACAAGAGCACATGCCTTTCCATCAGGACTCCTCCAACAAGAGCAGTATCATACCCACACATCTTTGTCCCTGAGCTCCCAAATCCATCACTCTGTTTTACACTGGACAGCTGGGATGGGCACAGCTCTGTGGCAGCAGCTCTCCACAGACCTTCCCCTACGCTGCTGCACCCGCTGCTTCCTCTGTGTGCAAAATCCTTTCCAGGACTCCTTTAGAGACTTCACACTGCCACATTTCTGCCACTTGCACCCTTGCAGTGCCACAGGGACCTCTCTCTGTCCTTCTGGGTCACCAGCCTCCTTCCCAAGGACACACCCTGCAGACGGATGCAGCACATGAACACCCCCACCCATCTCCAGCACCTCTCCTCATCTCTGCTGCCTTCCTGGGTGAGGAGAAAAGCCAGGAGGTCCAAGATGTTGTTGCAGAGCATAGAAAGAACCAGAATGAAATCTATCCAAAGAAAGTGCAGCAAGGGAGACTTCCCCAAGAAGAAGTGATGCTGGAATGGATGAGAAAGAATCATTGTATGGTTTAGGTCGGAAAAGACATCTAAGACTCTTTCCTAAAGGTTATGTGGAGACAAAAACCTTGGAATCAGAAGGACTTTCAAGCTCACAAAACAGAAAATATATTCAAATATAACTAAATGCAAGGGATAAAACCTTTAGAACTCTCACCATAATTTAATTAGGAGTTGGAAATTTGCAGTCTGTCTGACTGGGTTTGTGTACAGCTCCAAATGCAGATCTAACCACCCAGCTAGCGGCCACACCAGGAAAAAAAAATTTTGTTTGTGAACTATATTATGTTATTGTAAAGCTAAATTCATACATCAGAGTTTATGAAGAGTTTAAAATCTCAAGGTGAAATGTTAATGTCCTCTATTGTGCACTTTGCTCTAAAAAACCTAGACATGCCTAGTTCCCCCTAATAAAGCATTAGTGTAGTTCTACTGGGTTGCAATTAACCTTTTTGTATGGGTTTGTCTGGTCTTAAACAATGATGACTTTTAAACCAGTGTAACAGGGAACTATCCCCTACCTTAGACTGCAGGGAATACATTTGGGTTAAGAATTATATTCTGTATGAAAAAAAAAAAACAATTGCAGAGGACAATTTCAGCAGTGCTTGTGTTGATTCCTGCCTGCAGGAGCACAGGGAACACGTCCCAACCATGGAAAGATTGTTGTGATCTCACTGTGGAGCACAAAACAGTGCAGAATGGTTAAATAATGGTTAAATAATATATCATTACCCACAAGAGCAAAGAGCAAACACTGCTCAGAGTTAGGAAGTGTGGAATTCACCTGGTAACACGGATCATCCCTTGGCATAAATAGTTAGCACATTTAAATCCCAACTATTTCTAGACTTTCACGCAGTAAAATCATGACAATGGCTGGATGTTTGCTCTTTACTGCAGGCAAAGTACGTCTGAAAGAGCTCGCTGTCTCTTTGAAAAACTTAATAATCCTACCATTGGGTTTTTAGAGAGAGAGAGGAATAAACAGGATTCCTGAATAAACAGATTAAGAGTCAAACTACGTTCAACCATCCCGATGGTGCAGTAAAAATATTTCTGGACTTAGAGTCTATTAAAATGAAGTTCAAAATATTGGGATACATTTTCGGAATTGAAACTCTGTGTTTTCCACTCTCTGATAACGCACTGCACTCCTGGGATAATTTTTACATCCAACCTCCCTTCTTGCTCAGTGTTGTCTTCCCAGTTACCATCCACCCACTGCAGCTGCTGGGGAGTTCAGTGTGGATGAAGAACTAATGGGTAATCTTGGGCATATAATTTTATCTCTCTGAGCTTCAGTTTCTCCTCCTTCAAATGAAGATAATGCTAATTACCTAATTTGCAAGCCATTTTGAGATCTACTGATAAGAAGAGCTAAGATTTATATAACTCTAGACTACACTAGGTACACATTTTAAAATTACAATATATATTTTTAAATTTAATTCTCAAATAGCCTTGAATGTATAGTGCCCAATTTCTTACATTTCACTTTTCTGCAAATGAGGCTAAACTTTGTATACAAACACAGGGCCATTGGGGAATTACTTCCCAGAAGTGTAGAAGAAACAGGTGCAAATTTGGGGAAGGAGAAGGGAGAAAAAAATAAAATACTAAGTGCTATAAATGTCAGCCAACTGGGTTTTAGGAGCTGGTCAGATAGGAAAGTGCTCATCCCATCACATCACCTCATCCTGGTTCTGCATTTGAATCACCCCAGAGACACGGAGTGGCCAAAGCCTGTCACACAGCAATCTTCACCAAACTGACCCTTGTGTGACACTCTCAAGGAGCTATTGAGACCACACAGTTCAGCAGATTACAGGTTAAATGGGTGAAGAACTTGTTCTTGGGCAAGTATTAAACAAGGACCAGTGGAAAATAGTAAAAATTTATGACTGGAAGCCTTCTGGACACCAGTGGTGAGGTATCCTACTCAGTGCTTGTCTCCAGGCTTTGAAAGTCCTTATAAAATGACAGATAGAAGTGTCAAATGACAGGAGGATTAGAGGAATGTTAAACAGCTCTGAGGACAGGCAAACAGGATGGTGTGGTTGATAACTGGGCACATGCCGTTAAAACATGTTTCAAATGGAAAACAGAGAAAAGTAATGAAAATTATAACTGCAGCAGGGCAGGGGGAAATGTCCCAAGCAAAAAACAGCTCTGGAAAGGATCCAAAGGTCTTGGTAGATGAGCAGTTCAGTGTGTAATTGGCTTTGGCAAAAAGTCACCTGCTCCTTGGATACATAACAGTAAGAACTGGGCTTGGAGGATGGGCAGTAATGAGGAATTAGCTGGAAACCCACCCAGCCACAATAATTGCTGCAGAAACTCACCGGGGACCCATGAGGCTGAAATCCAGGCCACCACAGCTTCATCCCTACTGCTGCCAATGAGCTGGATTAAAGGGCAGCTAAAACATCCACGTATCTGCCATCACCAGACCTCCAAATTCAGTCTAGACAGAGGTTTAAGGAGCTGAACTCATTTACTTTATCAAATGAAGGCGCAGTGATGAGCTGATTATATGTGTAAATGCCTTAGTGGGACTTTCTTAATACAGTGGAAAATAAGACATATAAGAAGATGCCACTGCAAGAAGTTGAAGCCAGGCTAATTTGACACTTCTTTAATGCCAGAAGTGTAATGGAGAAGCACAAAAAATATTAAGCAATGTAGGGGATGCTCAGCCTCTTCTAAATCAATACTGGATGCCTCCCTGGAGAGAATGATTTAGTTACACACAAGTTCATGGGTTCAGCAGAGGAGCAACTTAGTGAAGTGGAATGCCTTGTGTTACACAGATCAGACTTTTAAACTCCACTACATTTATACTTATTATTTGAGATTTGGCTGATGAGTGTTCAGTTTTCTACATACAAAGTGTATCCATCTACAAACAGCTGCTGCTTCAAAGATCAGCTTCCAGTTTAATTCATTCTCTCACAGGGTTAGATTTCATTTCAATGGGATTTCATTTTCATTGCACATTAAACTTCCAGAAATTTGCAGACTGTTAATGTGCATTGATGGGCTGCTGATAGAACACACAAAGGGCTCCAAAGGCTGTGTCAGATTCAGAAAAAAAGTACTTCATTTCTGCAAAAGAAACTAAACAACCCTGGGTATGGAAATTCCCTCTTCATCATGGTGGGTCTCCATCAGCAGGAAAGCAAAAAACAATACAGAGAGGGAAAGGGGAGTGAAAATAAAGCCTTGGAGCATCACTCCTAAAAGTGAGGAAACAATTCTCCCTGAGACTATTCAGCCTGTGCAGTGTCTGCAGAAAGTGCCAGCAGCACGTCACTGAAGACATAACAAGGATGAATAAAAGGGATGCTTGTCCTGCAGGAACAGGAAAAAAACAACCTTGGAAGGTCCTCCAGGTTACTGGCAAGCTGTGCCTATCCCAAATGGATAGTTTAAAATACTATCTAAACCAGTATTTTATCTAAATATTATCTAACTATCTAAATACTAGAAGAGATTCTCTCTCAGCATCATTGCACGGAATTGTCTGCTCCTGGCACTGAAAACCCACCTGATGTCCTGGAAAATGCCAATTCATGTCATTCCACCCCCACTCCCAGCCTAGGAGTCCCTGGATGCTCCCCTCCGGACCCAGGGGACAATGGAGAAATGGAGGTGATCTCCTTGCTGCCAGGAAGGGAGTGAAACTGCAGATCCCAGAAAAAGGAAGCAGCATGAGGACAAGTGGGTCTCTACTGCAGTGAGACCCTTGTTATTACAGCCACAGAAAAGTGCAATAAAAACATGTTAAGGATATCCAAATTGTAACTCATTAAATTACTGTGATGGATTACTGTCAAGGTGATGTACTCAACAGGGTACACTGTGCTTCAGCTAAAGGTAGAAACCTTATTTTCATGCTCTAATCCCTCCACCCACTTCTTCTATTATCACCAGGATTGATACCCCCTCAAGGAAAAAAAAGGTTCCCATGTGCAACTAGTTATATATGCTTAATAACTTGCACTTATTAAAGATAAAAAAGGATCAGAATTATAGGCTTAGCAAGGATTAGCAAGCCATAAGTGAGTATTTCTGCAACTACTACACTTTTTATAGCCCTGTCACACTCTGAGATAGAGTTGTATCATTATATGGAGTTATATAATCATAAAGAGTTATATCACTGAAAGCATTACAGCATTGTCCCAGACAGACTTGATTATCAGAGTCTGGCTCTATCAAGTGAAAAGGGGGAAAAAAATCTTAAAAAAAGCAACTTCAGGATCCTGCTGTGCCATTTCCTGATCCCATCTGTTAACAGCCCACGGTCCTGAGTTGTAGGGGGCTCGTTAACACAACTTTGCATCCTAATTCAACATCCATCATTATTCACTAGAACTTCCCCATCACTCCAGACATGACAAGCCTGGTACTTCACAGAGTCCAGATAACAGGTGAGAATCCCAGCCAAAAAAATTTCTAGGTTTACCCAAAGGCCATGGTTTTTTCTTCACTGATGATAGCAAAGGGAATAAAAACATTGCACAGCTAGGTGAAACTCCACTATTAACCAAAAATGCGGCTCTTTTTTTTTTTATTATTTTTCTATACTTAAACTTTCTGTTCAATAGAAACTACAGCACTCCTGGCTTCAAATGGTGTTAACATTTTAAGTGGCTTCATTCACCCTTCTAATAGTTAGGGACCAGAAAAATGGCTTCATTTTTTTCCTGACAAATAAACAGAAGATTATTACCACTGTGTGTCTTTGGAGGAATTGAAAGTCTTCAGATGTTTTTAAAAGGCCATTGGGTAAAGACAGAATAAAAGCTCAGCAAGCTGATAAAAGCATCCAACTGTGACCCGACAATGGTACAAACATTAAAAAAAAAAGATTCTTTGGGTTTTATTCGCTTGAAGAAAATACATAATAGGATCTTTCATATGCCTGCAATGGCCTTCCACCTCTGCTGTGCATGGCCTCAAGCCAGGACACCTGGGGACCTGGCCCTCTGCCACCACAGGTGGGACCTGCTGCTTGCCTCTGAATCCAGATCAGACAAATGCTCCTATTAGCAAAGAGGAGCAGGAGAAGGAAAGGACAGATCAGACAAACACAGCACAGCTCCTTCACCAGAAAATAAGGCACTGGCCCAGTGACCACCAAGTGCAGCGATCGCCTCCTGCCTCGCCACGAATTGTCACACCTCTTCTTGTTCTGGCCCCATCCCCAGCTCAACAGCCACTGGCTCAGGAGCTGGGGCACTATAAATCAAAACCAAACCAATAGAGGGTGTTCTCTCTATCCTCCAGACCTCCACAGCTGCCAGCAGCACCTTCACCCAGGAGGCAACACATCAACGAGGGGGCTGAGCCTTCCTTCCATTATCGTTTTCGCTGCTTCCGCTGGAGTTGCTGGGGGGGTTTGACACTTTTGACTGGTTAGACACTTTTTAAAGGAATTTTCCATTTACAAGGAACAGCTTTACAGTACTTTCTGGTCACTGTTACATTGCCACACATCATAGGTCTCCCACGCATCACCCAGCACTAATAGATTGGAGCACAAGTAACAAGAAAACAAGTCAGTGCAATCTTTAGCGTCGACTGCCTGTACCCTCTCAGAAAACAAGGGTTTTGATCTCTGTCACTGTATTTTATGAGAGGAAGGTGGCTTTTAAATATCCCTTTTCTCCAGTCTTGCTTACAGTCCAGAAAGTTTCACCAGCTTGCTGGTCTGCAGCAAATTTAAAGCCTCCTGGGTGAGCCCAGGAAAAATTTTCATTACTGTTACTGCCTCTGGCAAGCAAAGCTCCCTCCTCCTCCCTTCTTCCTCCTCCTCATCCTCCTCCTTTCAGCATTAACAGAACAAGTGGTGAGCACACAGGTGAGCAGAGACACACACCATCTGTCACAGTGTCCCAGACCTCTCTGACTCCCCCTGCCCACATGGGGCTTGGCCCCATGAAGTCAACTGCATTTTTTGCACTCAACAAACATGTTTTTAAGCCCAGATCAGGAAAAAAAAAATCCCACCTCACCCTGGCAATGTGAGACAATTTTTCATNTGTGAGACAACTGCTTCATTTGCCTGTCCTGTCTGCAGAAACCCCCCAAGCTGCTCAACACTTCTGGGCAAATCTGTATCCTCAGCACCACTCCCTTTCCCCCAAACCTGCTGTTCCCTGGCAAGATCCCCAGAAGATGCCAGATCTGGCCACTCCAACCAGGAATTTCCAGGAGTGGGGACACACAGACACTCTGCAGTGTAGATACAATCAGTGGCATGATTTAAATACCTCACAGAAGTGGGATACACTGAAGTATCACAACAAAGCAACACACCTTTGAACAGTGCAGGACGTTTTGGTATGGAGACATTATTGCATAATGGCATCAATATTTTATTCTTGCTGAATTTTTTATCTCAAATTTACTGCTCCCACAAGTAACACGCAGTAACTCATCTGCACCATAGTTATGTATTATGTATTGCATGGTCCTGGCAGGATTTCTTAAAAAATATCCTACTTTAAAAAAAAAAAAAAAATATCCCTTTCAATGGCAAATCCCAGCACTCCGCGGCAGTATTTTATCGAAACCCTTTTCCACAAGACTTTAAAATTTCTCCACTACATTATAACGTATATGTTTACCAATCTCATAATTCAAAAAGAAAGTGTCCTGGCAGCTTCTAAGCACGTTGTAATGTTATCTGCAGGGACAATGAATTATGTATCTCTCATAGCACCATGTCTGACACAAAAACACCATGATCCCGGTGCTGTGGGATCCCAGAGACCCGCGGGGTAATGCAACAGGGCTGTTTTCCCACCCCTGTAGTAAAGTGCTGCAAATATTTAAATATGTTTTCCTTATATCAAGGATGCAAAAGACAAGATTCAATTTATACAGAAGCGGAAGGAAAATCGGGTTGGTGGTTTGTAACGGTGAGGTTTGTTGGAGGCACAGATCAATGCTCTTCGATGCTCTAATCAAAGCACCCTGAGCAGATTCTTAACGCTCCTATTCTATGCTTTAAAGACACTTGGGAAACGCGGCTGCGCTGCCTCTGTGATGTTCTGTTTGAGTTTTGGGGAGTTTAAGGGCTTTTTAGACATAGAGCCAAACCTCTTTGGCTGCTGAGGGCAATATTTTGTGATGTCCACCATCAATACCTGGCATTTTAACTAATGGTGCCCTTCAGTGCAGAGAAGCAGCACACAAGTCTTGCATTTCACTGCTATTGCTCTTTCCCATAGGAACAGATATTCCTGTTCTGGATGCCACATGGGTTCTGCTCCTCCTCAGCCACAAGATGGGGAAGGGAAGAGCTCAGCCCCTGGGGCACATCCCTGCCTCCCTAGGGAAGGCAGCAGAGTTTGAATCTCTCCGGCTGAGAATCCAAAGGAGGCAACATCCATCACTTCTGCATTTGAGAGCCACCTTCAGCTCATTTTCTCTGTCGTGCTGCAGTCCAGCACTTCTCAGTGTGACTCAGTCCTGCGGGAAGTGGGGCAGAGCAGGGAAAAAGGAGGGATTTGGGAGCTGGTTTCATGTGAGATACATCTTGGTTCCCCCAAAAAGCATCAAATAGGAAACCTTAAAAAAGACTGGCTTTTTCCTTGATGAGCTCACACTGTATATTACATACACTGAGGCAAGGAGTCAGTCCCATGCCTTTAGATACACATAAAGTCCTTTTAATTAATTGGCATTTACCCTAAAAAAACTCAGATTATTTCTAGGCAGAAGAATTCCACATTATGGAGCTGAGAGTGAAATAAAGAACATGTGCAGGTTGCTAGCTAAATTGTAGAGGCAATAAAGTTTATGATGGCTGAGGAGGTATTCCTGTATCAGGATCTTATAATTTTATGGATAATACTCTCTAGACAAAAAAAAAATCATATTTAGTGTTAGCTGGGAGGAGAGTCTTTCATTTTAAGTCTGCCTTTATAAACTGACTTTTCAGTTATCCAAACACTTGTAGTAAGTGCTATCTAGATATTAAGAAATCACTTTAAACGCTGTTTGCATTCAAATGACACCAACTTTATCCTAAAGAAGATGGCTCAGAGCACACCAGCTCCAAGTGAGATATCAAGCCTTCCTCAAGCATGAAGAGAAAAACACAGTAAAGAATTAATCACCAGAAGGCAACTTCCAAGAGACGTGGATAATATCCTTCTTTATGTAAGCGTGCATTGTACACATGTAAACCTGACACAAGACATGTGTTTTGTGACTAAAGCAGAGGATGATGCTGCCAGATCCTCTGTTCCTTTCCCCACCAATTTCTCCTGCAAGGCTGCAGGCCTGGCCATGAGCTGTTCAGTGACAAGAGCATTCCAACAAAATCCTGCCCTGCAGCTGATAAGTAACAAGCACAATGCCCACTGCCACGCAGTCATCACTCCTGAACAGCAATAAATGACTCAAGCAAGCTGTTTCTTCCACATTTCACCTCCAAGAGGGAGAATGGGAAGAAATATCAGCATCTCATCACAAGGAGCTGGAATTATTTTTTCCTGAAAAGATCACACCTGCCCCATAACAGAAAGATCTCCCAAAACAGAACAGCATTCAAACGACTCAAAACTGTGTCATTTTTAGAAAGTGCCAGCTGTAGTGATGAAGAAGTGAATTACAAAGAAAAAGAAAGGCTTGTGACTCGAGAAAAACATTGCTAGGGAATTTCCACTCATGGTGATTTATCCTATTTTTTTTTAATAATTCAGGACACTGGCATTGAAACTCTGACAGGTCACGAAACATTTCCTCAGTTCAAGACACAGATCCCTGACATGACACATCGCTGTGACAGGTCCGAGCTCAAGCACTTATTTCTATCATTCACAAAAAATAAGAAAGTATTTCGTGTTTACCTTTTGTTGAATCATCTTCGATCGGTTGCTTGAATAAAGTGATATCCTTAAAAGTGCACAAGAACAAAACCACTTTTTCATGTTCATTTCTTATAGGTGCAATTTGCATGTAGAACCAAACTGGGGTTCCTGGAGCAGAGGAAAAAAGTGACATTGGTATGTGGTGTAGCACAAACTACCCCCAACCCAAAATATTTACACATTATTAAAACACACGTGTTGTTTAGGTGTGTATCTCAGTATTTCTGCATCTTCCAGAGTTTTTCATTTTACTTCCTCCAAGTAAAACAACATATTCCCATTTTTACAGCTTCATTAATCTAACTAGATGATAAACAGAGACAGGAAGCTATATAAAAATTCATTCTGAAATAAATACATTGTTCTTCCTCTCTTGCTCTTGTTTTTTCCCAGCAGGTCACACAAACTTAGGTCTGAAAGGTACAGAGGTGAGAAAAAAACGAGGTGGATGGCATCTTTAATTCTCTCTTTACATAATATGGAGCTATCAAATCCAGAAATGATGGACTACACTGTGAATTGCTCCAAATTTTATATTTAAGAGGACCTGAGTTGGACTCTCAGTGTCCTATCAGGACAAATGAGATTTGATTTCTTTTTTGTGTATCAGGTCACACCTCCTTATTGCCCTTGCCCAGTGCAGCACCCTCCCAGCACAGTTATCTCCACTTAACTTCTGAAATGAAACCAAGTGTTTTTCTAATCCTACCACCCATCAAACAAACAGCCAAAAACAGCCCTTGGTTTTGGGGTGGTCAGCTTGGCTTTTGGCAAATCCCTGCTTTTTGCAGAGGGCTCCTGAAGGTGCTCAGGAGCTAAAGCTGGCCTTCCAGGCTGACACACACATGCCAGTCCCCTACACACATGCAGGTGTGCTCCACGAGGGGTGAAACCCCAGAACACTTGGAGAATTTTCCTAGAAACGCCCTGTTCCCCTGCAGGGCTGTGAATGTCAGACATTCTCCATCCAGCAAAGCTCCGTGTCCCTCCCTCCCAAACCAGCACCTACACACGCTGCACCATAAATGCCTCCACAGCCAGATAATTACCTCTGGGACTTGATGTGCTTTCAGCCAGGTGACAGAATGGCTTTTCTCCTGAGCTGCCTGAGCGCTGACACATTGACACGAGCCTCTTGCACACTGTTATCCCACACGNGCCCCCCCCCCCCCCCCAAATCTCCTCTGAGGCACCAGGTCTGGGAGCTGTGCCAGGAACTGCAGCACAGATCCCAGAGGGCAGAGAAAACCATTTGGGCTAGGACTGCCGTGGGGAAGATTGAAACCCACGAGAGTTTATTGAAGTTCAACCGGGATTAAACCAGTAACTCACTACCAGTAAACTGGAGAAGTGGGAGAGATGTGGGACTGCTTTCTGTGGTAATTCCAAAGCCATTATGCTGATTACTTGATGATCTTAATTCCCAGTTGCTAACCCAAGACAAAAGGCTTCTCATAAGTACTAAAACAGTGCTGCAGCTTTCTGGAGAAGTAACTTGCACTGACACCTGGGAATCCTTTGAGATGAAAGCAAGTAGGCAAAACACCCTGTACAAGGGTGATGACAAAAATCAAAGACAGAGGCAAGGTGGCTACTGCTGTGGAAGCAGCAAAATGAGGAAAAGCAGGTCAAGGGATTTCCTGAGTCTTACCATATATAGAGAGAGGCATGCATAGACATATATACACATATNTATATGTATATACAGGCATGCCTAATGTGGTTAGTGAATAGTTGTCTGGGCAGAGGTAAGGACTAAATAGTAAGGGAGTGCAGCAAAGCAGAAGAGAGGTGTAGCAAGCTTTCTTGAAGCTGGAACCTGCAAGCTGGGTTGGAACACCAAGGGGAGTGTGAAGGCAGCAGTCAAACAGATGCTGCTGGAGAGCATCAGCCCCTTAAAGATCATCTCCAACACAGCAGAGAAGGATGGGAAAACAACCTGATAACCTCAAAATCTCCCTCTGCCAGAAGCAAAAGGGAATGGGTAAAGGGAAAAAAAAACACAACCCACATTGTGCCCCATTATCAAAAATACACACCTGGACCTACAGTTTGAAAATGTGGGTGGGAGGGTGCTCTGAAGGCACTGCAAGCCTCATGTGGGTGACAAACACAAGTCCTTCCACAGAGTAACCACCTACACTCTGCAGAAGTGCATTCATACCAACAGATAACTAATCTTTATTTCCTTCTCTGCTCCAATTTTCCGCCTGGAGGATAAGCAGGCAGTGTCTTGAAGGACCATCTTCCACAAGGCTCAGAGAACGGCAGATGGAAGCAAAACCCTGAGCACAGCAGCTGCTGAGCTGGAGCCAAGAGGTGAGCCTGTTAGCATTAGTGAGAGGTTGAGGTTCTGGGCTTTGGGTGATGGAGAAGAAAGCTGACAACAGATGTTATGGAAGGGAAGTGACTCAAGCCCAAAGAGGAATACTGAGTAATTTTCCATAAAGTCCTTCTGTAATCCTGCATAATTTATGGAAAGTGTAGGCTTGGGGATCTGGGCAAAGGTGAAGATTTTATTAAGGCAACTGCAGCTCAATAAATCTCTGCAGCATCATCAAGCTCCAGCAGACAATCCACAACCCAAAGCAAAAGTGTCTGCCTTGTTACAGGAAAGTCACCAAGAGAAGATTTTCTCTTTTTACATAAATAAAATAAAAAGGAATTTAATTCAAGCCCATTCTAGACCAAGAGCTGCTCCAGCATTTACTAAGAGAAGCCAGGGTTGGGGAGAGCACAGAGTCTGTGGGATCCACTTTGGAAATCACATGGACACAGAGCATGGCAGTGCTGGGCACCACCACTGGCCAAGACACCCAACATGAGACTGTCCCAGGAAATTCCCCTGATGTGAGGGGGCATCCAGGTGACCTGCACAGGAAATGGGAAGAGAAGCAGAAAATCTGTGGAACAGACACATCCATATGCTTAGGAACCAAAAAGGGGTCATTTAGAGGGCACCCCTGGGCACCTGCAGGAACAGCTGGACTTCAGAGCTGCTCTGGCTTCTCCCTTTAATTAACATTTTGGCTAAAATGCCTTGATGCAGGCAGAACTGGAGAACTCTTCAGGCATTTCCTGCTATTTTAGTGCACACACAGGAAGATTTAGTCTAAAAAGGGAAAACAGAGGTAAAGCATAAGAGGAGGTGTCCAGGATGCTCCCTTCAATGTCATGAAAAGTTCAAGTGAGTTTGCTGTGAAATGGGGCAGTCAGGCACAGGGAGCTCTTTCCTGAGGCACAATATTCCCTTCCCTCAGCCACAGCATGCAGGGGAAAGCTCTGGCAATACCATGGCAGCATCAAAGCCCACCCAGGGGAAGCATGGTCTCAGATTCTGGGCTCCAGGCAGGTGAACCAGGGGGAAAGATCCCCATCCCCACAGTACCTGCACCCTGTACAGGGCACTGAGAGCTAAACTGAGGAGAATATTTCCATCAGGATTGGTCCTGGACGGCTCTTGGCCACCAATCCACTCAGCTGGACTAATTCTGTGCAGAGCAGAGGACCAGCTTTTCTGAAGCATGTTTAATCAGAGTTTTGGCTCTCTGTCCTGGGAAGATGGTCTGTGCTAGTGAAGGAGGCAGTTCATTTCCATTGACAACAACAGGAATTGCAACCATCAGCTCAGCAGATCTGTCCACCATGCACAAGTCCAGCATGAGGCCACACAACAGCATGGGCTGTGTTGACAATGTGCTCTAAGGTCAACAAGCCAGTACTGCCCAGGACAAAAAATGTGACTGGAACGGCTCGTGGGTAAGACAAAACAAAGACAATCTCCAGTTCTGGCAATTTCCTGCCAACCCAATGTCGCCAAGAAGAAGGAACACAGGCCCTGAATCTCATTAAGCTGTGGAAGTCCCTGGTTTTCTAACTAATCCCTGGGCTATGTGCCAGGCCTAGTACTCTCCCCAGAGCTTGTCTGTGTTGGTTTACAACCACGGAGGCATCTCGACACCGCCGGGAGCAGCCACTCACGGCAGCCAGGGCCTGGGTTCTCACTTGTGGAGACATGGGGGAGTTTCCTGAGGGATGTGGGGGAACCTCATTCTGCATTTCTTTTCACTTTACCCAGTCAGTTTCCCTGCAGGGAAACAATCCTCAAAACTAAGTTTATTTTTGAAGGAAGGAGTCAGACTAGAGACAGCAGGGAACAACTACTATTCTTGGCAATCTCAATGCTTGGCCTGAAAGGAGGGTTCTCTTCCTGAGCTGTGCAAACCAAAATACCTGTTTCCTCTCCAAATCTTGCCCCACATTTACCCATATGTCAAAATGAAAATTTCTTTCAGTCTATTACATGCTTTAAATATGCTTTTTTCACTCCCAGCGCCACATACAAATATGTACATACTGTTTTTCTTGTAGAGGAGGATTTCAAAGCAGTTTGACTCATAGTTGTCGAAAGTCTGTCTGACTTTTTCAATGGTCTTCTTGTCTGTCAGTTCACCATACATAAAACTGAAAAAAAAAAAAATTCTCTTTTTTCTAGAGAAGCAACAACATTGTTACAGTCACCTTAAATAGCAAAAGCATTGAGGATACTACGAACTGTCATTTACCAAGGTTTAATTATGATTTACACTCCATTTAAATATTTAGAGTGTCACAAGGACACCTACAGTAGCGAGTAACCATGACCACCTTCTTACTGTAAATGACTGCAAATAAATCCAACATAATGCTTCATTAAGTGCTTTACTGAGTATATCTTTAAGGATGTATGGTTAGAAAAAGAGCTGACAGCCTATGAAACCATTATCACCACAGCTGCAGGCCATGGCAGTATTTCTGTCAAAACAAGAGAAAATTGAACAAAACCTCCAAAATCTCCCAAATTTTGTGCAATCCTCCTGAAAATCCTTCTGGAGGAGGGATGTAAGCTACTACAGGTAAAGGCTGTTGGCTGAACTGATGGCTGCAAATCTAATCTTGTCAGGACGCATCCGGGACAATAAAATAATTGGAATTCTTTTACTAAATACCGATACAAATAGAGGTAGGATTTAAATAGTGAGGAGCAATGACTGCAATGTGTAGCTATGTCTGCACTACTACCAAACAATCAATTTCATCCTCATTTTCCTTACTGTATACTGCATTTCTTTAATAGTTCAGTGGAAAATACTAAAAAGCTTTTGGAGACTCATCCCTCTCCAGGCTGAGAATACAAAAAATTAATTTTAACTCTGCTATTTCTTGCCACTTAACCATCTCATCTTTGCATTCTTTTCCAGGTCAGACCTCCAGGTGGTGTAAGCAAACCCAACCCCCTGACCTTACTTTTGACATCCTTTGTAAGGAAACAGCCAGGCTTTTATTGTCATTCTCCCCTGGATTAAAAATAAGTGAAGGCTGCTCTGTGCAAATTCCCAATTACAGAACTGAAAGAAAATGGAACATCAGATAAAAGCTTTCAGACACTTGGATGAATATACTTTTAATTGATCAGACTTTCATCCCCCCCCCTCCATTCTTAGTTCACAAACAGTTTGAGCTTCAGCTGAAACCTCCAGCACAAAACCCTGAGAATATGAAAGGCAAAAGCTATCAGTGCCTCTGTGGTTTCAGTGCAGCTTCTCTTATTGATCAACAGACCTCCAAAGGTTCAATAAACATTTATTTTATGTCTACTGCTCTGAAAGAAACAATAAAACAACACAGTGGTTAGAGGCTCAGCAAGCATTAAAGTACTCAGTGAAGGCCAGACCATGAATCTTTTCTCCCCACAGCCAGCCCAGGGAGGCAGTGGAGCTGCTCCCACAACAAGGTGGTGCCTGGTCTGGGTGACGGAGGCATCAGAGTGGCTGCAACATCTGAGTGTCACTACAGCTGTCTCTTCACTGGGAACACAGGCACAGACATTGATCACATTTGGTATTTGGAAAAGCATCACTGAAAGGGTGGTCAGACACTGGAACAGGCTGCCCAGGAATGCTGTGGAATCACCACCCCTGGAATTGTTCAGAAAACACAAGGATGTGGCACTTGGGAACTCGGTTCCAAGTGGTGAAGGTGGCACAGCTGGGGCAGTGGCTAGTCCCCATGATCTCAGAGGTCTTTCCCAACCCAAATGGTTCTGTGAGTCTCTAAATGGCAAAAACTGTCACCTTTGGGACAGCAAAGGAGATGCCACCACAGCAGCTGACAGCAGGAAATGCTTTTACCCGGGCACGAGGCTCCATTAGTGTCCTGATTATCATTAACACACACAGCTGTCTCAAGGACGTGCAGACCACAGCCCACTGCTCATTTTCAAATGACCTGCCTTTCTCTCCCCATTTCACCTGATAACCTTTTATACACTTATACATGAGATGACAACAAAAAGAGCTTGATTTTTAGGGTGTTTCTAAATCGATGCCTTTTTTAATGCTCTGATGCATCTCTTTTTTTGTTTTCTTGAGACTCATAACAATGTTTCTCATAGTCCTGAAGGAAAAAATAGCAAGAATTTGTTGAAGTGCTTGATTTTACATGACTTACAATGCAGAAAGTCATCATTAATTAGTGTTAAAATGACAAATCCCGCTTGATGATGAGAGGTGGACGATACCAGTTAGTGCTGCAGAACATGATCAATCAACTTTATGTTTTAAATTACAGGCAGCTTATTGTTGCAGTAAACCTGTAATGCTTAAATCTCCTATTATATTCACACATAAAGAGACATTTTAAAGGCTTCTGGAACAATAAAAACATTTTTCAGAAGGCAATTTTTAACAGCACCAAAGGAACCTCAGAGCCTTTCACTGCATAAGTTATATAAGATTTTTTCTTATCACAAGTTTAATTTAATTTAGCCTGTCCTATTTTGTACACATGGAGGGACTCCTACTTCTTTAGTCAATCAATGTCTTTTTCTGCCTTTTTTTTTGTTGTTGTTATTTAGTACTTGTCAAATGCCTTCAGTGCAAACTGTACAAGGCATAAATATCAAAACCACTCTGCTACTGGGAATCTTACTACATAGAAAACACACTTATCAAAGAGAAGCAAGACTTGCTGAAATGCACAGAAAGAGGCAGAATCTTAAATACTTTCTCCACCTCTGAAACAGACCAGTTGTCATTTAGGATGCCTGGGCTCCCACCTCCCTCTTAAAGCATCTCTTGGCACAGAAAAGCCTCGTCTGAAGTTTCAAATTGTGCTCCTCTGTCCTCTGCCAGGATGCAGAGCAGCAGCATCAGAGCAGGGCTGTGTTTGCAGGGCAGTAACAGCTGTTTGAGAGAAATTATCCGGGACAGAGGAAAAGTCAAGCACAGAAGGCATCCAACCCTACACCAAATTTACAGCTGTCTTCAGCCAAAAGCATAAGGGCATCAATTACAAGAGACAAACATCCACCCAGGAGGAACAGCAAACACAGATACACATCAATAGCATCAAAACCCTGCAAGGTGAAGAGCAGACATCATTTCTGAGGTGCAGCTTTGTGAATCCCACAGGCATCCTTAGTGGGGCTTCCTTGCACTGCAAGCACACACAAAAATAAGGCCACAGGGGTGCCATCCCAGCACCAAATCTGACCTTTTTCAAGTCCAGCTGTACCCACCATGCCTAATCCCATCTCTTGAGCACAGTGGGAATTTCACCACTGGCTTCACTAGAGGCAGGATTTCCCTTGCAGAGTGTTTTTTAATCCCACTTGTCAGGGCAGTAAATCAAGACAAGGCAGAGCAGAGATGCTGACCAAGTGTTCCAATGGGAACAGTGGCTGTGAAAATCTCATGTGCAAGGAAAGGCAAAGCAAAGCCTGGAGTGAATGCCAAGTGTCAAATGCCAGGGTAGATCCATTAAAGGATGCCTGTTCTTCCAAAGGCACGATGAAATCACACAGTTTAGCTGATAAGCAGCAATATTTAGAAAACACTGATATAACTTGCAACATTAAACTGCATTTCAGTGTTTTATAACTTTATTCTTTCAATGTGGCCATGAAGACACACAGGATCATGTCTGTGGACAACTGGGCATGACACCAGTGATTTTCCTGGATGCTGGCTGACCTACTGATACACCTCCAGGCAGGGCTTTCTTTTGGTTAAATGGAGGTTAGAGGAGTCTCAGTCACACATGTCCCGTTCCTCCTGGACTGTCAGCTCATTTTCACAGCAGATGAAAGTTCTTCCACCTACAAATTCTATGCATTTTGGCACTCACTTATACCAACTATTCTATATATCAGCCCAAGCTACACATGCAATTTTGAGTGCCACGTGAGCTCGGAAAGAACACATACCAACTCCCATCACCGAGTATAGCCTGACTTCTATGTACAATGTGCTTTTTATATAGTGCCTGTGAAACTAAGGAGACTGGCACTCATACTGAAGGATTTCTAAGTGATTTTCCTGCCAGCAGGCATATTGTTGCTGATTAAAAAGATGAGAGAGGTGCAAAATCAAAGGAATTACCAGCCTGTCACAGGACTAACTCGTTCCCTGAGCTGGAACAAAAATCACTCACACCTCCAGCTGATCCACCCCTCCCTGTGATCTCTATCAGGCAAGACCAGCTGAGTCTTAAAACCACAGAATTATTTAGGTTAGGAAAGACCTTTAAGATCATCAAATCCAACTGCTAACCCAACATGGCCGAGTCCATCACTAAACCATGTCCATGAGTGCCACAGCTACACGGCATATGAACAGTCTCTGTGTAGGGGATGGGGTGGGAAAGAGAATATAGTGAATTCTCACTGGACTACCAGGAGAAAAGTATGGCTGAAAGGTGATTTTGCAACACTTATAGCCTGAGGCAAATTGACCAAACATTAAATTGTCCTTTATCACACTCATCATCAGTAATAAAAACAACCCGAATCAGGGACTAGATTTAGATCATTTGTATATTTAATTTGGTTGGATTTTTGGCATTGAAAAGCAGACCCTTGCAAAACATGCAATTAGGAGGTGGCACCACAGCACTCTTAGCCCAAAGCACTTGTCTTAGAGCAGTAAAACAAACCCTACCTATAAAGCAAATTTTACATATAATGTAACACAATCTGGGCACAATATAGCAAAACTGGACTGGGAGCCTGACTCAGAAAATACAGTAAAAAAGAGCCTCAGATATTAAAAAAACCTCCAATGACATTCTGCTGAATAGTCTAAGCAGACACCATTGGCCTTTAAGACCAATCATCTCCATATCTCATCGGAGAGCAGCTCCAACTGTTCTGAGAGGCTGCATGTTCCACATTATCTACGCTGCAAATCTGTCCAGTTCTCACTTAATCCGAAATCTGTCCAGCTCTCACAGGTCTGGAATGTCTCCTAACAACTTAGAAACATCACTCTGCACACATAACTCATAGAATCTCTCAATGGTTTGGGTTGGAAGGGACCGTACAGATCATCTCATTCCAACCGCCTGCCATGGGCAGGGATACCTTCCACCAGATCAGTTTGCTCAAAGCCCCATCCAACCTGTCCAAGAGCCAGACACAACAGTGCTGGTCATGCTTTGAGTGTAGAAAGGGCTCCCTTCAAAATCCAGAGGTGGGTGCCTAGACTATAGATGAAAGAAAAAAAAAAATCTTTGCTACCAATTCCATTTTCCACTTTATTCCTCTTCAATTTATACAATTCACCTCAAAGACCTGTTTGAATGTGCTCAAAACAGAATTTTTATAAATGGTAACAGGAGATTATCACAATAAGCACCCAGATGGAACAAACCTTTTGGTCTCCTCCATATTTGAAGCACATACACATCATTATCAGACAGCTATGGCTAAACCTTCTCTTCCTCAACAATTTCCTACAATCCTATTCGGTATTTGTAATTATTTTAATGTGCACAGGCTATAAAAGCACTGGCTCACAGCAAACACGGACAATTCAATAGAGAGGATGGCAGAGAGCAAAGGGAAAAGTGTGTATGTATCTCCAGAGCAGCTGTGATCAGGCTGTTCCCTTCAGCCCCACAGAGTGTATTGACTCTGTTGCTACTGTGTGAATGAATATTTCATTTCAATAGCATGTGCCCATCTCCTGCCTCTTGCCCCTGAGAGGACATTTGGCTGCACAGAATAATCCCAGGTCTTGCTTCCTCCTCTTCCCTGCAGAGGAGAGCAGTGACCACACACCAGCATGTGTTGCTTTCTGGAGAAAGCAGTGGCTGCCATCCAGGGACAGGCTCGCTGCTCACCCTGCTCCTGCCAGCTGAAACACCAGCTGATCACCAGTGCATGGCAGCATCACCTCCCAGAAATTATCACTGTAAGTCACAGAATCACAGAATGGTTTGGGTTGAAAGGGACCTTAAAGATCCAAACCCCCTGCCATGGGCAGGGACACCTTCTACCAGACCAGGCTGCTCTGAGCTCCATCCAGCCTGGCCTTGAACACTTCCAGATATTCCATCCTCTGTCCCCAGTGCCTGGAACTGGTCACTCCCTGAAGACAGAAAGGGAAAACGTACACAAACTTGTATCTGAGCTCTCTCTTCTTGCCTCTGTGCCTCATTTGCTTTGCTCACACACACATTCACACACATCAGGGAGCCAGTCCTTCCCCAAAAGCATCTCTTTCTAAAGGATGCAGCAGGCAAGGCTCAAATGCACAGGCAGCCACAAATCACAGCTGCTTGCTCCTGAAAGACCACCAATAAAAGAAAAAAGCCATAAAGCTGCAATGCTTAGAGTAAATATATCAGCAGCCTAATCACTCTCTCGGGAATAAAGATGCACTTTGTGCATTACTGGGCTCTGTGTATGCTTAATAAAA
Source organism: Cyanoderma ruficeps (assembly GCA_008694505.1). Taxonomy (NCBI): domain Eukaryota; kingdom Metazoa; phylum Chordata; class Aves; order Passeriformes; family Timaliidae; genus Cyanoderma; species Cyanoderma ruficeps. Next base: position 46,005,461 of record VZDJ01007753.1, on the reverse strand, counting down.
GGGGCCAGCATGGGCTACAGAAGAGCCCCTGCCTCATGGCATGGTAACAGCAGAACTCAGAACAATTTAGCAAAAGTGCCTGTGAACTATATTACCTAAAACCCCACTCTCTTTACTGGACCATTAGCTAGAGTATATTCTCACCAATACTAGCCGGGATAAATTTCAAGGTGCTTTACCATATTCTAAGTTGCTGGTTTCATTTAAGGCCTGTTTTAAGACTTCAACATCTGCAAAACAATGCCTTTCTTACCTCAATCCTTTCTCCCAAAATGTTGCAGCAACCCTCTTATTAGAGGGTAGAAATGAGCTGAGACACAGATTTCTTATTTATCACAGCATGAAAAGGGTTCTGGTTTATTATTCCTCTTTACAGCTCAGCCATCCTGACTCCAACCATTCACTGACTCTGGCTGCAGCAAGCTCCTGCTGGAGGTTTCCCTTGAAGCCTCTGACTGCTGGTTATTTCCTGCTGAACACTGACTGCAGGGATCAGTTTGCAGACTGTGACTGCAGGCTTTTACCCAGCTAGACTGTGGCTGCAGGTTCCAACAGCAGGCTCTAACTGCAGACCCAGACTGACCTCACAGCAGTGATTCTCTCTCCCCAGGATCCTTCTTCTTCATCCTCTCCCATTCATGATCCTCTCCTCACCAGCTAACCCACTCCCTTTTATCACACCTATCTTTATTGGATATAGCTGTTACTTGTCAGGGGTAATGTCACCTGCATTCCTTTCTCCTGCACCCAAAACCTCACCATTCTTCCCAGCAGATTAAAAGTTTTCAAGTGTACCAAGTGGCAGCAAAAAGGGAATGGGCTTACCTGCAAGTGCTGCTCTTCTGCATGACGTCAGCTCGGTGGTATCCAGAGAGTTTACAAAATCCGTCATTACTATAAACTACGGGCCAGTCCACAATCTGGGCGTTTCCCAACAAAAAACTGGATTCTGAAAGGACAAAGAGCAAAAGAGAGGAAGGGCTGTTGTCAGTGGCAGAGTGCAATGAAATCCTCCTTGTGTTACACAGCAGATGCAGTTGTTTGTGACAGTAACTTCTACCTTGACGTTTCGGAGGGAAATCCAAATGCACATCTGAAAAGAATCTGCGATAAAACAGGATAACTCCTGGTAATGCAAGTAGCTTCCTACACCACAAAAGCCCCAGTGCTTTAACAATTTAGAAAGCATACATTTATTCACAACATCTGGGCAAGATAGCATGTTTCGGTTTTGTTTTATACATCTCTTGAAAGCAACATTAAAATAATGTGCAAACTGAGTTTTAAATGCTGAATTGTATGCCTGCCCAAAGCTGATAGTGAACTCTTTTGCTTGAGAGAAGTAATTTTTTCCTCCTGGCAGGTCTGAGTCTGTTTTGCAAGACATAGCCAGGATCCCTGGGATGAGGGACAGAGTGCCAGGTGACACTGGGGAAAGCAGATGTTTTAAAATTGTAGCCCATGGTAATCTTCAGTGTTTTCTTTATTTTTACTCTTAGCTTTCAATTTCATTTTGACTATAGGTGTAGAACAATATGGTCCCATTCACTAGAGCTAAAAAGCTATTAAAATGTAACTATTAACAATCATCGCTGCATAAAAATTAATGCGATCCTTTTAGCAGTTCCTGTGGGGAAGAAAAGAGATATTTTTACAAATTTTCCTCATAATAGCCAAAGAATGGTTATGACAACAACAGACATTTACTCAGGTGTGCATACTGATTTTAACACAAAAGTGTCACTGAGTTTGCATGAGCTACACATGCCCTACTCAGAGTGTTTATAACCGTGACTGGATTGTACATTCTGCAAAATATTACTCTATTGAATACAGAACATGTACCAAAAAATAGTATTTCTATCTTTTTTTTCTTTATAAGCATGAATTTTGAAAAAAATAATCTGGAGATTATTGGATTTTCTACAGAAAAACAGATTTTAAAATATTTGAAAGCCACCCAGTGGGAGAAATAGAAGTTTAGATTTTGTGAAATCTAGCACTTTAACGCTCAAGGCATTTATTTGGATCCATCACAAATATCCTTTAAGCCTGAACGTCAACTTTAAAAATTTGCTTTCCTGCCCACAGGAAGATGCCCTTGCTACAAACAGCGGGAGACACAGAGTAAAGCCTGAGCATTACACAAAATACCCCTGGATTCCACCAGCCCCTTTCTGCTGGGACATCCTAAACCCCTGGGGACCAAAGGGTTTGCTGGAGCTCATCCCACTCTACTGGCATTCCCCCCACACCTGCATCTCCACTGATGTCTGAAGGTTTTTTATCTTTTTACATATTTTCATATATTCATAGCCTTGTAGATTTTTAATACACAGTTGTATACTTTCTAGTACTTCTCCTGCCCTTTCCCACAGTAAGCTAACCCATTTCTAACACTTTCTTGAAATTCTGTTTAATCTTATACTTAAGGAGAGAAATTCTGATAAGGACATTTTGTTTTCCCCCAGAACTTAACAGATATAACAATAAAATAGGGCAAAGAAGCCCCGGGACCAACTCCAAAGGGCTGACCCAAGGGTGGGTTTACTGGGGTAACTGATTTCCTATTGGATGTACTGGCTAGGTGTACTAATTAATTAACCTTATAAAAATTGTGAAAATCCTTTTTTCCGGTGTGCACAGAGCTGTATTTGTGCACTTGAAAGCTTTCATTAAAGATTTATTTTTTATCTTACCACTTCAACACTGTTGGAAGGTTTTTTTCCTTTTGTCATTAGGCAGCACCTCCAGTTTGGAAAAGGAGAGACACCCCCAACCCCCAAACCTTGGCTCTCCCTATGCCTGCCACCCCATCACCACCACACTCCAGAAGCTGGAGATGCTGGGAGCATGAGCAATTCTGAATTTCCCATCCCAGAGAGAAACAACACAAGGTCGCAAGTTAAATTTGGAAAGATTGTCTTTATAGAACCATCTCTGGCCGAAATTCTGCTCACACATCTCGACACCAAGGGCACAGCCTGGTGATGATGCACTCAGGGATGCTCTGCACATCCCTGAGCTCTCCAGAGAGCCACAATCCAAAAGCAGATAACCCTCCTGCAAAGCCTCCCATCCACAGACATGAACTCAATTGTGTATTCCCACCATGTCACTGCTTCAGGACACACAGCAGAAGATACGTGGTGCAGCCAGATTAAATAGCATTTAATGGTTGTCTTCTATGGATCTAACACTTCTTTGCATCTGAGGGTCTCAAAATATTTGATAAGGCACCCACCAAACTGATCAAATCCACAAGAAATTTGGGAGGAGACAAAATGTAAAGCCAAGTTATTGAAAAATTGTTGTGGGCTTGTTTTTCTTTTAAATCCCACAAAATTTGAGGTTAAAAAGACACTAGAAACATCTTGGTAGATATTAGCATTTTTGATTTTTAAGGCTAGATCAGATCCATAATATTCATATTAGAAACTTGATCAGATATTAGAAAGTGTTTTCTTTTGTCCCCTTGAATTTTCCTTTACTTAATTGACTCCTTTTTTTTACCCTTGTCTCCTAAGCAAACAAAGCTCCTTCATCGATTCTTAGCACAGGAATACGAATCATAGAATTTTTTTGTTGGAAACGACCTCCAAGATGACTGAGCCCAGCTGCAAACCCAGCACTGTCAGGTCCAATATCTGTGTGTGTGTGTCTAATTCCAGTCAAAGGAAAATCTTGAATCAATGTTTGCCTCTTGTTAGAGACCAAGAAATCCAACTGCAGGCACAAAGCCACAGGAATCCACGTTTCATTAATGCTGCTGCTCACTGAGCAACTTGATAAAACGGAAGGAAGAACAGGTCAGTGTCTGACCCTCCAGTTTTATTGGGTTCCCAAATCTCAGTATTCACAGAATTCTCTGTATTTAACCTGCCTTATATTTTATCAGGAGTCATTATTTTCTTCAACCAAGACACAGTTAATTCCTCCCTATTTTTATCTAAATCATAACTCCAGGCAGATTTAATTCTACATGAGCCAGTCCTTACCCAGCTGGAAAAACCCAAACTGTGTACTGGGTGACAGGACACTTTGAGAGAATCTCTCTGGTTTTGACCATAATTTTATATATTCATGTTATCACCACTGACTACTCATTGAAAGTCCATTTCTGCAGTTCCCTCCAATGAGGATGGATCCACAGCCAGTTCTGGACTAAATCCACCTGCATGCCTGACTTTTGTATTCCTACAGTTCAGATTCATGATTTCTTGGCCAAGAAAGGTCACCAAGTTGTGGTTTTGATCATGATTTCCACGAGTCTATGGCAAATTCCACTCTGTCCAATTTCCAGCTGGCTGCCTGAACCAGGTGTAAGACATAAGGGCTGGAAAAAACCTCATTTTACCTCCATCTCCAGTTGCCAAAGGGCAGCCAAGAATGGAGGTGTTCAGACTCCCTTCATTGGAGAGGCAACCTCTCCTTCTCTTCTCAAGTCTTCAACAGATAAAAGGGGTGTTTTGTTCCTTCTTCAGAAGAACTAGAAAAGGAGCCAGCAAAAGGTCTGGAAATGGCAGGAGGATGGGCATGGCAAGGACATCAGCACTAGGATCGCCATAGTCATATTCCTGTCAGATCCAATAGACAAGAACTATATTCTGCAAGCAAGTCTTTTGAAAGAATATGTTCTGTTGGTGGAGGTATTCTCAAAAACAAGTGTTTCTTAAGAGAGTTTAGTTACTAATAACTGGGCATCACTGAATCCAGCCACTACACCTACACCAGAACATGAATTTAATTTATAATTATGTCACAACTTCACGGAAAGATCACAACAGGGATTGCCAAGGACAGCCAAAGTTATGAGTGGCAGGGCATAAACACAGCTGACGTCAGCTGTAAGGTGCTGTAAACTAAAACTTGTGCCATATCTGTGCTGTGGCCCAGAAAGGAAAATCTCTCTCTGTGAAACTCCCAATCTCACAAGTATTTTTCTACAGAAGCTGGGAACTTCCCCACTGGTCAGCGAGACACTGGTCACTGCTGAAACCAGGACAGGAACTCGGACAGACTCTGGTCTGATCCAGCATATAGTGAGACTCCAGGAAATTGGGATCCAGATGCGTGGTATCTCGTGCTCTGAAACACTTTAATTTCAAAACTCACACAATGATTATTCCAAAATCTCTGGTGATGTGTTCATCCTTCTCGGATTTCTCCGATGCACTGAAAGTGCAAGTTCACTTCCCGTTTCCTTACAGATAAAGGTCAATTTTTATTATTTCTAAGCTTGTCTTGATGTCTTTGCCTCCAACAACCATCTTCTCCACCCATTGCCCTTCCTGATGCTCTGCAGGGAACCCAAATCACAGCTCTGTAGGTTGTGCATGCTCCTTGACACCTCTAAACACCAGTGTCTGTCTGTAAGGAAAGCAGAGTCTGCCAGCAGAATCTTCCGTCTCAGGGTTGCCAGATTCCTCTCAGGAAAGGCAGCAGGCTTTTTATTAGCTAACATACCTCTCCTGTTTACAAGGTTTAATGCTGATGGCAAGGAAACAGGGTGTTAGAGGCATACAGTCAGCAAAACTTCAGGTTGGAAAACACAGTTGAGGAAAACAATTTTTTAAAAGGCACTGCATTTGCTGTTGCCATGCTTCTATATTGTAGAAAGGGTCTTTTGTAAAAGGCAGTCTATGCTGTAGAGCAGCAAGCCTTTAATCTTGTTCTATCCTGCAGTAGCTAGCACTTAACACAGAGCTGAGCCTTGTGTTTGTTATTAAAACTAAATAAAAAGACCACAGTGTGCAAGCAATTTTTTTAACTAACAAAATGCCTAAAGCTGTGTAAAATTCATGTTATGTAATGACAGGAGAGCAAGAACAGCTAAATCATTCCAGGAGATATGCTTAACCAAGTGAGAAACACTGTCTCTAATCATCTTTTCTAAATAACGCTTGGGTACCACTTGCAACCAAAATTGTTTAAATCACCATTTTTGAGAATTCCTTCTCTTCTCAAGGAAACTGGCAACTGACCTTTTTTAGAAAGACTGAAAAGATTTTCTAAAGAAAATAAAGTAGCAGCAGAACACAAACAACAATGATGATTATAATAAGAAAAAGGAGCAGCGTTTCCACCTAGGAACAAATTCCTACCTCTATCAACTTTACACAGAGCTGTCCTTCAGAACTTCCACCCTTCCACTGCACAGCAAAGGCAGCTCAGACCCCCTGGAGCTGGGACTTATCTAGAATTTGCCCTTTTTTTGTTAAAATAAAAGCCCCAAGGCATTTCAACTGCTCTCAGTTGATTCTCCACACAGGGTCAGCATATTCCTGCAGACTTGTTTAGAGCATCTTGGAAAACTGGTGGTGCTCCTCTGTGGGTGTACTCAGGAGGGGTGCACTAAAAAAGTTCTCTTTTTTAATTTCCTTAACTTTCCTGAGTGGGTCTTAGCCCTAACAATACCCAGCGTTGTCTGTGGTGACTCCAACCAAGTGTCCAAAATGTGCTGCATCCCCATGGAATACAGAGGAAAATCCTGTTGGAGGGCACAGACCTCTGAAATCTGCCTCAACAGGCACCAACATCCCTCCAGCTCTGGGGCTGGCTGCAGACAAACCTCTGCTCTTGAAGCAGCAACCTCCACCAGCACTTTGTACTCCTGTCTGTGAAACCACTGTGCTGTTTTCTAACAAAGCTATAATTTCCCCAGCGTCTTCAAAGCATGCAAAGCATCAGTGTCATCCAATTTACCCAGTACATTAAGCGTTGCTTGCCTGAAAAAAAAAAAAAACTCTCAAAGGACTGAGTCTTTACGTCACCTTTCTGTGCCAGTGTTGTCTTTATTTAATACTTGTATCATGAAGATGCAGCGAGGGCTAAACCCAGAGCAAGGTGTCGTCACACTGACTGTGCTGAAATTATCCACTCCCTGCCCCAAAAACACGTTCCTCAAATGAAACAGAAGATGAATAATCCAGCACCGGCTGAAAGATTAAATCCACATGTAAGCCACTCAGCTGGGAACACAGCAGCTTTCAGCAATTTAGCAAGCGAGATCAAGAAGAAAAATTAAGAGTCTGCCTGAAATTTACCTCCTCGAAACTTAAAAAATTAACTGCAATCATTTGGGATGTGGAAGCCCATGAACAGCCCCTGCCTTTACTGTGGCACATCACTGACCCCAGGAAGAGCTCTGAGGCAATAAGGAGATGAGAGCATCTCTATGAGTTACCTGAAAAATGACATTGCCTACAATTCTGATCACAGTTTCAGCCTCACACATCCATTTATCGTGGATTTAAGCTAACCCTCACCTATCCCAGTTATCATCTAAATGCCACTGCTGAATCTGCTCTCTATTAAAATTATGCAGAACACAACATAGATGTACTGAGACTGAATTTAAACTGGAGCACACTGTAGGTCTCACTCAAGACACACAGGCACCCTCAGGGAGAACCAGAATCCAGACTTCCAGCTTTATACAAGTGAGAGTGCTGCCTTCACATTCCCAGAGGAGAAAATTGTGGTAACAAGAGCTCTTCAGACACGGGGCTCCTCTTGCAAACACTGAGCCCGCAGCGAGTCCTGGCTGCAGTTCCACAGAGCCTGGCAGCTTCTCAAAAAAACCTGTTTGGGCAGAAAATCGGCTGCATCCTCCGTGCTCTCCTCTCTGTGCCAGTGGCTGAAGCAAAGCTTCCAACAGGACTGATCCCAGAACCCTCCCGGGTGTGGAGTCAGGCCCTGGCCACTTGGGATACCCAGGGTTTAGCAGTTACAATAGCCAGTCCCCTGAGTGTGCTGATTAAACAAGTATTGTCCAATTTTTTTTATCTGAAAAGCAGATTATTAGAGCACCAACTCCAAAATCTTCTATTATTTAATGTTATCAAATCAGAAAATCCTATTTCCTTCAGCTATCCAAGAGCATAACTTAAAATCCCAGTTCACCACCAGACAGCACGCTGTAAAACAGGCTAATTAAATGTATTTCCACTTCCTGACATCATTCTTTGGCTGTATACTCCTTCCAACTGCAATAAGAAAACCTGAATGTTTCCTCAAAAAAAATCAATTTAATTTTTTTCCTTCTCTCAGGTTTCACGTTAACCTGGGAATGCAGCAACTCTCGCAGTGACCTCTTGTGGCAAGGGCTCAGCAGCGCTCAAAATTCCTCCAAAAGGAGAGGATGGATGCCTCTCCCACCAACCACAGAACGAAAGAGAAGAAAAAAAATAAGAAGAAAATTAAATACAATAATAAAA
>VZDJ01007753.1:45953694-45996984 GCA_008694505.1 Cyanoderma ruficeps | reverse complement strand
CTAAATTAATGAAATGGCACTTCCATGACTATTTTTAAAAGTAAAAATAAACATTTTACACCATGCAGAACTCCCCCAATTTCATCAGCAGTCAGAGATTCTTAATCTGCCTGCGCTCAGCAAGCCCACTTGAAAAGCAAGGAAAACAGGACGTCTGCAACTGCAAACCCCTCACATATGTCATCTAGTAATGCTTGCCAGTGTAAAAATCCACTTTGCATTGATTTACGTGTCAGCAAGCGCCCTGCAGTCACAGAAACTGCAGAAGGAACCCTGTGCCTTCGAATGCCAAAGACAGCCCTGATGACATGAGCCCCTTGGTCATCCCTTCATTAACTCCTGAGCTGAACAGGAGGATGGAAACTTTCACCTCACGGTGCATCCTGCTTTTATGCAGGGATTTAGGGAACTGCTGAGCTCTGCGTTTTTCTCAGAGGATCCCAAGTGATAGACATCCACTAAACCTGAAGTACTTTGCTTTAAAGAACTCCCTCTTTGCAGCATGTGTAATTTCATTGGTGCCAGATGAAAATGCAGCTTGTGTTAATACAGGTGAGAGAAGCCCACATGTATCACGTCCCATATCCCTGCCTGGAAGACAGGAACCTACGAAGCTAGTATGAACAGAAGACACAAGAGATACTTATTTTATCTGTAATACTAGTGGAATAAAAATTTTAAAAGTGTCTTACTGTTACAGATGTGACAATTGTTTCCACCCCTTTTCCAAGTAAACTACCTTGACAAAAATCACCGGTGAACAGGGCTGATCCTTTCACCCACCAGTCAAAGGGACCCAGCAGGGCATAAAGGTCTGTGTAAAGGAACTGCTTTTTAGGAACATGGCACAAAGCTGAAGAAGGCCAGGAATTAAATGCTAGCTTCATTAAAACTCATGCTGGAATTGCCGTGTAAGCCTTACAGAGCTCAGATTTCATCCCAGTGTCAAAACGCATTTGTGAAAGATCCACTTTCATGAGGAAGCTTCTAAGAGTTAAAGCAACAGAAAAAATATCCAATAATGATGACTCTTATCACATAGATAAGATTATATGCAGTTTTTCACTAAACTCATCCTCTCTTCCAAACGATTAGCAGTCTTAATTGAAGGTTGCTGCCAAGTCCCAGAGTCACCTTTTCCACAAATTCATGCTCTACCATAAAAGCGGATTATGCCATTAACATATACATAACTTTTCTGCTGATAGAATTTGTGAAGGCAAGACAGACTTGCCTGGCTCAACTCGCTGTATGACTCTGCCCATGAGACAGGTCCATAAACCCCAGTCCTGATCTAGAGACTTGCCCAATTCTGTACCCTCTGCACTTCCACAATGCTGAGCACAGGTCAGTATCAGCAGGAGCTCTGAATGCACTTAATAAGTGAACAATAGTATCAGTAATAACAGGCACAGCCTGCTGAGAACATCTTGGGAGAGAACATTGCCCTTAGGATGGTCCTTATTAAACGTCCCAAATACTAATGGCAGTAAAAGGCAGTCACCTTAATGTGATTTAGCCCAGTGCTCTCACAAAACACCTTTCAGCTCAGCAAAACACCTGGTGCTCTTAAGATCTAGGGCACAGCCAAGGCTGTAGCGAGATTGTATCAATCTTTGTGAGCCTCACACAAGCCTCAATGTATTTTCACTGTGCTTTAAAAGAAAGGAGAAAAAAAAAAAAAGATTGCAGAGAGTGCACTGAGATTACCCTGAAGAAAGGTCTGTTTGTTCCTTTCGCCCACCACAGCATCCCCAAGGACAGACCCCACTGCTCCCCATGGGCTTTGGCTCTCCTTAAGTGCAGCTCAGCAGTGGCGAGAGCAAAGAGCCAGCAAAGCAGAGGCTGCCATGCACCACCCCTTGCTTTGGGAAGCACCTGCAACCTCTGATGCTGCCCAAACACCGAAGTCCAGCGCTGACCTAAAACACTTCACAAGCTGCAAGGTGTAAATTCATCTCAAAAGAGACACTCCCCAGGCAAGGCGGCACCGTGGGACCTCTCCATCGCTTCCCAAACTGCTCCATCCTTCCCAAACACACTGGCACGGAGAGGGGCATCCAGCAGGGCAGCCCAGCTCTCCCACTCTCCAACACAGAGGGCAAAGAGCCACGGTCACCCTGTTTCACAGCCACCCTGGCCATAGCCACCCCGTTCCTTTCTGCTCAGCTCCTTGGTGCTTTGCTCACGGCTGCACACTGTGAGCGCTTCTCCCACAATTTTAACCTGATAAGCAGCCAGAGCTGAGGTAAAAAGGAAGGGTTCACAACACTGCTAAAGAGAAAGTGCCCAAAGAATGCTGAAAATTCAATATATGATTGCTTTTAACAGCAGGCTAGACACCACACCAAGCCTGCACACCGTGTTCCCAATACACCCGCTCCCAGTCCTGACTTTCACCTTTTAAAATTATTACAGTTTTGTCTATAAATTTTGTTATTAGGATCCATCTCCAGTAACTCTGAGTAATTTGTCTCCATCAACACCTCATTTTGAAGCCATTGCTTCTATTTCACCTGAAGAACAGCCTATCTGCTGAAATACCTGCCTGATTTTTTTCCAGCAGTACCCGTACCCTAAAAGAAGTTATTACCTGTATCTACAAACCTTCTCTTGGTTGTTAAGAAAAGGTTTATGATCAGGAAGTGCAATGGGATTGCATAAACGTGACAAAGCTCAAAGGGGAATATTCCTGAACCAGGAACAGTGACAGAAAGGCTTTTTTGGAGGGAAATGCTGAAGATGTGCTTAAAAAACAATCATCAGTCTTTCCTTCATCCCATTCCTCAAATGGCCAATGAAAAATCCCTTGGAACCTGGTGAACCCAAGTCTAAAAACAAACCCAGCAGTCAGTCAGCAGACCAAATCCTTGTCTTCTACAGAGCACTGGCAGGAGATACTTGAACCAGATTTTCTCCACTGTATATTATTAAGTTTGGATTAAACAGTACTGAATCCAATGAAAATTACTATTTCTACAAAGGGTAAATAAGGCTATGTCCTGGATGACAAAAATAAGAACTAAATCATATCTCAGCTCACATCACTGACAACTTACATGAGTTAAATACAAATTCCCAATCTACTTTCCTCTTTGTGTCCAACAGGGAAGATTTACCTCTCTAGCTAGCACCACGCTCAGACATCAGCAGCGGCACCGAAAAAGCAGAATGAATGACCAGATCAACATGATTTATGCTCCTAAATTAGACCAGGTTAAAAACTGGAGGAGATACATGCTTTTAAAGTATAATGTTCAAAAGCCCTCTGAGCTTTTCCAATTTTTGATATCTCAAAGCTTTACTGAGCTTTCACCAGGGAGGATGTGTGATTTAATTAGAGCACGATACAAAACCATGGCATTCCCAAACCATGCTGCCAGCCCTGCCACCAACGTGCTGCATGACCTGGGGAAATCAGCTGTGATGCCCCAAGCCCCCATTTACGCCACAATTTGATGAGCAGGTTGAGAAAGCCCCTGTATTGTCCTCTTCCACAAGGAGCCGTGAAGTGTAATTAAATTCCACCCAACACTTTGAAATCGTCAGAGGGAAAGTGCTATATAAACGCCTATTAATTAAGCCTGCATTTAATATTCTGGGAAATAAATACACTATTGCGGGAAACCAGCTCTTGGAGATGGTGCAGCTACAGGGCTTGACAGGGAGTCAGCTGCCGACCACAGAACTGACAGAGGCAACACCAGAGGGAGGAAGCCCCCCAAAAACAGCTCAATACAAAGCTGGCATTTTAACACAAAACATTTAAAAACAAATTCCAAGTCCTCATCCCACTTCTGCTCCTGAGGAAAATCCGTGAATCACCAATTCACTACCTGCCGTCAAAATCCACCCCAAGCCAGCGCACCACACCACACTGGTGTGACTGTGAGGTACACCCAGCACTGTGCAGCATGGAAGGGTGGAAAGGAACATTTTTCAGCATAATTTTACAACCCATTGGTGTCTTGACTAACATTAAATGCAGCAACTCTTCTCAATGCTCTGCTGACCTTTCCCACTCCTGTCCCCTGTGCAGGTTGGCACAGCAGTGCTTCCCCACGGCAGTGTCGCCCTAAACTTGGACTGACCAAGGAGTTATCTCTTAGCAAACTCAAAGCCGAGCTCTCCTACATTCGTGCAAACACTCCTATGTCTCAGTAGTTATGTGCCAGTGCAAAAACTACATTAAAAAATGAATGCAACTAGCACAGGACTTGCCTAAAGCAGCATCTATATCAGCACACCCAAAGAGACGGTGGGCTGCAAACACAATGTAACTTCAGTGGAGCTGGGTACAGCGCTGCTTTGCACTAGAAAGGGTGAAATGGGGAAATTAACTCCAGCAGCAAGGAATAACTGGATGCCACAGAGTCCTGAACTAGCCCTGTAAATATTCACCCAACGGAGGAGCCGTAAATGACCAAGTGCAGACAGTTCTTTACCCATTTGCTCAGCCACAGGATTTACCATCATCCAAACCACAGTCACTCCCTCACCGCTTTCCCGGCACCGTCACCACAGACTTTCAAGTGTCACAGAATTGCAAAAAACTTTAAACCCCCTGAATGGAAATAGTTGCAAGTCCTAATTATTACAAAAACTAAAGAACAAGAAAAATGGGGGAAATAAAAAAAAAAAAAGACCCGAAAAAAAGCGGAGAGGATGACAATTTATTGTCTCATAAAATAGAAAAAGGTTCAAATTGGCGTTTGAGATGTAAGAAGCGCGGGGACACAGGGTGAGGACCGCGAGGGGATGCTCCGGAGGGGATGAGCGGATCCCGTTCCTTGAAGGCACCGCTTTGGCACGGACCCACCAGCGTGGCAAACGCCGGGGAGAGAAGCCGGAGAGACGGAGGGACGGATGGATAGATGGATAGACGGGCGGATGGATGCATGACGGGCGAGGGGGGGAGAACCTCTCACCGCTGGAGCGCCGGACGATGTTCTCCAGGAAGGTGTTCTGCGGTGCCACCAGCCCTCTCTTGCCCCCCGGCATCCTGCAGCGCCGGGCTCGGGGGCCGGGGGTGCGCGGCGGCAGCGGCGGCGGCGGCGGCGGCGGGGGGGGACCGGCGGCGGCGGCGGCGGCAGCGCCCGGTGCCCGTGAGTCGCGCAGGGGCGGCCGCGGCCGCTCATGGTAGAGGCGCNATTGCATCTATACATTGTTTTGTTTGTGGTTGTTCTTTGGGGTTTGGGGGTTTTTTTTGTTTTGTTGTTGGTTTGGGGTTTTTTTTCTTTTTTTTCCCCCAGAGGTTGAGCTCCAGGGAAAACGCCCGGGAATGCTTGTGTGTGGCGCACGGGAAGGCGGCCGCACTTTGCCGGCAAAAGATAAACGCAAAGTGCCATGTACGGTGTTAAATCCACTAGCCTCGCTTGAAGCCATCAAGGTAATTCTTGGAGGATTCCCCCCTCTCTCCGTGCGAGGCAACAGGAGGCGGGTTTGGGGCTGGAAACCTCTTTTCTCCACGTATTGAAGGAGCAGGAGCTGCTGCGCCGGAGCCCCAGAGGAGCAGGTGAGTCAGTGCCGCCACACGCGAGGTTCTCTGGGTGAGCTTTGCCCTGTTCCTGACCCAGCCGCCGCCCTCCCTCCAGCCGTTTCTTCACTAGGACAGTATTTTTTAAAGCTATGGACAGTAAAATCCTGGGAGGAATTTCTCCAGCTATTGCTTCTGCCTCTGCTAGTTTTGCGTGCTGCTGCAGACAGTAAAGGATCGTAGAAGGAACTAAGACATGGAAAATCGGTGTTTGTCCAGAGCAGGAGCGTGCTCTGCAGAGCACATCCCGGTGTGCCGCACACTCCTGCCCTGGTTGGCACAAGCAGCAGTGCTTCTCCCAGAGGACATCATTCCACTGTGGAAAAATCAATTCATTTATTTTTTTCATCCTGCTTGCAGCACCTGCGCCTTCCTGTGCTTGAGTCTTGGTCCAGCAAGTCACACTGAAGTCATCTGCACTCCACAGCTTAAAGTTTAAATTCTCTACCACTCCAGGAGCTGTTGCTGGAACAGCTCTCTCCTGGGTACCAGTACTGCAGTCCCTGGAAAATGTCTGGATTTCATTTCATTTAAACGAATGCAAATCAGGAGTAGCTCAATTACAATCAGCTTGGGAATGCTGACAGAAAACAAGTTTGAGGTGTGAACCGCACCCGATTTGTCAAACACTCATTGTTTCCCCCCAGGTCTGGCATCTTCAGGGCTTTCCTTAGAGTGGTGGGGTTAAAAAGATGCTCCTGCTGAGAACTGCCCCGAGGTACAGGGAAATTTTGCCACAGGGTAATTGGAAGGTGGAGGACAACACCTTGGTTTGTTTCAAGTGAGCTGTAGCTCACCTTGACCAGCTGTGCACAGGCAGATACTGTGTGACTAATCTGCCTGGACAGTGCTTCCAGGAGCTCTGCTCCCCAGTTCCCTCCCTCCCAACCAATCTGATTTTTTCTGCCCATTTCTCAACCTCATTTTGAAACCTAGACTTGCTACTTGCCCTCCCATGCAAACCCCTTCTTGTTCACTCTTTCCAATAAACTTTTCTGTTCTGATGTGGCAGCCGTGCCCGAGTCACTCCATCCTCCCTCCCTGCTCCATCTCCTCAACTTCAGATCCCTCCTTTGAGCTCTGTTGCTGTATTTCCAGTGGCACTAATTAAACAAGAGGTTATGGAGAGGGACAAGCTCCAGAAACATATCTTTAAATGTCACAGACGTCAGCTAGAAATGGCAAGACGTGGGGGGATGTTTCTATACCAAGGTTGCAAAAAACTCCAGAGGACACTTCTTTCTTTTCCTGGAAGGCTGGGTAAGGCTAAAGATAATCTTGAAAAGAAGAGTCTGACAAAGAAAGCAAACTGGGAACTGCAAAGAGACTCTTTTCTTCTTTTGGGAATCTTCAAACTGTGCTTGGAAACAGCGTCAGGCCACCACGCAGGAAACTGTCAGAAAGGTTTGAGGTCAGTGTAAGTAGGAAAAAGACAACTAGGCAGCTTCTTTCTGCACCAAAAATACCCCAGTCTCAACCAGCTGTTCTTAAGTGTGGCAGAAAACCCACTGTGATTCAAAATGCCTTTTTTCCCCCCAAAATAGGCAAGTCAAAACAGTTTCAATTTTAAGGAATTAATTAATTGTTAAACATTAAAAAGAAAACAATAAAAAAAGGTCTAAGCTAAATGTAACAACATTCCTGATGGATGATTAGAACATTCCTAGTTCTTCTTTCTTCTGGCTTGCAAACTTTATTTCTTTAAGGGAAGAAACTAGTTTTCCTTTCCTAAAAGGAAAAAGGCAAAAATTTGAGTGAATGAGCACATCGCTGTACCAGAGTAAAAGAAATCTCGATTCCCTCCTCTTCTGCTTCACTATTTCCTTTCTTCTGAAGTTTGAAGCACCTGCTCAGGGTGATTTACCTCTTCTCTGGTATTTCTACAAAAGGCACAATACCCCAAATCCACCCAGCAGAAGCTCCCACAGCAAGTGGAGAGGGCACACACTATGAAGTTCAGCTGCATGTGGTGAAGAGCTGGCCCTTGGAATCTAAACCTACAGGAGAGGCTGATTTTACTTCAGGGACTATTAAACATTTCAGAACTGGTTCTTATTCACAGCACAGAGCTTTAAATGTGTCTTCTGTGAATTTATGAATTGAAGAATCATCGCTCCCAGGGCTCCTAGAAGAGGAGGGAGACACAGACGGGCATAAGCAGGTCAGGCACTGATCCAATGCAATAGCCTGAGTCATTGGAACATCCGAGCTGCTGAGCAGATCCACATTTCCTGTGCTCTCAGTGCTGTGTGTAACAAGGTGAGTCAGATTCCCTGGGACCACCCTGGGGACCCAGTGAGACTCACCCGCATAGGTCTGAAAATACTGTGAGCAGAACTGAGTCATGGGATACCCTTGGCAAGGCTCAGAGCTGTTTTCTGCCCCAGGTACACACAGAAGAGTCCCCATTCTATAAACCATCATCAAGATGACCGTGGGATTTTTGTTATAAATAATGTGATTTGTACATATGAACTCCAAATTGGCAATATTTGATTTCCAATGACCTGCAGGTAGTACTGTAACAACAGTTCAAGTGGGAAACAGATGCCAGAAACAGACATTTGAAGGATGTTCAATGGTGGAAAAGCAGGTAGAGTTTTCTCCTTAAAGGCCAAAGAATCTGCACCAAAGAATGTGACAGAAGAGACTTTTCTGCTAAGAGGCACGAGACCTCATAAATCTTTCTCCATAAGTAAAGGACTTCTGTTGTCAGATACTGGAGTAGGACAACAGGGGAGCTCATACTGCCACTCTTTCTCCCCAGCAGAGAGGACTATAAGGTCAGGGTTTTGGTTTTTTTACTGGCTGGAGAAACACTACACAAGAACTGGGGGGAGTTCGTCAGAAATCTGCAGGAAGCAAAGCAGCATCTCCGAGCCCACCATCCTGCTCGCCGTAAAGGTGGAATCGGAGTCTGAAAGTTGCTGGGGGGATGGCATCAGATCTGCATTTCTGCATTGTTGCTCAGTCTGCAGTCCGGGGTCACCAAGTGTTGCTTGCCGAGGCTGGGCGTGTCCCACTTTAGGGACAGAAAGAGAGCAGGCACAGAAGAATCGTGAGGGGAAACAAACTCTCTACTTTATTTACAATCTAACTCCTTCATACATTTGTACAGAGGTCCAGAGATTGGCTACAGAGGTCGCCACCTCTCAACCTGGATGGTGGACATCACCATCGATCATTTCTTCTCTCAGAGGAGAAGAATGCAAACATTCTAAGAATAAACATTGTTTACATGAAGCTGCAGGAGAAAACTTCTGCACAGAGACAGAAGGCAGAAAACTCAGGGCAACACTGCACTGCCTTCAGACAGTAGCTTTAAGAAAGGAAGAAATACCTCTGCTCATAGCATTAGCGGATAATACCAGAAAAAAATACTTAGGTGACAAAAAATAAAGAGGGTGAGGAAATAAATTGCTGTTTCTTTCCTAAAAATAAAAAATTGCAGTTACTTTCCTTCCCTGTTTTGGGGGGTTTTGCTTCTTACCCCATTACAAATTTGAAAAAGCACTTTGGCAGACAGGAAATCAATAAAAACTTGACAAAAGTCGCTGCTTTTGGTATAAAAATTGATGGAAAGTATTGATGAAACCTCAGACCTAAAGTACTCGCTGGATTCTAATTTGGCACCAGAGAGAATTCTTTATTCTCTGTTGTGTTGGGCAAGTTAAGTCTGGACAACTAGACCTGGAGGTTATAAATCTCCTGTCCCTCGGTCCCTTTGGCAGAACAAAGCAAAGGAATGCAGAACTTGTAGGAGCCAACAGCATTCAGCTGAGTCAAGCACACAGGAATTAGGAAGAATTAAAGCTCCCTGTGTATCCTGCACTTGGGATTCACTGAGGATGGCTCGGAGCATGGGTAATGCCTAAGCCTTTCCCTTTTACACTTCTCATTCAACATGGCCCTGTGCCACATTCCCGGGACCCCAGCCAACCCCTGCTCAAGTATGGCATGATTAATTTTTCTTTTTTTGCGTGGTGCTCGTCACTAATCTGCTGGTGCTTTGTAGGCACCATTGAATATCTTCTGCATTTTACCTCGTCATACCAGGATCAGACAGGAAACTGGGGCACAGGGAGATTAAGGTCAAAATGGTCAGGGAAATCACAGTGTCCAACTTGAGACATCCAGGATCCTTTAGCAGTGGAGTCCCAGCTCAGCAGAAGTTTATGCATTCAGTATCTGAAGGCTTTGGTTACAGCTGTGAGAGCAAAGCACTTCTCCTGATCACAACCTCTGCCTGCCCCATGAGCTTATGAAAAATATAGGAAGAATGGGCAGTGGGAGACCCTGGGTTTGAATGACTTACACAGTTTCATGGAAGATCCCTGTTGAGATTTAACAATGACAGCTCTTGCTTGCTTTTAACATGACACTTTTTCTAGCCCTTGCCTTATTATTTCATAGCTTTCATTTTCTCTTTGTGGGCACACCAAAGATATTACAGGCCAAAGTTGCACACAAGTCAGAAGAAGTCAGTGGAAGAGGTTAATACACACAAATATATGAAATATTGTGGGGAATGTAACTGAAGACTGTGTTGCAATGCACAGACATAAGGGCAGGAGAAACCCAGCCATTATATGGGCATTGCCTCCCTTGGGAGTGCCTAGAAACCCAATTTTTCTTTTCCACAGCCTTTTCTTAAGCCAGAATCAGACACTTGGGAAAAGCACCTTTAAAACATTATCACTTTATTAATGTTGTTTTTCATATTCCTTCACCTGCAAGATCTGTGCTTCAGCTATCATGACTCCAGCTGTGCAGTCACAGGGAGCCATTAAAGCTTCTGAAATGACCTAAAATAACAATTGGATTAATGACCTAAAATTACTTGGATTGAACAGCATCAAAAACTTCAAAGTCCATTATCACAGCATCAGGCAGGTGCTCCAATGTCCAAGCCAAGATTCCTGTGTCCTTTCTCCCTGGAAGAAGGGACATCCCTCATTTTCAAGGGAACAGAGCTCATAATTCTAACCCTGAAAGGAAAGCCTGACACGTGCTGCAGCACATTTGTGGGTAGGGAAGCATACAGTGATAAGAGTGAAAGTTTTCATGTCTTCAAGGCCTTTGAGGAGAGAAGAGGTGGAAATCTCAAACTCCTGCTTGGAAAGAAGAGTCCTCTGATTTAACCTAAAGCCCCAGTATGACCAGTACCACAGGATGGCAGCTGGCAGATGCCCAGGAAGCAATGTCTGGGACAAGGGTAAATCACAGTCACAGTCGCATGTGAAAAGGAAATGGTTGGTGTTGAGTAGTCAAAGGGGTATGTGGAATAAAAAAATTGTTAAAATAAATGTTCTTCCATCATAAGGATAGCAAATATCAGCACCCACATTAATTTCTGGGGGCTCTAATGAGTCCATGGCAACTTCCTCTCCCAGGGTTTCATGCTGAGGAATTAGTTGATAGCAACCAATAACTTTTTGGCAGGCTTTACAGAGATAAATCACTATATTAATTACAGAAGACCAAGAAAATGGACTCATGCCCTTTTCTTCTTGCTGTTGTTTTGGAGTAGGTTTTTTTTTTTGGGTGTTTGAGGTTTTTTTCTGTCTTCCTTTTTAAGGGGAAAATATTTTTACTCTGAACAGGTAATACCTGAAATAACAATCATGTGAAGATGGGATGAGAATGCTTCAACATCGTACTCTTCAGCTTATTTTTGCCAATGGCTGAATCATCACAGAAAAGATTCAGAATTGGAAGCAATCCACTGGTTTATCTTAGAAGCAGCATTCTGCATTTAAAGTAAGGTCCATCTAAGAACACGTCACAGAAGCACATTTTGCTTCTCCTTGGCCTTTTTGACTAATCCTGGATTTTTACCCCAAAATCATCCTTACAATCATGCTCTGAGGAAATCCGTGACAGAGGCAAGGAGTGCACAGGCTCACAGGTCCTTCCTGGGTGCTGTTTGCAATACACTTTAAAAACCCTGCCCTTGGCTCCAGGGTTCCATATTTTGGGGACTCTTTGAACTACTTAAATCAGCAATAAATCCTTGGCACCAAAGGGGCAGGAAATTCAGAAATAAATGCTATCCTAGTAGCAGAAAGGGATATTTTTTTCAGGCAGGAGCAGATAATAGTCTGGATTAAGCCTGAGAGAAGCCCCAAACAGCATAACATCCCCCCTTGCACCCCAAAGGCCACAATCCCAGCACAGGGGAACTGGGGGAGTGTGAAAGGAGCAGGAGCAAATAACACCTGCTGTTCTGGAGCCATGGCCACACATGGGAGATGACAGCAAGTGCCCTGCTGGAAAATAGAGCCATTTTCTGCATCAGAGCTGTTTTTCAGGCTTCCTGCAGACTCCAAGACATGAATTGCTTCTTAGGCTGTGGTCTGACCGAATTCCCAGGCTTTCTGGGGGATTCCAAAGTGAAGAAATTTTCTATGCTAAGGAAGGGCAAGCTGAGAGTCCCTGGTCCTATGACTCAAGGATCTGGGGCTCTNNNTTTTTTTTTTTTGGATGATGAATATTTTTGTCCTTCCACAGGTGGTAGCACACACATGTGGGAAGCAGAAAGGAAAGCTGCCCTTGCAGGAAGCAGGACAGACCAGTCACTCATCACAAGTGCCTGTGGCAAATGAGACACTTCATTTTCCTCCCCAGAGGTGGTACGGGTTATTCTCACATCTGCCACCTCTTCTGGACCCTTCTCCATGTGAGAATTGTGCCAGTTTTGGAGCCTCTTCTGAAATCAGCAGGAGCTACAGAAAAAAAAAAAACTTCCCCAGAACTAAAAATCCACTGTGTTCACCACATTTTGTTACCTCTGAGAGCCTGGGGACTGTGCCTCAAATACACCAGAAAATCTCTCAAGACTTTTTGGCAGCTGAAGGATGGACATAAGTGGGTGACATTAAATTGTCCTGGGACTTTTGTACCTAAAAACCCAAACACCAGAAAAAGGCGTTAAACACAACATTTGCTTCTAACACCTGCAACCTAAATTAAGGTTTTTTACATACTTGGGGGAATATGTTATAATAACAGTGATGCAGTTAAGAACAAGGTGTTGGGAATTTTTTTTCCAAATTTAAACTTATTTATATACACCTGTTTATAAAAATTATCTTTGAGAACTAAATTACTCGCATCAGAGCTTACCTTAACTGCAATTCTTTTTTTTTTTTTAATTTGTCATTATTGCTCAGCATGGGGCTAATTTTGAGTTTAAACATACTTTTTAGAACTTGTGTTACTGGAAAGCCAGAAAGTTTAGCTGACCAAGTTTAGGATGAGTGGTGGCTGGCTGGCTGCTTTTTCTTTTTTAGATTAATTCTGTGTGAGTTTTCATATTGATTTTCACAGGAGCAGAGAGAAGCCCTTAGATTGGTATGTTTATAATAGCGACTCTTCTGAGAAGTTAAAAAAGACTTAGCATGGAATTGCCTCTTTTTAGTGCAGTTAATCCCAACCTATCACCTCAGTGGCAATGTTTTCTCACATTAGGTTTTATTAGGATTTGCTGCTAGCTCTGCAGAAAAACACAACGCGGAGGCAGAATCTGCTGACACGCAGACCTTTCATAACAAGTCACACAGCTGCTACTCCAGCACTTCTTTGCAAAGCAGGAACATCTTACATGACTAATTGATTAGCATGGAAAAGGTGTCACTAATTTGCTGTTCTGTTGGATACACAGAGTAACACGACTCTTCACTGACACAAACTGGCCCAGCAGATGAGATCCTGTTTAAAATGCTGTTCAGCCTGAGTTAAGTATTGAAGGACACTAAATTCTGCTCCATGAGAAGGAAGGATGTGCCAGGGCATTGACCAAGCAACTTTCAAAAAAAAAAAAAAAAAGAAAAAGATCTTTCTAGGTGATCTGGTTCCTTCCCTGGTGTTTACAAACATGCCAGGTAAACAGTGTAAGATAAAACACATTTTTCTGTTTATAGTGAGTGACCAGCATGAAGCCTACAGACCCTGTACTGCCTGCAGCACATTTGGACTGTGGAAAAGTCATAGGATGAGGTGTCCCTCAGAGTCAAGCCACTGATTCATTGGATCCAACCCTCCCTCCAAACAACTTCTTGCTGGATAAAAATGAACCAAGCTCATCCTGCCTTTTTTTCTTTTCTTTTTTTTNATGACAGGTTTAAAGAGGGCTCAGGGGAAAGGACTTACTGTGTGCCACTGACCCATTAGAATTTCTCTTCTCTGACAGTGGGGAAACAAGAGTTGCTGAGAGTATCCCAGGCAAAATCTCTGCAACTGCTGGAGGTTGATAATTTCTTTATTTCAAAATCCTGATTTTTACTTTCCTTTGGAAGAAATTATTAGGTGGTGCAAAACCCATTTTAACATAAGACAGGTAATTAAATCAACTTACTGAAACACAGAGCATCTGAACATTTGGGACAATAATTTGTTTTGGCATTGCTTTATGAAAGCAGGTCACAGCTGTACCACCTAACTATTTGATATCTAATTCCTTAATCTATTTCCATGTTTCCAAATGCAGCTGAAGTTAACTACAGATTGTAGAAATCACTTCACTTAAAACAGTTTTCCAGCTGCTGGGGTGTGACAGGAGTGCAGAGCAGGCTTCAGTTTTCCACTTCATGTGTGAAGAAAAAAAGGTCGCTCCTACAGTCAGTGCTGTGAATACAAAATATAAATATAAAAAGAATGTGTATATTAATAGTGCCATGCACAGGAGTATGAGTGATTGTAGCCATAATAATTATCTTTGTAATAAATACTTTCATTTCCTAAGACCACAATTTGTGCTTGCACTCTAGCTCCTCACTGAAGTCCTCTGCATTCACTAATCAAATAATTCAGGCCAAGGATTTCTCCAAAATTAAGGGCAGCAGTTGACTGTGCACTGCTGAATCTCATTTCCATCAGAAAGATATAATTGCAGCCTCACGTTAATTTCTGGTTAGAAAACTGGGAATTATCAATACAAACAAATTTGTACCAGAAACACTTATATCTTTCAAGTGCTTTTTGAGCTGCAAATCATGCAAAAATCATCTGATTGTTAATTACATCTATCTCGCTTATCTTTGTCTCAGAATAGATACAGGCTAGACCTAAAGAAAAGCAGATTTATATGGTTACTAAACTGGAAAAAAAAAAAAAGGCAAAAAAAACCCCCAAAAACCCAAAAAGCAAAACCAGAATCCTGCATCTTTTATAGGGTACAAGATTCACATCCTGCTGTTTTCAATCAAACTACTCGGAGATTTTTCCCTGCTAGGAATAGAAATACACATTTAATAAGCATAAACCTAATGCCCCCTGTTGGTTATATCCAGCTTAAACCCTCGCCTGTGCACACGGGGACTCCTCATCTCCTACTGCTGACTAAAGCATCCCACGGAACGTTTAAGGTTTTGCATGGGCACAGAGATTATGCTCCACATTCAACTGAATTAATTTCTCTCCTCCCTCACAGGCTCAACGACACATTCTGGTGTAGAAGATGCTTCTGTACCTACAAAGCCAGCCCGTAGCATCAGAGTGCTCTGCAATAGCCTGTCCTCACTCACTGCACGTGGAAATTGCAGAATAAAACGCCTCCAAGATCCCTAAGCCCAGCTATTAACCCAGCACTGCCAAGCCATGTCCCCAAGTGCCACATTTACACATCTTTCAAATCCCTGCAGGGATGGTGATTCCACAACTGCCCTGGGCAGCCTGTTCCAGTGCTTGGCATCCCTTCAGCAACAAAACTATTCCTAATATCCAATCTACACCTCCCCTGGCATGGCTTGAGGCCATTTCCACTTGTCCCATCACTTGTTACCTGGGAGAAGAGACCAACTCCCACCTGGCTACAGCCTCATTTCAGGGAGTTGTAGAGAACAGCAAAGTCCCCCCTGAGCCTCCTGTTCTCCTGACTAAACGACCAGCAGTCATAAAGCCTGGGGCTTCTGTGCTACCTGTCAGAAAAAGGCAAAATGCTAATTGTGGGTCAGGTGTTTGAAACCAAAATTACTGGTTTTTTAGCTTTTCCACAATACATATCACTGGTTTATGAGGAGACCTCCAAACTGAACACTCGGCATGGGTGTGTATTCTCTAGTCAGTTGAACCTAAATTTGGAATTGCCCTTCCTTGAAAACGGTCTTAGGAACAATTAAACAAAAAACACAAAAAATTAAGGGAAAGGGTTTTTTTACCAAAATTCCTTTGGGCAGCAGCACTTTTTCTGTTGAGTGAATGCTGAGCACTGTGGTTCACCTGGCTCTGCACAGCAGAAGACGCTGAGACTCCTGCTACCTGTGGTCTCAGGAGCAGTAAAGGCCAATAGCTACAGAGGCAGGAGTCACTCCTACGAGTGCCAGGAGGCTGCTTGTCCCCTCTCTGTACCTCTGCCTTTCAGCAAGAGCCTCTGCCAGCCACAGCTGGACATTCCCTGTCCCTCCTACCTGGCAGGCACATCCTCAGGAGATGCTGGACCAATCCTCCATGGCTGGCTGAGCACCCTCAGACAGACACCACTCAGCATGGAATCACAGAACCATTTCAGCTTTAAGGTTATGGAAGCAACAAATAGCTCAGACCTATGCAGCAGAGCAAAATGCAAAGATCGTCATCTTGTCCCCACCTGGAAATAACATCAGAATTGGAGGCACACCGCAGGAATCACCATCCTCTCACATTTTACTGCAAATGCCACCATTAAGGCTGTTACATTTGTGAGGACTCCTGTGCCACCCCCTCTTGTTTGAGCCTGTGATGCAGCAGACTCCAGAGCTCCTCAGAGAAAGGGGGGCCAGGGCTGGGTATCTGCAATAGCAGCCTCCTCCCAGGGACACACCTGGGACACACCTGGTGTCCACCACACACATGGAGAAACTGTTCAGAGCTGAAGTGACTGTCGATGTCACAGAATCACAGAATGGTTTGGGTTGGAAGGGACCTTAAAGATCATCTATTCCCAACCCCCTGCCATGGGCAGGGACACCTTCCAGCAGACCAAGTTGCTCAAAGTCCCATCCAACCTGGCCTTGAACATTTTCAGGGATGGGGCATCCACAGCTGCTCTGGGCAAGCTGTGCCAGGGCCTCACCACCTTCACAGTCCAGAAATTCTTCCTAATCTCTAATCTAAGCCAGCCCTCTGTCAGTTTGAAACCATTGCCTCTCAAATCCTAATTCATCCCCTCTACCTTAGTTACTGGAGTAGCTGCCTCTCCCTGTAGAACAGCCTAATTTCTGTCTTCAGATTAAAAACATGCCAGTGATATCAGGGTTAGGAGCAAGAGCTGAACTCTGGGTTAGACTGAACTCTCTGTGAAAAGACAGAACACTGAAATGCAGGGGAACATGAGGAGATACTTTGTGACTGCTGGCCAAATGAACCTCATCTCCCTCAGGCCCACTAGGCACAGCCAAAACCAGCACCACTCCTTTGTCTTGCTTAAATCACTGCAGAGTTATTTCTTGCTGCCTGCCTCAGCCCTCCACACCTGGCTGGGCACAGCTTTTCTCAAGCCCCTCTCCTCACTCCCTGCCAGGCTGTGACATTCACTCACTACAGGGGTGCTGAAATCCCCAGGGACCCAGAATGGGAGCCTGTGAGCCCCCCAAGTGCCACCCAGCCCCTTGATGCCCTGCAGGGTAACAAGTGTCACTGGCAAAAACAGGTTTATATGTGCAGTTTTTATTATTTGTCCCAGGCAGAGGGTGGGTTGGTGCTAAATCAACCACCTGGCTCTCATCCTACTGAGATCAGGAGGCAACTGGTGCAGGTTTTGATATTGCACCCTGGGAACCAAGATTTGGGGTGCCACCCCTCCAGTCATCTCAGTCGTCTCTGGATGTGGCTAAACCCAAGTTTTCATACCCAAAGTCTCCCACTTCCTCATCCCCGGCACAGCTGAGCTGAGGCAGAGCTGTAAGTTATAAAATATCCATGTTCCTTAATTTCAGCAGCACGTGGAAAAAGACAGCGTGGCTGAAATTACAGTATAAAACACGGGCAATGGAGAACCAAGCTGTAGGCATTTATTCGAATCAAATCCAGCAAAGCCTGCAACAATTTTCCAATATCCAGTTGCTCCTTCAACAAAAGCAAATGTAATTTCCTCTCTGCCCTTATTTTGAAAGCATTCTACATTAAATGATATTTTGGATATTCATTATTGAAATATCAACCCTATCAGTAGTCAGGCAACAGAATTCTTTTGTTGCTTTTGTCATAAAATAGCTTTACCGAGCCACTCTTGAAGCAGCATTATTTGGATGAAAATTAAAATGTTATTTCAGGTCCTTTGATAGAGGCTTGGGGATATTTTTGCTCTTCCTGGCAGTCTCCCCTCCTGTCTTTTTCTAAATAAATTCAAGAAATCTCATCAGTGATAGGAGAGAGGGGAGAGATACTGCAAAGAGTATCTGGATTTATGTGTTAAAGTGTTTTGTGCGATCCAGTCTGACTTTATTCCGTGCTGGGGAACCTGATGCTTATCCTCACATGTAGTCCTTTGTGACCTGCAAGGCCATGAAGATAAGAAGAGCAAGGCTTTTAAAATAATGCAGTGTCATATCTCTGAAAGATTCCTGTAAATCTGCCTTTGAGGCTGAGGGGAGGGGAGGAAAATCCAGCTGAACAAAAGCTTTGAAACACATGTGATACACTACAAATGTGTGTAACCACTCAAGGAAACTGGAAGAAAAGGAGCAAAGAAACACCTGCAAAACAGCGCTGAACATGGCATGTGATGTAAGAAAATGATAAAGAAACTCTTGCAGCCTTTAAGGACATCAAGCGAAATGCAAAATGCTCCAAGTTGGCTTGGCTCGCTCTCTGCTTGATTTGAATTTCAAGCTCTGATGTACAAAAAGCTTTGTCTCCACGCAGGGTTTTGAAGTCCTGCAGGACTGCCTGCCTGGATGCTTTTGCTTTGAAGCTGTCTAAAGCTTCCCTTGTCATCACTATTTCACATTAAAATATCTATTCTCCATTGCAGGACTTAGCAAATAGATTTTCAACTGTTCCATCCCCTTTCTCCCCCCTTGCGCCATCAGATTGTTTTCTTCAGGCTCCAAGTATATGCAGATTTAATGGGGAGATCTTTAAAAAATAATGCTTTCCTTAGAGAAAACAATAAGTTAAAAGCCATTTGTTGTCTCATGCTGTCAGATTTTTGCCAACAAAACCAGAAAACACAATACAATCAGAATTATCTATGCTGTGAAGCAAAACTGCCTGCCTCTTCTAAACCATTCTTTTGTCCTGGTTACACCAATTCCTGACACCAAAGTGCTTCCATGATTTCAGCTTCCTTCCAGGTGGTGCCCAAGCCCAGTCCCATGAGTTGAGCAGAAGAAAGTTGGATGCACTTGATGGTTCAGATCACAGGCTCTGCAGATTCCCTGTGCCCTGCATTCCAGTCTCAGTGAGGGGTTCTCTGTCAGCTCCACTGGCCCCCACATCCTCCCAGCTCACACTGAGTGTCTGTGCCTTTCCCTCCTCTTGCAGCCTTTCCTTTCTCCCTCCACTTCATCCTTCTACTCACCACTCTCCATTTTCCTCCTTTTCACAACCCTGATCTCTTGCCCCTTAAACTCCTCTTCTTGCACCTACCTCCTCCACCTGCCTCTTCCAATGGTGGAACAGATTCAGAACAAACACAACTGATTCAGGGAAGAGCACTTAAATGGAATGAACCACCAAAGTTACCCAAGGATAAGGTGCTTTTGCAAAGGGAAAAGAACACTCCCCTCTTTCGTGTTCCATAGAATGAGTAATAATGATCAGGATCTGAAGATGATCTTTACCTATCACCAATTTCAAGGAGGTTTCAGGCAAAGCATTATGTATTTCAGAAATGTGAATATACTGTGGTAATCTGTGAGCTGGCATAAGCAGACAGAGGAGCGAGGAGCTGCGTCAGTAAGGAACACCCCTAAAACAGATTAAAGCAATTTGATCTGCAGGATGAGCAGGTCTGTCTTCAGTTACTCTGTTGTCTTTGCCTAGGAGGCTGAAATACACCTATTAATTGAAAATAAAATAACATAATTCTGCTCTTAATGAATAAGATTTACTAATCCTACATTGTGCAGTGTGAACACAGACTCAGTGTAGAAAATACTGCCTGAAATTATTTTTATTCAAATCTTTCTTTTTTCTTACTCCATCTACTAGTTTATTTCTCAAATGCTGCAGCTTCAGGTTGCCCTTATGTTCTGGATCCTGTTTCAGCCCCATAAATCACAGAATGGTTTGGGTTGGAAGGGACCTCAAAGATCATCTCATTCTGACCTCTTGCCATGGACAGGGACCTTCCACTAGACCAGTTTGTTCAAAACCCTGTCCAAACTGGCCTTGGACACTTCCAGGAATGGGGCAGCCACAGCTTCACTGAGCAGCCTGTCCCAGGGTCTCATCCCCCTCACAGGGAAGAATTTCATATAAAATCTAAATTTATCTTCTAGTCATTCCCCCTTGTCCATCTCCCCACGTGATCTAATCCCTCTCCATCCTCTCGGAGCTCTGTGTCACTCATCTCCCTCAGAGCATCACTCCGGCTTCCTGGATGCTGCAAATCCCACTCCCTCTCCCCAGCACTCCTGTGTAACCTGAGATCCCTCTGGAATTGAAACCACCCAACCCCTCACAGTGTTTACATCTATCCAGCGGCTCTTGGTGGAAATCATTTGAGCAGCTCTGGTTTATATCCTTGTGAGCTTTCTTAAACTGCTGCCCAGCTCTGATTAACTTGTCAAGCCCCTGGACCTTCTGTATTACTCCCTATTCCCTTGTTAACACAGCTTCCATAATGTTCTTGGCTCTCCACAGCTGCTTTGCATTGTGGAGACATTTTTCACAGGGATATCTAAAGCTGTTCTCTTCAAGTAACTCAGACCCTGTGTGCAAGGGTGACTCTGGTCTACCCTGATTTTCAATTTCCTCCAGTTTTCTGAGCTAAGATTATCTCAACTGGCAGATTTTGAGGAGTTAATATGAATCTGGAGCAAAAGTAAGTTTTGCTGGAAATTCACCAAGCTCCAAATCACATGATGTCTTCCACATTCCTGCACGACATCTCATATTTCTTCATGTTCTCCAGGCTCTGAGGGACCAGCGTGTCAAACACAGCACGCGATTCCGCCCGGGCCATCAGAGGCAGAAGCTGAGTCCTGCTTCCTTCTGGGCAGATTTCTATAAAAGAACACAGAAAACCTTAATAAATAATAGAAAAATTGGTAAATTTTCTTGGAGTCTGCTGGTGAAAAATAGGCATAGCCTTATGTTACATCCTTCTGGGATTCCTCAAGCAGCTGTCCGGTTCAAATTAACTGAAGACATTTGTTACGGCAACATGTCCTCTTAATTTGTCGTTTCCTTTTTTGAAAGGTGTTTTGATTAAATGGTTTTTCACTTATCAAACTTGATGTCTTGAGTATAAAATTTAGGGGAGAAAAAAAAAACTCCAAAAGGGAATGATGTATAGGTTTATTTTTAGGCTACCACAAGACAGGGTGCAAATACACCCCTCCAGGGTGTACACCTTCAGGTGCATCAGTGTGACTAGACCTAATCCAAATGGCATCAGGTGAGGGCAAGAGGCACTCAGCACAGCTAAACCAGGTTATTTAGGCATCTGCAGAGAGGCCTTTTCTTCTCTAACACACAACTCAGCAATTCTTTAACCAAATTGAAGCCGTGGAAGAACTCCAACCTTGTCCTGACAGTGGCTGTACCAAGGGGCTGGAGAAGTCACAAGGGAAGGTCACAACATCTTCAGGGTCCACTGGTTATTTCTAGTGTAAAGTTCTCCAAGACTTCTACATCCAGACGACCCTATGTGAGTGCTGCAGTGGCCTGAACCACTTATTGAAACCTTCCACTGGACTGGTGCTGCCACATGTTTCTTTCACACTTCCCTGGTCCAAACACTGTGGATGCCAAAATGACTGGGACTGAGGAGAAGAATATGAGGTTGTTTCTGATTCCCTGGCAGCAGTGAAAAATTATAATTTGGGCAATCTGATTAAATCAGGTATATGAAACTAACCCATTGTTTTTCCTGCCTTTGAGAGCAGCTCTCACAAAGAGTTTCACGAAGAGAACATCAAGCCACAAATGAGCTCATATGACCAGAGCAAACCACAAACAGTTTACTGCTCTGATTGTTGTTTAATGAAGTTTGTATTAAGCTTTTAAGGGATTTTCATGAGGTTTTGTCACATGTCTTTTTAATATTTAGTGGTTACTTTCATAATGTGACGGTTTCCAGAGTTACCTGGGGTACTCTGAACTGCAGCACCTTTCTGTTTCAATACACTCTGGGTTTTTTTGTTTCATATGCAAACTTTGCAACATAGATCACCATATCAACAAGCTGGTTTATTTTCTGCTGTGATATGCAGCCAAAGTATCTCTAAAAATCAGGTGTGTTGCTGCTGAGAAACATTTTCGAAGCAACAAAATTTTTGTGGTTTTGTGACATGGAATAAAAACACAAGGACAAAAACCTGAGCTACTGAAGCAGATAAAAGACACATTTTCCTGTTCCCAGCACTGACTGAGAACAGGTGTATGGGGAGGAGTACAAGCACCTGGCAGTGAAGGTACAGTCCACGGTTACTCTCCAAAATGGATATTTTGCACTCCAGGAGTTTCCTAGGCCAGAGGTGTTTCCTTTGTATTTAACAGGCAGCTTCTTCCTCTGTGAGTTCATCTAGCTGCTCTTTGAACACTGAGACAAATATCTGAACCAAAAGTTCTGGGGTTTTGTTTGTTTGTAAAAGGAAATCTGAGGGCAGCAGCTGTCATCACAACTGATTCTGAGGGAAAAAAAAATCTCATACAAAAAGTATAATAAACCTCACAAAGGTTTATTATTCAACAAGGCCAAGCACAACATCCTGCACACAGGTCAGGGCAATCTGAGGGAAGGTTTAGACTAGGAATAAATTGTTGATTGTGAGGGTGAGGCCCTGGCACAGGGTGCCCACAGAAGCTGTGGATGCTTCATCCCTGGAACTGTTCAAGGCCAGGTTGGATGGGGCCCTAAGCAACCTGAGATAAGTGGAAAGTGTCCCTGACCATGGCAGGATATGGAACAAGATGATCTTTAAGGTCTCTTCCAACCCAAACCATTCTGTAATTCTTCATTCATGGACTTGGCTTCCAGGAAAACAAAACCAAAATGAACAGGCCTAAACAACAAGCATTTCTCAAAGAGCTAACTTTTACACGTATAAATGACAAGTTGTACATAGCAAGACAATTTTTTTGTAGCTCCTACTGGTAATTTTCAATAAACATCCTTCAGCCCATTGGGAGTAATAATACTCAAAAAACCCCACCCCAACTGAAAATTCTAATTTCAGACAGTATTTGCTTTTTTTAGTTTCAACAACAACAACAAAAGCACCCTGTTTCGATCATCGCTACCAAGTTCTTCTTCAGAGGACAAAAATATCCCATAGAAATGAAGGCTGTCAGAGATAATGTCACTTCATGGGTTTTGATCTTTATTCACTGTTTGCAAAACACGTTTTCCCAAAATGAAATAATTTGGTGTAGTTCCCTAAAACCCAGGTTACCTCCAACTCCTGACTCCTCCTGGGACAGCCACTTCAACTCTGAAATACAGTGAAAGAGCCAAGGACAGCTGAGCATCTGCCATTGCTGGGGCCTGCATTTCTTACATCACAAATGCTGCTCAGCCCAAACAAAGCTGATCTATGCCTGAAAACTCCTCTTTCTAATTGTCTTCTCCTGCCAAAAAACCAACTGACCAAGAAATCTGCATGGGGTATATTTTCTCTTGGTGTGTACTCAACCACAGTAGCATATTCCTATGGGAACATCACTAAGTTTTATAGACGTGCTGGTGCTGCCATGAGCTTTGCTCATTGTTGCTTCCAAAAGCTTCTGGTCAGAGCCAGGCACAGCTTTTCCTCTCTGAGCAGTCACAGCTAGACACAGACTCCGTGTGGGGCACATCCTTTCCAGCCTGTGCAGTGTTTACGTGTGCAAATACAAGGTTTCTGAAGGGATAAACAACTGGTTTCCCCCTTCTCCAGCTGTGTAACTCCAAACCTTTGCACAGATGCATCCTTTACGTCTTCTTTCAGGTGAATTGGCAAACCTTGAAGGAAAAAGATGCTTTTGGCATCCCTGAATCATAATGAAATATGTCTCTGATAGACACGCAGCTTTCTGGTGACTTTAAAGATCGTTGTGGTTTCTCCTTTGATCACGCACTCACTGCAGACACAAGCTTCAGGTAAGAGTTTTCATATCAATTCCACATAAGGAAAGAGGCTACCCAGATGAGCCTTGGACCCTAGTTTTGAAGAACAGATGCCTTTTAATTTTTTTATTATTATTTTGTATCACTATATTATGTTGTACTTTGTGTTATGTTTCTTAATGTTATACAGTAATACAGGAAGATTTACAGACTCAAATTCTGCTCTCAGCTCCCTGAAATCTCTGATTCTTAAAAGATGGAGCATGTACCTAACATTTCAATGAGACTGTTTTTCTTCCTATTGTAATAATACTGCATTCTTATTCAATGCTTTCTTTAAACTCTCTATTGAGTTACTGGAGCTGTCATTGTTTAAAAGACATGAGGTTATTGGTTCTGCTGGTGAAGGAAAACACACTGAGGGATTAATTGCTTTCATTATGCAACAACTTCTCTATTCCCATCTAGCTGCTGCTGCCTTTGCTCCTACAGGACCTATGCCCCTCACTTTTGGCAAACAGGAATTGCCACCAGGCTTCTGTTGCCTTAATATTCACTTTCTTTTTGATTTTTCATCTTTTATTAGGGTTCATCCATACAGTCTCTTGAAAAACTTTTGATCACCTGGGTGGTTGTTGCTCACTCAAAAGTCCTTCTCTTGCCATGTCTGTGGCCAGCAACATTCCCACTGTCCCTCTGCAGCCTTTGATCCACACCAGGAGGTGACAGAACAACATCTGGTACTTTGCAGGTTTGGTGGATAACACTTGAACTCCATTTCCCCCAGGCTCACAGCTGAGGAAGACGTCAGGGCCTGTGTCCCATGAGAGGCTTTTCTGAGGTCAGAGAGGACAGAAACAGTGACTGCCTCCAGCTATGGCATGGAAACCTGCTCCAAACTTCAGCAGAAGGGTAAATAAAATGCCCATAAATGGTGAGAATTGGAGAATTTTCAGGCAATTTGCTGCTGTTCTCCAAAATGATCTTTTTGTGTTTTAATTTTCTGTGGAATGTTTCTACCACAAAGCCTCACCTAAGCACCCAAATTAGAGAATAAGTTCCAACCCTTGTCTAGTCAATATACATAATCCAACTGCTCACCACTGCAACCGAAGATTTTACCTATACAGACATAATTCTATTTCAGGGCATATGAAAACTGCCAAGGGGTAAAGATAAGCAAGCATTTATCATAGGATGTGAGAAAAAAAATCAGACACTTCATCCAAACTGCCTGTTGGGCAGCGTATTGCACCTCATCATCTTCCTAAAGTAATTTATTTTTTTTTTAAAGTTTGTCTACACAACCACAATGGAGGTGTCAGTGCAGTTTTACACCAATCCCCAGTAGGTGTAAGACAGTGTGATCTCCAAAAACTCTGTTTGTGTTCATGGAGGATTTGGCCTAAGGTGTTAAAATATTTACTGCAGAGAGATTCATAGATCTGTTATAATTACATTTTATCTACTGATCCAACCTCTGACTGTTCCAGTGCCTTAATTACTAAACTTGGATTTCTTCCAGGAAGATATAAACAGCAGTAGACAGATGGGGGAAAAAAAAGAGGATAATTTAACATTTCCCTGGAGAAACAACAGGGAAGAAAGAATTTAACAATAACCAAAATTAAGAATAGATTAAGATGTTCGGTAGTCATTGTTCATGAACAAAATCAGACACACTAGAAAGGAGCACAAGCCACATTACAGCTTCATGTACCCAGCTGGTCCCTGGTGTCCACCCACCCACCAAGGTTCCCCTTGCCCATCAAATAACCCTTTTTACTGGACTTTTGGCACTCCTTACATGGATTATTCTACAACACAACACTCAGAATTTTTTCTTGTTATTCCACAAATGGTTTTACCTCCTGATCATCACAAGTTTGGCTTTAAAGGCTCTGTGACCTGCTAGCCGCAGTTCTGCCACACCACAGGAGTTCACCAGTTTCCTTGCAAAAATTTGTTTTGGTTTTCAGCTGGGGATAGAAATTAAACTGGAGGTAACACATAGGTAACTCATATTAATCGCCGCAAGTTCCCAATTGTTTCAGGTTGCAATGCAAGATGTAACCAAAAATATTCTATTGCCAGCTGTTAAATCAGGTGGGGCAGTGTTCTTTATCTCTTCCATGACCCATCCTCCCTCTGGGGGATATCTTCTGTTAATGGGCCATCGAGGCTCACTGCATGACTGATACAATTACATCATCCCATTGGGAGATGCTCCACCCAGGGGGAGGAGCCCAGCATTCCTATCTGGATAAAACTTGAGATTCAGAACACCAGCACAGCCTGTTTGCACTGCATTCCCAGAGGAAGACTGGACCCATCTCAGCACCACTGGACCTTCACAGGAGAACTGCACCCTTCTGCAGGATCATTGCTCCAACAGAACCACATCTGTCACTGCAGGAGGACTTGCCTGGACTGCTACCAACACCGTGACCAACAAGGGATCAGGTTGTATTCTGACTCTGTCAGTGGTTTTTATTGAACTACTGCATTTTTATTTTAATTTCCCTAGTAAAAAACTGTTACTCCTATTCCCCTATCTTTGCCTGAGTGCCCCTTAATTTCAAAATTACAGTGATTTTGAAACAAAGAGGGGGTTTACATTTTCCATTTCAAAACAGGCTCCTGCCTTCCTCAGCAGACACCTGTCTTTTCAAACCAAAGCACCAATGCTGCAGAGGGCCACGACAAGCTTTCCTGTGAACTGAAGTCAGGGGGGCAAAAAACCATACAGGAATTTTGCAAGGCAGAGTTCCCACTGAACCCTTCTTTCAGTATTAGGGTGTCTGGCACGTGCAAGAGCTCCAGGAAATCAGTTCCAAGTCCCTCCCTGGATGTGTATCTCACACACACATGCTCCTGGCTGTTGGAGAAAAGTTTTCCATAAAGACCTCGCATGTTCACACTCAAAAAAACCCCACCTGAACAAAACACTGCTCTGCCCACACTTTTCCTACCCAAAGAGAAGCCAAGAGTACAATCTGAACACACACAAGAGCTGGTTTATTTGCTGTGCTGTGGCAAGGTGCTCAGAGGAGGGAAGGACACGCCGAGCTTGCAGACACTCTGTTGGCTGCTTCAAGACGTGGTATGGGATATCTTCCAGCTGGTGGTTTTCAGTTTGCTGTCAAGGGCCTGCAGATTCATTTTTAAGGGGTCACAAATGGTAGGAAGAGAATAAAACTAACATCAGAGCATTCATGCACTTTTACAGAAAAAAAAAGGGGTGCCTGTCTATGAAAAGTGCTGAAAAAAACCTGTTCTTGAAAAACAATGTGGGAGTGTTCCCTGTCCCCATACCAAACCCCTGCTACCAAATCCAGGTTTTTTTCTTCATACCAGATTTGGTATGAAGAAGGAAGGAAGATGAGGGTGTGTCGCTCTGCAGTCTCATCTCTTCTGCTCACCTGCCCCCCACTTCCCAGGGGGATGAACTATCCAAACTCAGCTGGAAGCAAGTTCAGCCTGAGTCTTACCAAGCCCCCAAACACCAGCCAAGAACACCATGTGCATGTGGAAAACAGAGGCTGGGAGGGAAAAATCCCACTGTGCTGTCATAGGTGGACAGCAGTGTCAAGAGTTCAGTTCATGGTATGAGCTGGTTGTTAGAAAAGTTTCCAAATCACACACAGGGTAGAGATTTCACTTCTTACATGGTCATTCCTTCAGTGTGAAGTAATTAACCAAATCTGGACCCCATCCCTGCACAGCACCCACACTTACCTCTTCCTGACTTAATTTGGATGCTCATTTTGCTATTCCTGCTGTACAGTATAAAACCATAAATCACATTTCCTGGAAGAGCAGCAGAAAATGCATACCTTGCTCATCATAACAGGACAAGACAGACATAATTTAAATACAGATGTTCTAAAGATGATGCATCTGAGGCATTTTTTTTCAGAAAATCAGACTTAGCTCTAAAACCATCTGGAACTTGAAAATGAGTACAGATTTCCCAGTTACATCATTAGAGTTTCAAAAATAGTCCATTACATCAGATACAAACTAATTTACCTGCATTATTATTCTTCATTAGTTGTATTACTAATCCTCTCAGGAGACTCAGCTGTGAACAGCAACCACCGTGAGCAAGGCTAAGTGCAAATAAAATCAACAATTATCTTTTTACCTGTTTTTGACATTTATAGAGTTTGTGCCAAGCTCATTCCAAGAGCAACACAAAAATGGGTCATTTCTAGAGTTTGTGCCAAACTCATCCCAAGAGCAACACAACCCTAGGTCAGTTCAGTTCCCTCCCCTCAAATCTTCAGTCAATACTCATTTATTTTCTTAGACAGATTTCCCATTTCCCCTAATTAAGCACATTCTGTTTCAGACACCACACATTAAACATTATTTAACATTTAAATATATCCTAGAATTTATTTTTAATTTATTTTCTTCATCCAACAGTCTGTCTTGGTCTTTGAAGCACCATCAGCTCTTTCCAAGGGAGCAGAAATGAAGCAAAACCTTAATCCTAGCAAACATCTTGCTGCCTGCATTCGGGAGGTATCTAACAAATTTCCATTCCCTGGCAAAGGAGAAGGCTTCAGCTTTCATGTCTTTTGCAGGTTATTGTGGAGCTGTGCATTTCTTTGTCTCCCCAAAGCCAAATATCCCGTTTCCTCAGCAGATTGTCACTGCTATGTCCTCTGTACCTTCAGAGCCAGCTTCAGAGGGCCAGCAACTTGCCAGCCTGAATTATGGATGGCCTGACTGCTCAAACATCACTTAACTAGGTTTTATTTAAAAAGATAACCCCATGAGATAGGGCAAACCAGCCAATTTACCACAAAAAAAGAGAAATGTGTACCTTTTCCTCATGTCCCTTTCACTGACTTAGGATGTGGGCCCAGATTCTGTACCATTATTAAAAGGTTACATATATTCCAGCTTTTTCAACACCCTGTTTCATAAAGTGCAATTTGCTCAGTCTCTACTCTTTCTGGGTGGTCAGTGTCAATTTATCATCTTCAAGTAACACTCCATGGTTGATTTCTGCTATTTATTTATTTAATGTTTCGTATTGACAGGGACAGATGCTCTCCTGAGTTGCTTTAGAAGTGTTGCACCACTAAGCCAGTGAGGTTATTACCAAAATAGAGGAATGTTTGCACCAAAGGCTGTTCAACACCTCCAGGTTATTCCTAAATACCCAGTCTCGCCAATGCCACCGGGGTAATGTTGTTGTCACTTCCCACTTCCACCTCACTTTTATTTAGATATATTCTTAGGATGCAAGATGTTGTTTCCTTAGTCAGGGCCATTTTGCCAGCCGCAAAAGAAAGAAAAAAGGGATTCTGTTTGTCTTGTGAGATGTCTCCCCAGCTATGGTTTGTTGAAATTTAAAGTAGGTCTTGCTGTGACACAGTCCTTCCTAACCATGGGGTCCCAAGGTTTCTCTATTACCAGGGAACACCAGGACATGAGTACTGAAGTCAGTACCCCTGATCCCACTGAAAGCAGAGTTTTAATTGTCCTTAGAAACCCTTGGGTGACTTCCCCAAGAAGCAAGGTGAGTGTACTTTGCAGCTGATCTCAACCACTTATTGCACACCACTGCACTGGCAGGTTTTCCTGAAGGACTTTTCTTTATTCTGCTAGTGACCCTGCAGTCAAATCTTCCACATTTTAAGTACCCTTTTAGGGAGAGAAGGAGTATACCTACATAAGTGAGCTGCAGTCTGTCCTGTGAGCTTCCCATTAAATTGTCCCCAACGTGCTGTGAACTTGGCTGCAGTTCCTGTTCATTAGGTCTGCAGACACTTGACTGAGAGCTCTCTGTAATGGAAACATTTGGCAACTGGGCTTTGTGACCATTTTTTCTACTGATTTAATTTCTTCTGGCCAAATACTGAAGGAATGAAGAAGAGATCTGTTTTAAATAATCAGGATATTTGACTTGGGAACATGATGCAGCTGCTTTACGATTAAGCAAAAAATAATCACTTAAAAATGATTTTGTCTGTCACGTGGGAAAGCACTGCAGAAAGGCATTGGGAAAAGAAAGCCACTTGCCTCAGCAAAGGTTACTCAAAACTTGGGGTGTGAAGAAAAGAACACTATGATAGAACTCAAAGAGAGACCTGATTTGGCAACTATTACCACGAGCCAGCTGTGCCCAGGTGGCCAAGGAGGCCAGTGGCACCTGGTCTGTATCAGCAATAGTGTGGCCAGCAGGATCAGGGAAGTGATCCCCTGTACTGGGCATTGGTGAGGCCTCACCTCAAATCCTGGGTTCATTTTTGGGCTAAAATATTCCCTCACCTTCAGGAATTCAGTCATCCCCTTGCTTCCTTCAGAGAGGTGACTTGTGTGGCCATGCACAGAACTCACATTTCATGGCAAGGGGTGAAGGTTGAGACACAATCCTACACTGTAAAGAGAGAAGTCCAGGAATCACTGCAATCCCATAACAACTCCTCCTTAATGTTAAATAAAAAAAATATTTCATGTGATGGTACACATCAAGAGTGTTAGAAACTGAAATTCATTATGACAGAATGATGGGATTTCCCCAAATTTTCATTTTCTAAGCTGTGAGGAACAGAAATTACAAACACAGATCCAACATAGCAATAGTACACTTGGATTTAAGCATTTGCTTTCCTTGATGGAAAGACAGGCAAAGGGAAAATTATGATTTTATTTATGATAAAAGTATCTTCTGAATTCTCTGTACTTTTGCCTTGTGTTATGTTCTGAACAATAAAAACAATGTAGTAAGAAGATAATAGTTTTTATAAGGGACATTTGTGTCTAGCACAGCTTATTAAGAAAGTTTATATAAGCATCATTTTCCAGTACCTAATCCACCAAAATAGGTCAATCAAGCATTGCCAAAGAAAAAGAATTTATTTTTTTTTTAATAAACTGTTTGGGAACTTAGTTCAGTTTTTATTAAACTACAGGGTTCTTTCATTTTTTCAACACCAGGAATTAATGTCTATAGAAGTACATGTCCGACTCTGGCCTGTCAGTCCTTTCAGTCCATCAGTGCATTCTGGAAAAGGCAAGTTTGGCTTTTCCACACTGGGAGATGGACAGCAGTGCACCTCTGCCAAAATATCAAAATACCAGCAGCTATATACCCAAATGTTTGGGTTCTGGTGATGCTCCAGCACGTGCAGTTCTTGTCTGGCAGATGCTTTTCTCCCTGCAGCCCGTCCTGACTGAGCCACCACTGCTGCCAGCCACCCTCTGCAGAGGTGGGATGCTCCTGCTGGCACAGCCTTTCCCTGCTGCCTTGTTATCTCTCTGAACATTCAGGTCCTACCAATGCTGTTGTTCCTATTTAATCCTCAGGATGACTCAGAATAGTTGCTACAATGCAGTATTAGTTTGCCGTTTCTTTGCATCAAATGTTTTGTGTTGTGCACCAGGAGAGTACAGAGAATACCTCTCACTTTTAAAGGTGGAAAATGAGGGTCTGGGGAACCAAAAATCGATCAGTCTGGAAAAAGAATAGCGCCAATTATTAAACAACCTGTTTATAAACACCAGGAGAACTATGAACTGATTTTTAAAAAGCTAGAGTGAATGTCAAGAACATGTTGTATGCAACCCAAGCTCATTTTCCTCTTTGACAGGATGAGTGCAAAAGCACGAGATGGTAGATGTTGGATGTCTTAATTGCAGTGATGAGAAACAAGGGAAGTGTGATTTCCAGGAGCTTGCAAAAAGGTGTCCCAAAAATCTGTGCTCAGGCTGAGAGCACACATTGCCACTGGGCTCCTGAAGTGGTCCGTCCTGCTCAGTTGCACTCAATATTTCCATTCATCATGTTGATGACCTAAAGTAAAGCATCAGAAACATGCAGGTGGCCTTAGTTAAGAGGGTCCTACCCACCAAGGAGGGCAGGACATGCCCACAGACAAACCAGAAGCAGGTGTGACCAGGCAGGGCCAGGAGACAGGATGCTGGTGGGGAAGGGGATGCACTCCATCTTCATGCTTACAGAGCTGTGTGATGCATCATCGGCCACATACCCCTACAACACACACCCTTTAGGTGTTCCAGGTGTAAATTAGGGTTAGCTGTCTACCTAACCTAATTTGGAATTAGTCAGTTAATCTACCTTTCACTGCCTTGACAGCTTCTGGTATCCTCTGTGAGGGAAACATCTACTGAAAATAAAAATATAAAACCCCCAAGATATCTAACATTGGCTGTCAGTAATATCTTATTTAAGCAAGACAATGTGTCCACAGCCCTGTCCCATGCTGTTATATATTTCAGAACAGTTAGCAATAAATATCTGCCTGTATGTTTAGAGAAAGTGACGGCAGCTGGGAACATTGACAAGCGAGCTCCATTTCCCTGTTATTTACTGTTCAGTAGAGGTATTGATAAGAGAGCTAGAGGGAGGATGCACATTTCTCTCCATCTGCTTTATTATACCTCTGTAAGGCACAGCATGAAGGTCCCTGCAGAGTCAAGTGGAGAAAATAATAACTAGGTTTTAGATGAGAAGGAATTTAACTTGCACTTCTTCCATCCCAAACTGATCCCACTGTACCTTTCAGAAAAGTGGTGTTACATGTGGAAACCTTCTGCCAGAACTTTTTTCTCTTCCTCATCTGAGCCGTAAGATAATTTGATCACTTTCCATGGGCTTTCAGATTCTCCTTCTGGTTTAGGTAATAATTAAAGACAAAGTCAGCCTGACACCTGAGACAAGTGGTGGGAAGTCTGAGGGGAGATGTCTGTCTTCTCTCCAGGGAAGCTTGTCCCAATTTGCCAGAGCTGAGAGCAGTTAAAATCTCAGTTAAAAGACTTGATTAGTGTGCAGGAGGGAGAAGCTCATCAGCCAGCAGTGAATTGGGTATCCCAGGGTGAGATGGTGGAGCAGCACTGTGAGTGAGAAACCTCTGAGTCCCTCCTCTGCCCAGTGTCCCCACAGATCACCTGGGTCTGTGTTCAGAGGTGAGGGACAAAAAGCTCAGTGCAGCCTTAAATTCCAGGCATTTTCTACAAAATTTTTCTGGGGAGTTTGTCTGTTGGGGCATGAGCTGGTGATCCAGACCCCTGCCTTAGCCCTTCCTCCACAGGTGGGACAGGACAGAGACTCCCCGGGACTTTTCTAGACGGAGGGAAGGACACTTGAGCTGCCCTGAAAATGATAAGCCTCTGTTAGCGCTTTTGGCATAGCTGCACTCTAATTACAGTTTTCAACTTTCATTTTTGAAGTTTTATTCACAGCAAGAAAAATATCATTACCCTCATTTCACAGCTACAGATTAACAAAACTGCAGTGAAGTTCTGGGAAACACAGCAGGAGATCTTCTAGTTCTGAGGCAGGGAGACATCCCTGGGTAACTCAGAATCAGCACAAAGTGCCACCAGGGCTCATCTCTGTGATGTCTTGTGACCTGCTCTAAAAGAGGGGTAGCAAAAAATTAAAAGCACTTTTCCCAGAAAGGAGCATTCCCCACAGGATATATGTGGTGAGTAGTCTCAGGTAGGGCAGTGGAATGTCTTGTGTATTATGACCATGTTTTTGCCTCACATATATTTTCCTCATGTTACTGACAATACCTTAGGACATTGGAATTGGAAGAAACTTTGCTTTCACCGCTTACTCTCCTGACTTCCTGTTCATATTTAGGTGAGTCAGCATCAGCTTTGCTTAACATCCATATTCATTTTAATTTCACCTTCCTCTCCCCTCACCCGATGCCACGCTATTTGCAGAAAGAATTAACCACAGCCAGGCCAAACACACAGTTGAGTAATGAAGATGTTTCTGTGCCTGTCACATTTCAAACTTGCTCTCACTCACCACAAAACCCACAGAAGGAGGATTACGGCAGAAGGAAAAACCAGCTGCCGCAGCCCAAGCATTGGTTCACAGTCATTTCCTACCATCAGTTCGGTTTCTTACCCTTGCTGTGTTTTAAGAGTCTTTTGGGGAAAAAAGGGAATCCCTCAGGGATCCTCCTCTCTGCTTTCATCTGAGCTAGCTAACCTGCAACAAAGAGAGCAACCATCTCCTCCCTGATTTTCCCATTTTGTCGAAAAGTCAGAAAATGTATCTGCTGCTGAGCAGCCTGGTTTGAGGCTGCTGTTCTATTAAAAGGCTCTTAGTGACCACTAGGTGGGGAGAGAAACTTATTGTCCTTAAATCCCATGGAAAATACGCAGGCAGCACCAT
Source organism: Cyanoderma ruficeps (assembly GCA_008694505.1). Taxonomy (NCBI): domain Eukaryota; kingdom Metazoa; phylum Chordata; class Aves; order Passeriformes; family Timaliidae; genus Cyanoderma; species Cyanoderma ruficeps. The sequence goes on along the minus strand of VZDJ01007753.1, from coordinate 45,963,081 downwards.
GAGCTCCAAACCCTCAGTGTTTAAACTGACCTTTTCCCTCTCTTCCCAGATGAGTAGTGGGGCCATGAATTCGATGTGATTAGGAGAGAAAAAAAAAAATCTCAGTATGATCTGCAGGTTTCTTTTATGATCTGTAGCTCCTCTGGACTCTGTTGCAATCCCTGAGATATAGAATCTTGAATTTGTTGATGGTGCAAGAGTAAGTTTAATATGCACAGGAAATGTTGGGCCAAAGTAATTTTTAGGGGTGAGTTCCTTACTGGCAGATTTATTTGTCAGAGGGATTTGGACTATTGTGCATTTCTTTGGTTATTAAAGAGAAGGTACTTTCAAAAAGAATTGTGTTTGCAACTTGTGAGTCCTAGGAGAGAATGATCAGATTCAGAGAATTTAAGAAAGATGACTGAAGAGATGCAAGACATGAATTATCTCTCCAGTTATCTCAGAGATGCCAATACTCCCTCTTTCCAAAGATTCAGGCAGCTAAGTTCTCATTAGATGAGTACTTACAGGGGTGCTTAGGGTCTGTGGAGGGATGGATCTCCCTAAAAAATCATCAATCCTCTGCTGGCAACCAGAAGCCCCAAGTCAGCCCTTTTTCTGAGCTGCAATCATCTGGCTGCCATGAATCTGAGCCTGTGTGCCTAACTGCTGCCTGGCAGAGCACCACGGACCCTGGCAGTGTTAGCCCTAGACAGAAATGCATTCTTCACCATTTTCCCGTGGAGACACAGACACAGCTGATGAAGGTGCTCAGCACTGCCGTGGCCAGGCCCTACTCACACCCAGCTGGCTTCTTCAAACCTAGGCTGGGCCTGCAGCACAGACACGTCCTCAGAAACCCGACCTCCTGGTATTTGCTTTAGAGACACAACCAGCAGCTCTCCTCACTTGCAGCCTGAGCTGAGAACTACAACAGCGCCCACAAACAACTGTGGTTGCTATAAAAATTCTCTCTTAGTCACCTTTCGGTAGCAAATACCTTGAAAGCATTTGGCTTCAGTAGCTGTAAGTTTCTCACTTCATGCCTGGTAGTAAACAACGTTATCCTTCAAACAAGATGTGAAGGTTGCCATGGAGCTCCCAAATCTTCCTGGTCCAAGAGAAGTTAATGTTTCAACTACAGCATTCTGATGAGAATATTCTGTGTGGTCTTTTTTCCTCCACATTCCCTGATAGAGGAATCATTACCTATGACCAAATAAGAGAAGCACTTGGCAGCTACTGCACTCACCAAGTTCAGTGTAATGTACTTCCAAGAGGAACATCTGGCTCTGTAATTTTGTTCCTTGGCAATGCAGCTGTTGTCTGCATGGCTGGCTGCCCCTCTCTGCTGGCAGCTGTGAAACTGCATTGGGGTATGCTTTGGACACAGACTGCTGCTTTGTGATGTCTGGATGTTCTTTGTCCTTTCCGTCTTCCCAAAACTCCCTACACCTAGGAATGAGTTTGCTCTGCAAATGAACACAAGGTGCAGTCCCTCAAATTTCACCTCACTGCAGGTGGAAGCAGCAAGGGAAAAATAGCATGGGCCTATTTACCTACTCAGCAGAATTAGCAGCAGGTGTTAGTGAATTTAACACCTCACCTCCAGTTAACAGGCATACATCACCACATATGCTGCTCCCATACAAGGGAAGAGAGGAAAGAACTCCTGTCTCAATCACAGGCCATTTTATGGAAGCTTTGCTGAGATCTTAAGTGAATCTGAGAGAGAAAATAATGAGTTTTCAAGGGAATTTAAATGTCAGGTTTATCTGTTTAACAATAGTAAACATTTAGGATGTGCAGGTCTCAGGCCACCACCTGCAGAGGGGGAATGCAGCATTAATAATTACTGTGCTGCTTAAACACAGAGGAAAGAGCATGAACCTGAGTAGGAGGAGGTTTAGGGAAAAGTTTTTCTCCCAGAAGGTGGTTGGGCACTGGAACAGGCTACCCAGGGCAGTGGTCACAGCACCAAGGCTGACAGAGCTCAAGAAGCATTTGCACAATGCTCTCAGGCACATGGTGTGATTCTTGGGGTGTCCTGTGCAGGGCCAGGAGCTGGACTCCATGATCCTGATGGGTCTCTTCCAGCTCAGCATATTCTGTGATTCTCTCGTTCTACACTGACAGCTGACTGGTCCGTCATTCAACTGTCCAGTGCGTTCAAATCTTTTCAGAAACAGTTTGGGTTTTACAAAAGACTCATGGGATAAACATCCCAGAGCAATGCCTAACACTAAAAGAATTAGAGATCTTCATTTATGCTGGAGGAGAAACTTTTAGGCAGAAGAACCAAGGTATGGGCTAAGAAAAGGTGAAAATGTCAGTAATGCAATGGACACCTTTAAAACCATCTTAGAGTTGGGAGAAATGAGCCTTGCAAGGGATATGTGAAACAAATTGGTTAATGTTCTATAATCACAGGATCATTAAGGTTGGAAAAGAGAGCAATGAGTCCATCTGGTAACCCAGCAGCACCCTGTCACCACTGAACCATGTCCTGAGCCACCAGAGAGCACTGAGTGATGTCTTTGTGTTGGACACCACACCCTTCCTCGATGATGGGCAACAACAGGAGAAAAGACGGAATAGACTGTAAATTACTGAAGAATGATGTATCAATAAGGGGAGGACAGAGTCCTTGACTGTAGCAAGCAGATCATGACTGGAATTTGGGGTAAAGTCAAGATACTCCATATGAATGAAGAAGGATCTTCCAACAGAGCACTTCAAGTTATTCAAGGAAAGGATGAAAGGAAATGCCCCTGTCCAGGTAGAGCATACACTGGGTGAACACTGCCATCAAATTTCATTGGGATAAAGGGCCCTGAGACAAAACACCACATGAAACCAAAAGTTTGAGTCCACTGGGGAGGAAAAATCAACCAAAAACACACAAAAAAACCTCACCTTGCACATACTCTGGCCTTTGTCATAGTGTCTGGCCCAAAAAAACAAGCAATTTGAGGTGTCCCAGAATTACTGTGCAAGACAGTTCTCCCACCAGAAACGGGTGGAACTGGAGCAAAGTGATCACAAGAGCACTGAGAACAGTTTTTTGTAGAAACAACAGAAAAGCCCACTTAAGAAAATTAAATAAATTCTCCACCAGCTAACAAATGAAAACACAAAACCTTTATTTTAAATTGTTTTGGAGGTGGCAAGGCAGTGTCCCCTCAGGTACAGTGGCATTAAGGGTGTTAGAAGTCCCCTACCTGCCTGCTCCACGGGGAGTGGGAGTTTGGGCAGACCACAATAACAGACCTCAGTAGCTCAAGGTGACACAAACCCTGTTTTCAAGCTATAACGTTCCCACTTTAGTGCTCCATGTTTTTTCCATCAAACAGTTGGAGCAGATCCCCAGGATCCAAACCATAGTTGGCCTCTGACGCTTGGAATAACCTTTTGAGCAGACACACTCCCCATTTTCTGTCAGGTACAGCTGAGTGTTTGTTGCAGCTCCCTGGTGAGTTGCTATGAAAACTGGTGTCAAATTAATAAAAGCCTTAGGAAAAAATGTCACAGGGTCAGACAGTGCTCCATATTTGGGGCTGCTAATTACAGAGGGACAGGAGAGGCTGGGATTTCACCTGCTGGCACTCTGCTCACCGCTACTCGTAAAACAGAAAACGCGTTCACAGCTGGACACGGAGGTCAGCTGTGGGAAGAGAGAGAGAAGGAGAAGCAAATAGCTTGTTAGGGTTTGAAAGCTCAAGTTCTCTCCCTGCATCTGAACAGCAAAGCTGTGTGTATCCACAGTGGGAAACAGCAGCTGCGAGCAGCTGCCTGTTGTGAGAAGTAACCTCGTGGTAATGGGAAATTGCTTGCCCCCACCGGATCCCTCCTGCTCAGATGTAAATGTGGTTCCTACACTCTGGAAGGAAGAAAAGGTGAGATGTGATTGTGCACCTGAGAAGATCTCATATCTATATTGTCATATCTTTTTGTACTCCAAGGCCATTTTGAACCGACACTTCCAAAACCCCAAAACTTGCCAGCTTGTTGGTTCCCAAACTGATTTGTGTTGGCTGGGAACCAAGGGACTTGCCAGCCAAAGAAATTTAGTCACAGGAAGAGTCCAGACTTGGTTTTTGTCTCTTGGGGCGGAATGGCAGCAGCTGGTAGGAGCTGTGTGATGCAACAAGTTCAAGCACAAATTCAAGCCCACTCAATGGGATGGTCTCAACAGGGAGAGGCAACAACAGGAGGATGAAAGAGCTGAACTAAGGAAAGGCCTCTGTGTCATCAGGTGCTCATTGCTGATGTTTTCACAGTCTTTGATACTGGGCAGGGAGAAGGAATGCACTTTCCTAAAGGACATTTCCAGGCAAACATCTCTGCTGTAACAGAGAGTGGCAGAGGAGCCCTGACCTGAGCCCTGAGAATTGTCTGCTCTGCTTGAGTGACACCTGGAGGACAGGTTACACAGAATTCACAGAATCACAGAAATCACAGAATCACAGAATGGTTGGGGTTGGAAAGGACCTCAAAAACCATCCAGTTCCAACCTCCCTGCCATGGGCAGGCACATCTTCCTCTAGACTAGGTTGGTCAAAGCCACATCCAACTTGGCCTTGAACATATCCAGGGATGGAGCAGCCACAGCTTCTGTGGGCAACCTGTGCCAGGGCCTCACCACCCTCATAGTCAACAACTCTTTCCTAGTATCTAATCTAAATCTGCCCTCTTTCAGTTTGAAGCCATTCCTCCTTGTCCTATCTTGCTGTGCCCATATAAGTAGTTCCTCTCCAGCTCTCCTGGAGTCCTTTTTGGTACTGAAAGGTCACAACATAATCACTCCAGAGCCTTCTTTTCTCCAGGCTGAACAGCCCCAACTCTCTCAGCCTTTCCTTGTAGCAAAAGAGCTCCATCCCTCCGAACATCTTCATGGCCTCCTCTGGCCTTGCTCCAACAGCTCTGTGTCTTTCAATTTTAGCACCTTACACTCATTCCTTCCCAAGCGCTGCAGAGTAGCAGGTCCCAGAGCAGGAAAATCCCATAAACAGCTACTCTGGTCTCAGCTTGCACTTAGAGCAACCTGCTTTAGGCACAGCACATGACTCAAAGGCGTTTATCTCAGCCAGAGATAACCAGTGGTCATGGGTCAAGGGCACAGGTTGCTATTTCTGGCAACCTCAGAACCTCACACGTCAGCTGGACAACACTTCCCCTTCTGGTTCCCCTCCTGTCACTTGCCCCTTTGGCCTGCAAGTGTCTGGGAGTGTCCCTATCCCTCTGCACAGTGCTGGGTGCAACAGGAGAGTGTCCCACTGGTGGGTGCAAACCCTGCACAGAGCCATCAGGGCAGGGGCCACCCTGACAGGAGGGCAATTAAATCAGGATGTTATGCAAACACTGAACTGGAACACAAACCAGGCCTTTTAGGGGAATGAGAAGGCACTGGTTAAGTTTTCCCTGGTTTCCACAAGCACGCACTCACCCCAGTTCCATCAGAAGCAAGGCAGGCAGTGACATGGTTGAGTGCTGAAAGGCTGTTGCTCTGCTATTCACGGCGTGACAAGTCGCAGAAAGAGCTGTCACATGAACCCACTCTCGGATGATTTCCCAGTGGACTGTTTTCCAGTCCTCCTTACCTCAGCACAAATTTGGGAAAGGACTGTTAACAGAACCTGGTCAAAAAAAGTTGGGAAATCTCATGAGGACAGATTTCTGAAGAGCTTGACAGCTCTTTTCCTGGGAAAGCCTATAAAGTAAGTTTATGTGTGTTATTCCATGCATTTCTCTTTTTCTTTTTTTTTTTCTCTCTTTTTCACCAAAAATTAAAATGTAGCCCAAAATTATCTTGGTGAAATTGAAAAAGGCATCAAAATGGTAGCAATCTAAGCTGTATTTCCAAAGTGGTAAAAAAAATTAACAGTTCTCAAGACATCTAAGAAAGAGGAGAAATGTATGTAAGCACCGTGCCATTATTCAGATGTCACACCACTATTCAGGTATTTAATGAATGGCTTTAAATGGGGATTATCATTAACCAGTAACTAAAATAGGAAAAGTGGTCTCAATGTACATTGGGAAAGTGGATGAAGCTCTGAGGATGAGCTACAGAAAGAACTAAAACCACTGGAGGATTTCAAACAGTGTGACAGCAACAGGCTGAAATGAAATCTCTTATTCCTGCTGTTCATTTGCAAAGGATAGAGCTGTCACCCACGACAGAGGGAAAGTCACAACATATTCCAGGATTCCAGCCCTCTCCCTCCTCAGGCAGGGCTGAGACATGGCTGAGACACCTGCAGAGAGGACAGGAAGGACTGAGATGCTCTTGGAAGCTATCTGCTTTCTTTGCTGTTGTGCACCTGAACAGCCTCTGCCACGTGGGTTGCCTGGCTCAGCTGGTGATGGTGATGAAGGCTGGTGGGCTCAGGACTGAGTGGGAGCCTGGCTGTGCTGTTTTGCCATCATCACAAGCCCTGTGGCCCAGGGGATGTGGAGGAATTGCTCTGGAGGGTGTGACTGCAATGGGATTTCTGCAGCTCTGTGCTCTCAGGCTGCTTGGGTGCCCATATTGAAAAAGACAAGAGTCTGTGACAAAAGGAAGGCTTGACAGCTTCCCCTGGCAAATCCAGGGCAACACATGGTCACGGGGCTCAGATGAGCTTAGTGGGCTTTGGGAAAAGCCTTTCCAAGGAAATGCTCTACTGAGTGATGCCTACTGAGATCTGGCTGTGTCTCCAGATTGCCTGCAGGAAAATTGGGGGCTGTTCTGCTCCTACCAGTGATGAGCAAAATCCATCACAGGAGTCTGAAGTGTAAATTACTGATGCTCATCAGATGTTTGTTGTCTTCAAGTCAGTCTCTCTAACATTTTGCTTCGTTTGTAGAATAAACCCACTTGGTTTGAGATGTTTCTTCATCTCCACGCTGAGAGAGGACACGGAGGCTTCTGCCCAAAATCCACCACCACAGGCAAGGAGGAGAAGTTCTGCTCTGTGCATATCAGAAAATCTAGAGCTCATCCCAATGTAACCCAAATAATCAGGTCTGTTGCCTGCAGGGTGCAAATCAGAGAGATGAGAAAGAAAACAAATCTTCCTGACCACTTCCTAAATATTTGCTGTAACAACAGCAACCTGTACCTATTACCAAATGTCTTCTGAAAACAGTAGAGAAACTATGTTTAACCTCAGTCAATCATATTTCACTGAGAATGGATCCACATATTATTCATTGTAGTTGTCATCTACATCATATTTGTTTTATCAAACAAAATTGGAAAATCTTAGGAGTCAGTTTTGCCCACTAAATCTCCGGAGGTATCACCAGTGCAAAATACACTGCCATGAAGACAGGGTGGTCCCAACTGCTCCTAAACTAAGGAAAAAAAAACCCACAAGGATTCCTGCCATTCGATGGCAGGCACTGGGAGCAAACCCAGAGAGCTCTGAGATGGTGGATAATGTTCAGCCAGGCTCATTTGACATAAATGTGCCACTGTGGGAGAACGGGGAGCAGGGAAAGGGAGCCCTGACCCTTGAAAGCTTCATGGGGCTGCCTCAGCTGATTGCAGCCCAGTGCAGAGCACAGCACCACTCTGCAGGATTCAGCAGCCACAGATCCCCCAGGACACATAATAACTGAATTTCACAAAAGGCCACTGCTAAATAAGCTGAGCTTCCTCCTGAGATATGTCAGTGCCCGCTCAGAGAAAGAATGACCCAGACAGTGACGAGAAAGAGGAGGCCCAGATGGCTGAAGAGTTTCTAAATCAGCCTGAGTGTGCCCTGAATGGCCACCATGGTGTGTCTGTGGGGCTGTGACTGTAGCTCCTGCCACACACAGAGCACACACATCAGCACAGGTACTCTGACAGCTGCATTACCTGCACCTGCTTCTGACTATTTTTTCCACCTCTCCTTCCCCCTTCTGTTGTATGTTCAGCTATTTTTGGGTCCTGAGGCTTTGACCTAAGGCCTTAACCTTAAGCTTCATGTGATTTTTGGACTTTTCAGCAGCCTAGGTATGGTGACCACATTCCTAACTTGTTTTACCACCACGCCCAGACACCTTTAAAGCAAGAGGATGATTTGGCAGTGCCAAATAAAGCCTGCAATTCCTACAAAAGGAGCAAAGTAGCCCGCTGCTGCCAGCATGTCTCCCATAATTCTCATGCCTTGTGGAAAATCAAGCTCTCCCCGCAGCAAGCTGGGGGACGTCACCCTGCAGAAAACCAATGCAAAGGGGGGGAAAAGAGCAGAGGAGTTTTCTATACATTTTCTGCTTTAAAAAGCTCGTTGTCAGGTTAGACCAAGCACTTTCTGGGTGGCAATCAGCAAGTTGGTTTAGTTGTGTCATGGGCCCACACCCTTCAAACAAGGCAGGAGCTACCCTGAAGATCAGCAGTATGAATAGAAAAAAGGAAGCATTCCTCATTCCTATTTCACTCATGAGATAAGGGCTTTACTCGCATGATGCACTCTGCTTGTGCCAGTCTGAGCAGCGGGTTTGGAAATGGGGCTCCTGGGTCTCATTGCAGTGCTTTGGCACAGGGCTCTGCTGAGAATAGAGAACAGCAAGGAGACACATCAGAAAAACTGTGACATCCCTTTGCTTGCCACCTTGGTCCTCCTCCCGTCTGCCTGCTCCTGGAATGTGGAGGCAGCAGCAGCCTTCTGCTTATTTTTGAGCGGAGGCAGAGAGATCACATGAAGCAAAAAAGCACATTCCCTTCCTGGAAGCAGCCTGCTCCCTTCTTTCCAAGAGAGTAAAAAACTCTGCATGAATGTTTTATGAATCAGACGTGTGTTCATTTCAACGATAAAGCCAGCTTGGCAATTTGGGCTGGAAAGGGGGAAGCTGAAAACCTGCAGATTCCAGCTGGCATGTTTTTAGACACGAACCTCTTCCCCCCATTGGAAACATTACATTTGGACCCATCTAACTTGGGGAACCTTCTCTGCTTTTAAAGAAATTGCAGATTATGTCCCAAGCATTACTCAGAGGTGAACAAAACAGATTTGTCCCTGTAATGACTTCACTGAGAACCTGCACACACGGTGCTAATTGATCACAACGTCGGGGCCCTCAGTGCTACTTGATTTCTTGATTGCAGCCCTTTTACATCCCAGCAGTCCACCATCTGCAGAGAAAAATGCCATTTCGAGGTGCAGAAGAGGCATAGATGAGGTTTCTCTTTGTTTAACCTCCTGCTGTACTGCTCAACCTAAAATAAATGTAATTTAGGGGGAAAAAAATCCTGACAGAAAACATCATCGGTAGGGAGAAAGAAATTGCCTGATTTTTTTTTCTGCTATGCTAATCCCAGGCTGCATTCTTACCTAAGTCCACTTCTCCCCACTGTGATAGGGAGAGGTAAACAGCTTTTGTCAGATGGGAGAGGGGAGGGAAGGGGAGAAGGGAGGGAAGGGGAAGGGAGGGAGA
>VZDJ01007753.1:45913168-45947264 GCA_008694505.1 Cyanoderma ruficeps | reverse complement strand
CCACCCCCCACCCCAACCCCCCTCCTTCTCCAAACTCAGGAAAAGTCAATACAATCGCACTTCATTTTTCCTTCATGTGCACTTGGAAGTCCTGGGAGCGGCAAGAGCAGCGGCGGCAGCAGCAAGAATGAACTGCAAGGAGGAAAATGACAACTGCACTGACGGGAGCAGGAACAGCACCAAGAAGATGCTGAAGTGCGTGGTGGTTGGGGATGGCGCGGTTGGGAAAACCTGTTTGCTGATGAGCTATGCCAACGACGCCTTCCCAGAGGAGTATGTCCCCACTGTGTTTGACCACTACGCAGGTAAGAAAGGGCTTTAAAAAGAGATTTAATGGAGAGCTGCGGGACGGCCAGGTGGGAGGTGAAGGAAGCTGGAGGAGAGGACAGTTCAAAAGGGATGCATGGGTTACTTCTCGTCTGGGATTGTCGTTCAGGCCTGGATGCCTGCCAGGCAGCTTAGATGGCAGCTCATAAAACTGGGGCAGCGCGGGATTTATTCAGAGAACTTATTTGTTTGCTTCTGATTTTTGTCTTGTTTTTGGCAAATAAGAAGCTTTAGGGCTGCAGTTAACACAGCCCGCTGTGTTTTGGGACAACAAATGTAATTCAGCCTCTATCAATTTGTATTCTTGGTTAGTTTTTGAAGTTCTGAAGTTCTGAGCTTTGTAGTCTGCAGTTAGGAAGACTATATATATCTATATCTATATAGATAGATATATATATACACTATCACAATCTTGTCCCTCTTGGCAAATGATGCATAAATTACAATATTTATATCCTACTTAAGGAATAATCTTTGAGAATATATCCAGTTTAAGGAGTGATCTTTGAGAAAACCAGCATAGTCTCTTTCCAAGCTGTCAGCATGTAACTCTTCTTTCAGAGATGTTTGTTACTCCATCTATAAATAGATTTAAATACTACAACTTGATGGCAGTGAAAAGCAGAAGAGGTGACTGATTTGAATCCTTCATAGTAGGGGAATTTGTAGTATAAGAAAAAAACACAAACACAATCGAGATCATCAATGTATTCACTGTGTTGCTGCTCAGAACAGACCCACAGATCAAGTACAATACTCACAGGCCTCTTTCTGTAGCAATTACTGACTTTATCCAGCCGTGTCCAAAGTTATCACACAGATGTTTCATAGGCTGCTAAAACTGGTGTTCAAACATCTGCTTAAATGTTACTATCCCAAATTCTGCTGTTTTTCTTCTCACAGTGCTCCTTTGGCTTACGAGGGTTTTTTATGAGATCCCTGACACACAGATCCTAGGAGCACTGCAAAACTCATTGCTTATCTTGCACCAGCGGTTGGAGTTTCCCTCATTCTCTCCCCACCTCCTTAAAAACTGAATTTTCATGGCGTGGCTTATCATAGATTTGGTATTCTGTAATGGGAAAAATCCCTGTTTGCATTCTGGCTCAGTATCAGGTTTAGCAGATGAACTGGCCAAACAAAGCTGTGTAATTGCAGAATCTGATCCATGGAAATGTGAAGACCTTTTCCTCCACAAGAGTGGGCAGTGTCACTTCTAATGCAAGCAGCTCTCTCTTTTCTCTGCCCTTCCTACCAGATAGATTGAGTGATTACTTTAGAAAAACACATTTCCACAGACAAGACATAAGACAGAATATTTCCTGTTGGAACTATGTGCTTCCGTGAGCCAAAATCCCTAAGGGCTGCCTTGTATTGCAACAGCACCCACTTTCCCGTGATAACTTCAGATCTGCTCATCCCTTACAAAATCCTGATCCCAGCACCTCCTGCCCTTCTCCCACTCTCCTCCATGCCCTGCAAATACCTCTGCCTATGGAAAACCCATCCAGTATCTGGTGGCACACCACATGGGCATCACTCGTGGTGGTTTTGGTGTGAGCCTGAGGGCACACACACGTGTGGGGGCTGTGCACACACAAGAGCAGTGATGGGAGCCAGGCAGGCTGGCCCTTGGTGGGGGCTCCACTCTGAGTTTCTTCACCCTAACCAGCCACAGGTGACTCGCAGGGAGTTGCTTTGATTCCATTTCCACTGTCAGAAGTGTTGGAAATTGCCAGTGGGCTCAAAAGTTACTGAGGGATATGAGGGCTGAGAGAAGGGTGGGAAAATGAAACAACATAATCCTGATTTCTTTGGGGTGAAAGGCATATGCAGGCACCTTTAAATCATGCCTCATTTTCAGGGGGTGAAGATTTAGCCTCTAAAATGTCTCCAGCTATTTTTATCTGCCTTCTTAACTACTATAGCGCATAAATATAGAAGTATTTTCAATGAGAAAACTCATAAAGATAAGGGGAAAAAATAGTTCTGTATATTAACATGCTGTTCTGAGACAATCCCTGTCCAGCAGCAGTGGTCAAAACTAACATTGATCACAAATGGAATTTCAGTTTTTGAGGAATTCCATCATTTATTAAACCGATTTCACTACAAAATTGCACACAGAGTCGAGCAGTAGGAATTACTTCTAGAGCACAGTGCTGGAAAAATATCCCACTCATAAAAATATTACATGGCATAAAATATACCACAGCCTATTTAAAATACTGTGGGTATTGACTGAGCAAAGAACTCATTTTGGGCAATGTTTACCCCTGAGCTTACAGGTTTTAGGATCTTCCACTGGATTTTCAACATCTGTGTGGCAGCCCGTGGTGAAGAGGAGAGATGACAGGGCAGTACCATGGTCACAGAGATACCATGGGCATGGTGACAGCACAGGCAGCACAGCACATGGGAAAGCTGCATACATGGACAGATCCTGAAGGGTGTAGGAGACTCTGGAAAATCACATTTGAATTTACCCCAGGGAACTGGTTTGTCTACCTCTGTCCTTGCCACTGCTGAAACCAATTGCTTCAGTTTTCCCAAACAAGCTGAAAACATCAGATTCAGTGGTTCATTTCTGTGCTGGAAATGCTCAAAAGCATTTAATTGCTGCAGGTTTTTTTTGCAAAGCTTCACTTTCCATGGAAGGTTTTCCACCCAGGTGTTGTTACCAGCAGTGGTGTGTTAGCCAGGGCTTCCTCTCGCCTCACCAGGTCACAGCCTGGTTGTAACTCCCGGGGCATTTATCAATTCACTTCTTTCCAATGGAAAATGTAGGCAGTGGGGAGGGGAAGCATTAAAAACCAAGGATTCCAGTGGTGATCTCAGAGCAGTTTCTCACTGCCACGACTCCGGCGACTGGGGGGAGACAGTGATGCTCTCCAGCCCAGCTTTGGGAACAGCTCCAGCTGCACCAGCGCCGTGGCCAAGGCATTAACTGTTCATGGCCCTGAAGCACCAGCTCTGTGCACTTGCCCTGCTGCACCCCATCTCCTTATGTCCTGCAGCTGAAGCAGGTGGACGTGGCCGCAGGAGTGGTCCAGAGGAAGCAAACAGCTGAGTTCCTGCAGTATTACATCTGCACCATGCTTTATTCAGTGCCTTTCACATGAAGGAGCTTGAAACCGCTTTATCAAAGTTGTGCCCAACTTACATCCAAGAAAATCAAAGGCAGTAGGTGAATGTGACCCAGGGAAGGAGCAGATATTCCTACAGATAACTCACAAGGCATTTACAGCTCGTATGCAGCAGTGCCTGACACGAAAATCTCTTGGTGGCTCACCACGTGTGCGGCTGCGCTGTACAAAATCCAGACCAGTTCTACACTGTACAAAAGTCCAGACCAGTTATTAGCTCCACACTAGTCATATTCTGCCACAGATTTCACCCACAGTCCACAAAACCGAATTTCTTTAGGGCCTGTTGCCAAAGTTGGGATGTGACGGGTGTGGAGTAGGATCAGAGCAATGCCAGACAGATGGGGAGGACAGATTTGTCACTTGGATATGAAAATGGTCTCTTTCATTGGATGCAAGGAATTTTATGAGTCTAGTTATTTCTCAAGGCATTTTGAAGAGGTTTTGCTGGAGGCCAGAGCCCTGAGTAGATTTCCTTGCTTTGGTGAATTTCCAAGTCCCGCACTGGAAGTGTTTGGCCACAAGGCAAATGGCTGTTTCTAGGGCAGGCTCACCAAAGTGCAATCCCAGGGACAAACAGGATATTACTGGCAATAACTGTAACAATAGGGACTGTTTGGATAGTGAGTAGATGCTTTAACATGCTGGTTCCACTCCGTCTTTTGAACATCAAATGCTGGTTTTCCATGAGCAAAGGTCTCTCAGCCAGGGTGACTTGCATTGTGCCTAGCTATGTGAGGTTACAAATGTTTATTTAGGGCTGAGGTTGGACCAACAAAAACACTCAATTCAACAACTAGCAGAGTTGGTTTAATAGTACCAAAGTTACCTGGCTTGCTCTGTGAAATTCAGAAGAAAAATGTGTGTTGTTACTTAGGAAGCCACTGAGTATCCCATTTTATATCCACGAAGCCTAAAAACATAGCAATTTTTAGCATGAAATTTATTTGCCCTAAACTTTACATTCAGGCTTCCTGGAGAGGTGATCAATGCCCCAAGGCTGTCAGTGTTTAATAGGCATTTGTATAATGCCTTTAATAATGTGCTGCGAGTTTTGGTCAGCCCTGAAATGGCTGAGCAGTCGGACTAGATGATCACTGTAGGCCCCATCCAACTGAAACTACTCTATTCTATTCTATTCTATTCTATTCTATTCTATTCTATTCTAAAAGTGCATTTCTTGTAAGTAAAAAAAGATCTCTCCGTGCTTAAGGAGCAGTAGCATTGGCATGCAGCTAATTTTGCCTACTGTGCAGACAAGGGTGATTGGACTCATTAGATGGCTGAAGTCTGAGGGAAAGAGGAATGTGAATCTTAAATTCATCTCTAGTTCAGGCATAGTACACAGGTAAATACCATACAAACAGTTTTAGGAGCCAAAATTGCATCTTTGATAAATGATCTCTCTCCAAAAGAGAACTGCAAAGCATCTGTAAAAAGTAGATGGGATAAACATGTCCCTCCCTCTACTCATGTGTCTGCACAAACTGGTGAACATTTATAAATAGAGAAGCCATTTGAAAAAAATTAGCATTGGCATGTGATCAGCTAATTAATAGCATACAGAATAGCTCAGCCCTGACTGGGGCTCTGTAAATTAAAAGCAATATAGAAGAAGAGAGACATTACTTACTGTTAGGAGACACATTTTTTGTTCTTCAGTGATGATTGAATGTAATCTGTCTGACTTTGCACTGAAGTGGGCTGGAGCATCACCAGTCTCACAGAGCACTGATCCGAACCTTGCTGGCCGGACAAGCTCTGCAAGAAGGGAGAGTCTCCTGCTCTGGCATTTTTAGTAGCATAGAAGCACTATTGCTGATCTTGCCCAGAGTAGGCAGCTTGTACCTGTGCAAATCCACAAATCCATCATATCCTGCCTGTATTCCACAGCACTGCCCCAAATCCCTATTCCTCGTGTCCTCCCATGAAAGAAAGGAGTTGCAAGTGGGTTATCAGTGATGCTGGGGCTGCCCATGGCTGGTTGCTCTTTGTCCTTGGGAGACCAAGCACCAGGCAGCTCTGTCTTGCAGCCTCTCCCCAAGGGGCAGGAAACACCAGCCAACACATGGCAGAAACCCAATGGGAGCCCTAACATCCCAAATTTCTCCAGCTACAGGCAGAAGAGCACATCTGTCCACACTTTTGGTGTGCTAGCCATTTTTCATTGATTGCTTATACACACTGGTGTCAACCCATCCCTGCTTGCCACAGTGTGTAAGTGATAACTTTAACCCCAAGATCATCACTTTTTTTTTTTTTCCCTGTTGAAACTCTGACAGGAAGAGACTGCCCAAGTAGATCTGCAATTTCTGCACGGGTGCTGCCGTGGGAGTCTTCACACTGCCACATTCTTGAGACAGTTGTCTCCTATAAACAGTCTTGGTAGCACATTAGAGAAACTCTTCATACAATGTTTGGGGTCATTAAACTCAAATAGATATAAATAGCACTGAAAGAGAGCTGTGATGTTTATTTGCATGGATATTTGCAGTGGGTTGGTTTTTTTTTCCTTTTAATGTTCATCCAATTTTGATCATACAGATTTGAACTTTATCCTTGAGACAAGAAAGCATTGACTCTTTTAAGATGTGGTTCTTTAAACTGGCAGCCACTGAACAGATATGTTCATTTTGCCTCTCAGGAGCTGAAAAGACTTCTCTGCCAATCTTCCTGGTATCATCCAGGGAGATATTTTTTACCGAGACCAGGGATCTCAATAATACATTTAAAGTATGACAACACCACAGAAACACACCGGTGCAATTCAAACGTTTTCATGGCTGGATTTTTTGAAGATGAATTTTACAGAACCACTAATTCTCAGTCTCCCCACAGAAGGTTTAATTCTGTCCTGAGTCACACAGGTCGGAGGTGATGTAGTGATCCTCAGGCTTTCTCACATCCAGGAAGCCTGAACAGTATTTTCCTGAAAAGATGCCTTTTGCCTGAATCACCATGGTTATTCCACACTCATTTGGGAGGCTCCACATACACCCCCAAGCATCTTAGGGACCTTTCCTCCTGAAGGTGTTTTCAGTATGCAAAGGCCCGAGATAACTATCTCTGCTATCTCTTCCTCACACACATCCCTGTATTGTCCTGCTGCTGCACAATCCACTTGAAGCCCATGGAGACAGGGATGTGTGTTTTGGGTTTCTGTTTCTCGGGGCAGATGGTTTCTGCAGCAGTGCTCTGAGTGCTGTGGTGGTGGCAAAGTCCCCACTGTCCCCTGCTCCTACAGCTGTGAATGGGGATGAGCCTGCTGCTCATCCTGAGCTGCTTCTTACCTTTGCCTCTGGCGGTGTTATGCAGCTTCTCTTAGTACTGCTGGAACTCCTGATTTGGTTTTACTTTGACTTTATGCTCCAGAGAGGCCCAGGAGAGCTCTGCACCAAACCCACACCCACCAGCATCTTGATGGTGAGGCAGGACTCAGCTGACAGCCCAACAGAGAGAACTGATTTCTCCAGTCCATGCCAGCAGCCAGTGGATGTCCTTGTGCTTCAAGCACAGCAGGGGACAACACTGCACCATGAATGACGTTGGCAGGCTGAAAACTGGGTGTAAAGAGTAAGCAAACTACACAAAGTAGTAGTAAGTGCATATCACAACTGATAGTGCCAGGAATTAGAGGAGTAGATGGAGCAGCCATGTTGCTTTATCCAGACTTATCCAGCCTAAATTCCACGTAAGCCACACTGTCTACTCTTTTGTATTAGATACGTGGTGCTTGAAGGGCAAGAGGAATCACAAAGAATACTAAACAAGGAGTTAGACCATTTGAATGTGTGTTGGTGGGTTGGTTGTACAGTGATGGGATTTTTCTTAAGGTCAGCCACAGGCCTGAGGGAATGGATTGGAAAGATGGAAAAGTCAAATGGCTTAAAAAGAAATATTTCTTTGCATGGTATGTGATTAACCCAGGGAACTTACCATTTTATAAAAGTTCTTGAGGACAAAATTTCAGCAAGATTTACAAAAGAAGGGGGTTGAACCGTGTATTGGAGAGATTGAGTGCTATCATAAGCTAATGAAAAAGACCTGTGCAAGAAATGAGCTGGCACGACCTTGGTTTAGAGTTCAGGACAACGCTTAAATTGGTCTGGTGAATCACAAATTATCTTAATGCTCACTTCTATGTCAGAGATGAAGACACCAAACTTGAGTTTGGCCCAACATAGCACCTCATGCCCAGGGCTTTAGAAAATAATTTTTTGGCATGATTCTTCTGATATATGGATGGGCAAACAGGTTTTGAAATTTTGATTACCCAGCAATGGGCTGCTGCAAAGAGACACGAAGGGATTTGAAAAAATGACCTTCTTCTTCACTCCTCCAAGATATTCAAGCCTAGTCTTTCCCTCCCCTTGTCATCTGCGTAGCATTGCAGGTGGTGACATCAGCTGAGAACACCAAAACTGAAACTGTGGTGTCTGGCCCTTGAAGGACAATCTCTACAGCTTGAACTTAATCACATCCACTATCTCAAAATCAATAATTGACTCAGTGCATGTGGCCAAGCAACCCACATGAGGGGACAAAACCACTTTATGGGTGGTGCCAGACCAGGCAGCCAAGCAGATGCTTCGCAGCAGATTTCCACATGTAGGGAAGAAAAACAAAAATTTAGGAAAGAAGTCTAAGAAACCAAATTCCTAGACATGTAAAAACTTCACTTCTGCCAGATGTGGCAGTGTTTTCACTAAGTCATCACTGCAGTGGCTTAGTTACTGATCAAGTCAGTGCTAAAAAGTTGCTTCTCATTTTCTGCTCTCTTGATAAACTTGATAATTTGATGTTTGCACTAGTGTTACACATCGAGGCTACTCTGCATCACTGAGTAGATTTTGCCGTGCAGGCAGTGCCTTTCCTATGTTCTAACTTTCCAGTTGTTATGGCCAGACCTATTGACATCATGGAAATGGCAAGGGATGAGGAAGAGCAAACATATTTCCTTCAATTGTTCTGTTCAGACAAAGTCATTAAACAGTAATGACATCTCCTGTCAAATTATTATTTATCTTTGCAATGAAAAAAAACCAAATTATTCTATTTTTCATCTGCTTTTAAGAGTGACCATTTGCCATTCTCCACTTACATTGTCCTTGTACCTCGAGCTATGGGTCTTCCACCTAAGTCAGGGAAAATGTTACTAAAGAATGAAAGTTTTACGAATTGTCACCCAATGTTTTATGCCAAGGGGGAGTGAATGAATGAATTCTAAACAGGATTATTGGACTAGTATTCCTCTCCCTTTTTTCCCCAAATAATATCTGGGAAAATGAGTTTTAAAGTAATGTCTAATAATTAAATTATTACAAAATTGTTGATTTACCTTCTTTAATTTGCATTCAAAATGAGAGGTCTTTCCCTTCATAAATTTAAGGCCTAGATCAAAACCCTCTTTTTAAATGGGAAGTCATATGTGGGGCAAGATGGCTTGGAAGGGTCCTGGGGGACACAGTCACTTGCTGGGAGTTGTCTCCTAGCCTGTCCTCATATCCAAAGTGGTGTTTGGAGTCCCAGGGAAGGGGAAGGCATGAAAAATCATGACAGGCTGTTATTTCAGCTAACACAGTTCTCCAGGTTCAATGTGTGTCCAGTGGAGCAGCAAAGCCAACAGTGGGGTTGCCCCAGGGTTGCCTTTTTACCTCGGGAACTGGCACAGCAACAAATCCATAAATACACCAACCACTCTCAGGGGAAGAAGAGGCTGGAAAAAAACTTTCACTGACAGGAGAAACACTGGGAAAAAAAAGAAAAAAACAAAACTCCCAAAGGAAGGAGATGGACAGCTGTAAAAATATTCCTAAGCACAGTGGCACAGGAGGAACAGCCAGGAGGGTGATGGCATTGGAGCAAGAGGGAAAAAGCAGCACGGTGCTGTATCAACGTCCTCACTCCTGGTGCAGAACAGTGTGCAAGTGTCTCATGGAGACAGCAATCCCAGGGATGAGCACAGGAGCCAGCACTTAGGCACCTGAAAGGGTTAAAGAGGGCTGTGCAGAGGGGCTGGACAGAAAGGTCCTGCCACAGTGCAGGAGGATGCCTGAGATGACTCACTGAAGCTGCTTTCCAACCCCTGCAAACAGAGGCCACGTCTCTTTCTAAAGGCTCTCTGGCACTGATTCCAGCTATAACTTTGAAGTAATGGCATTAACAGTATCTGCTCATGCTCGGTTTTCTGCAGCCTTTAAGGAAAAGCACAGCTTCAGCAATGGGTGGGAAAACATACATGTTCAAACATAACATTAATTTCTATCCCCTGGGAGATGGGACCAAAAGAGCATCTATTTGCAATAATATGCTACTCTGCTGAGAACGGACTTAAAGGAAAATCCCATAATGTTGGAAAATGTGTTTTGAGTTCGCAAACTGTCTCATGCTCTGTCTTCAGAGCTGGCAGCCATCCAGGTGCTGTGTCCTCACAGGCCAGACCCTCCCCATCTAGGACACACATGGTTTCTGAGCAATCCCCCCAGCTCAATTTCAGAACTGGATTTCTCCAATAACGAGGTATAAAGTCAACATCTATGTCTAATTTTGGGGGCCCAGTTGCTGAAGTCCCTGTCCACGAGCAGCAGAAATGCAGAGACTTGATTTTTTTATTTAAAAGTTGAGGCATTTCCACCAGGGAATCTCAGCTCTGGCACAAACTCACACTGAAAATGCCTCCTGAGATCATCTATTTTATGCTGTCCATATCAAGCAATGGCTTGGGGCAGTAATGCCCAGGACTTCATGTTGTCCATTCCAGCTGGGACAAGAGCACTGCTAGTGACACTTTGGGCTGTATGATCCCGCTTCCCAAATGGCTCCACATTGGCACACAAACTTCACTGAGGGCTCGTGGTGTATCTGCATATAAATCACAAAATAGCTTTAGAGAGCTGTTTTGAAACTGCATCTTTATTCCTGTTTAGTTATAGCTACACATAAACCTTTTCAGCTGCATCAAGAACACAAAGGAGACTGTAGAATTGCTTGTAGTTTCTGTCTAGTTTGAGCCCGTTTTTGCTCATTGAAAACTTGCCATCAAAATTTTCAGCAAAAGTATGAGCAGCTTCTAGGAGGCCATTAGGATGTTGTT
This sequence comes from Cyanoderma ruficeps, assembly GCA_008694505.1. Lineage (NCBI taxonomy): Eukaryota > Metazoa > Chordata > Aves > Passeriformes > Timaliidae > Cyanoderma > Cyanoderma ruficeps. The sequence continues at coordinate 45,936,698 of VZDJ01007753.1, read as the reverse complement.
ATTTAAGCTCCTAGAAAAACTCTCTTCACCTCTACAGTACAGCTCTGCTTTGTTCTGGGTAGCCAGTAATGTAACTAGTGAATTGCAAAAATCCAGCACAATTCTCTTCATCTCATTGCCTCCTAGTTACTGCTCAGGATATTTTAAGCCTGTTCCAGGAATACAAGGGAGCTGCAGCTCTCATNAAAAAAAAAAAAAAATTAAAAAAAAAAGGAGTGAAGTACAGCTTTAAGAAAATCATTTTCCAGAAATATCAGCCATGAAAACAGGATCAATCTCAACATTTAAAGAGGAGTTCATACTCAAAATAATTCAGCTAATCTGCCAAAAACCAAGCCTTATGGATGAAGTCCAAATTAGCTGAGCCAGTTCATGATATCATTAATGTGGGGGATTTTCCTTGCCACGCATAGGAATAGTCTCTCATGGGCTGTGCCACTTGAAGATCTGCTGGGCATTTACCTAAACCATTTGGTTTGGTTCAAGTCCAGAGGGGTGAGGTTGCTGCGGTTCTCTTATTTTAATATTTTAGAGTGTTGAATGCATTTTCTCCCTTGAGCGTCCCTCACGGGAAACTGCTAAAATGGTGAAATAATTCATTCTTCCATTATTTGAATCACATTGCCCAATTTATTTCCTTTCCTGTAAAGAGCTCCTTGTAGCAATACCATAAACCTCTCCTGGTGCTTCCAAGGAAGGAAGAAGCAACAGGGAGTGTGAATACAAAATGAGGTCCCAAATCTGAAATAATGTTTGACAAAGGAAATCTGTGCCAAGATAATGGGGGAGCAGCAATAACTTGTGTTCTCTCCATATGGTGCTCCCAACTGGGTTTCTCTCCCCCTGCCTTCTATTTAAACGCATGAACGTGAGAGATTAGGAAAAGAAAAATAATAATACAAGTCTTGCAACGATTTTGCGAGGAAAACAGTATTTTGAGACTATGTCCAACAGGGTGGAAAATCCTGAAGACACAGGGGAGTCTTGTCCCTGGCCAAATACATTCACGGTATGTCTTGGTGAGGTGCATGAGACAATTCTTACAAAAAACTGAAGCACCTTGTACTTTTCAACACATGAAGACTTTCAAGGTCCTGATCCCCTTTCTGCTTCTCCCTCCAGCTTTCGGAATGAGTAGCCACATTTCCTTTTCTTGGTATTTATTATCCATGCTGTTTTTTTTTCCTCGTGAGCAGGGTCTTTCCACCTGAAATGTGAAAGAAAAAGAAAGATTGTCTTCCCAAAGCTCTCCTGGGTACAGCATAGGCCGTGGAGCTGGCCAGAACCAGATATGGATCCTGCAGAGCCACCTCTGAGCCAGCCGGGTCCAAAACCAAACCACAGACATTGCACACATAGCGGCTGCCCCACACGTCCTGGGTGATAATTATTACCAGGTGTCTCTTCTGATTCCCTCCCGTGCTGCTGAGCTGGCCAGGGCCAAGGGCATGAGAGCAGATGTTCTTCCTCCTGACAGATGTCAGCTCTGCCCCATGGAAAATGTCATCTGAGATGAGTGAGAACCAGCAAGCAGCCAGGCAGGGCTTTGTGGGGTGGTGGTGGGACCACCCCACGGTGACCACTGTCCCTTCCAGCAGCCACCTCTTTCCTGGCAAACCCCTGCCACAGCATTCCACAAAAATGTTATCTCAGCGTTGCCTCTTGTGAGTGAGCTAGAGAAGATCAAATGAGCCAAGGAGATGCATGAGAACCAAACAATGCCCAAGTGAAAAGGAGAGAAGTGGGGAAGTGTGGGAAAGAAACGTATATCCTCAGAGGATGGACAGGAAAGGTATATTTAAGAGCAGAGAGTCTAGAAGAGGTCCATAAATCACAAAACAGGGGATTTGTAGCAACTGTGTTTTGGGGGATGTGACTCATAGTTTTGAACTTTTGGGGTAAGAAAAAGTCCTGTCCAGAGCATTTTCATGAACTGTCTCACCGAGAGAAAATGCCGATTCACAAAAGCTGAAGCATTTTTTAAATACTTGAAAGGACAAATTCTTGAGGTCCAGGGCCCTCTGGTTATTTCTGACAGTGCAGCAAAAAAGGCCCAAATTGAAAACATAATATCTGAAGGTTTTGTTTTCATTCCATTGTAAAATGAAAACAAATTGTAAAACCTCAGAAGTTGTCGCAAAGCTGAATTATCACCCCCCTGGCCAGTTCTAGTTGGTTGCTGTTATTATCCTTTTTACAGTTAGTGTATTGCAATCATTATTATCCCAGGGCAGGCTTCCTCCAAATGAAATATTTGTGCAGCAAAGACAAAAATATCCAAGGAAAATTCTTCAAATAGCATGAGTTCAGGTGTGGTTTGGAGCTCTCTGAGTAAGAAGAGCTGCAGTGGCTGCAGGGAGAGGTTGGCAATCCTCACAAGCCTTGGCAAACCTGGTGGCAGAACCAGACAAGTGCTTAGGAGAAGGGAAAACAGCCTTTGACCTGAGTGTTGCTCATTGTGTCTTCACTCTCTCTGGTACAGGCTACTGCAGAGGTGTTTTTTTCCCTCTTTTCTTTTGATGACTTTGGTCATCACATAAATGTCCAATAATCTACATTTCTGATTTATAAGATGATATATGTTTGATTCCCAGAAGAAGGAAGTTACCCCGAACACTCTCAAAGGTTTTCAAGGAACATCTTCCCTTTGCCAGATACAATCTTGCTCCAGTGAGTGGTCCCCAAATTAGTGACACTGGAACAAGGACTTAGCTGTGATGCCCAGTGGACGTGGACGGAGGCGTCTGTGGCCACATTCTAGAAATGCTGCTTGTAAATTATGGAGAAAATATAAAGTAAAGGACCTGGGAGCTCATTCTGCATTCACTTAGGAGGAACACCATTTTAGTTAGAGGAATTGGGTTCTGTGCAATCAGTTCAGTTGAAACTCAACCCATATTCCCATTTCTGTCATGTCAGTTCCAGGATCCCTCCCGTATATCTGCATTTCTGTTGTCTGTCATGTTAGCAAAGCAAGGCACTGCTGCTTGATAGGAGGGATTCATTCCATAACCCTGGAGCTAAAACAGTCAGTCCTTCCCAGGAGCTTCTCCAGGGAGGGCTCAAAATCCTGTCAAAAGTATAAATTACATCTGACCTAAGGAAGTTCATTTGAGGTGTCTGAGGACCACTGAATTTCAGGTTTCTTATATGGGCAACCCTTTTGAATGTGTTCCTGCTGTGAGCTGTCAGGCCAGAAATAAAACAGAGACAACAGAAGTAGAGAGAAGTCACTACTGATGGTGCCTAATGGATTTTCTTCATTAGAAGAGCTGGAAGCACAACCTGAAAGAGACTGGTTTCCTTTCCCAGTCAGCATGGTGGGTGTGGGTGCCTAAAATTAGATATAGCCTCTATTAGTTGTAAATATTTATGCCTGTTGCCATAATAAATGGCTTTTAGCCTGATGATCTTCATTGTGAAGAAACTGTGGTAAATACATTTTCAGATCGAAAAAGGAAGAAGTAATAGATTTTTAGACAATCCTTTTCAAGGCTGGCTATGCTCACACAAGACTTGGGTTCATCTGGTTTTGGAAGGCTCACAGAGCTGGGGCCAAGCAAATCTAAGTCAGGAAACCCTTGAAGTGCAGGAATGTATGACACATGATAAAAAGACAAGTAGATGAGCGAAATAAGAAAAAGAAGCAGGTATTTTTATTAATGCAATTCTGTGCAAAATTCTATGCTCCCAAGGAATCAGAATAAAGATATCTATGACACATAGTAGATAATATCTCAAGACAAAAGTATCAATATTCCCCTTACATATTTACAGAACATGCAGGGAAATGTTCATATATTAATAATTCTATGCTTTATTTTTCTCAAAGAATTAGATTACAAAGAAGCCATATGTTTGGGGATTTTTTTTTCCCAAAATTCATTCTTTGTTGTATTAATTTTATAAACAATTAGAGAAGTACCTATAGTTTCCATTTCAGGGAATTTTCCTCAAAATAATTTCACAGCTGCTTCTTGCTCAGCAAAGACAACAATTCCAATATCCCTCTGTATTTCACAGATGCAACCCCTGTTAATTACAAGGCTCATTAATGAGCTTTATTTCTCATTGTTTTGTAAAAATCAAAGAGACAAAAGGTTCATCAGCAGGGGAATACAGACGCAATTTCTCCAGGCCTGGGAAATCTCCCATGTACCTGCTCAGAGAAAAGCAACCACACCAAAAATCCTGGTATGGGGCAGAGTTCACCAGCAACAATGGGAGAGAACAGTGACAGGAACCAGAAAGTCAGGGCAGATCAGGCAAAATAAACACCAACTTCAAAAAATGTGCAGAGACCAGAAGGAAACTGGGCTTTGGCATTCACACTGTACAATGGAGTCTTTCCCAGGGTGGAAAAATACGTAGTTGGCTGGAAAAGTTTTCTCTCTTGCCTGCACACCTCAGGCAATGGCCTGATGTGAGAGGATGAAAAATATATCTGTGTCTTATGGAAAATTAGGTCAGGGTTTTTGAAACCTCCTTGTAGACCTGGAGATCCCATTCAAATTCAACTTGGAAACAGATATTTTAGGTTCCTTGGGAAATCCTTTCCCCTCATTTTGACTTCCAAGATATTCAAATGCCCTCATTCAGCTTCCTGAGCTGCTGAAGGTTCCCAGCTCCTCCATGGCCGAGAGTCCTGTCACAGACATCAGGGTCTTCCCTGCAGGCCACCAGCAAGCCCACCCTCAGCGCCCACTGCATTAATTTATAGAATGTCTTACTTGGGTGGTCATTAAACCCTTGGCTATGGAAATACAAGTGCTTAGTAGGAGTCTCAGTATCAGAGACTTCGGGAGCTGTAGCAGAGGATGTTTGACATCACAATTTCTGCAGTCACCCAGTTGGAGGGAAGGCCACAAATTCCCTTAGCTCAGCAAAAACACGGAGTAACTGGGAGATGATCACTGGCACAGGGAGTGCAATGGATACACTCCAGATGTCTCTGCAACATCTGCTGGGATTTATATTTACCCCTTGGCAGATGGGAAACCTCAGTTCTGGGGAAAAAAAAAAAATCTATGGGCTGAGTTTATAGTAAGGTGGCCAAGACTAGAACTTCTGGTGGTTTGTTTGTCATCTAGCTATTTCTAGAAATACCTCCCTCTGCCCTCTTGGACACCAGGGTGTGTATTTCCCAGACTCGTAGCTGTCTTAAAAGAAAACAGATCTTATACCAGGAAGGAGTGAGACTGTGGAGATCAATATGTCTGAAGGAACAGGGGTGGGAAAAACTCCGGAGAAAAATGTTCAAGAGGGAGAAGCATATTTACTGGAAAAAACCTCTGCAGTTTGCCATCAACCACACAGCCTTGGGTGAAAAAAGCTTTTTTGGAGTGAGCAAACATAGGCAAAGATGGCAGCACAGGCTAAGGGATGTGGTCCTGGGTTCAAAAGGATACAGCCCTTGTTTCACCTTGTAATTACAAAGTGAACAGAAGGTTGTGAGGATGAAATTATTTGTAGGATTGAGTTGATTTGTCCCTGGTGCATTCCTGTGGTTACAAGCAGATATAATTTTTCCATAACTCACCTCCAGCTTACTTTAGCCCTAGTTTTCTGGACACCAATCCATCACTGACCAGGTAGATATAACCTGAGGAGCGTTTGACTTCCTCCATCCCTTTGTTAAATGTCAGAGAGCCCACTCGCTCACCCCAGGCTGCCTTATGAACATACCAGCAACAATTTAGCATTTTAAGTGAAGGGGATGGGTTTGAAGAGCTCGATAGGGGTACATTTCCTGACATTTTTCACATCCTAATTTCTCCAGAGGATCTCAGCAGTGGTCAATCCAGTTTTTATTTGAGAATCTGCTCCTAGCTCAAAGTCCAGAGATCCTGTGTGTACAGAGCAATGTTGCTGTTCTGAGAGGGCAGAGATTTTTGAGAAACCCCTTTGTTTTGAAATCCTCTTAAAACCAAACCAATCCAGTTTCTTAGTGGTCCTCAGTGGTGCGGTATGAACAAGATTTAATTCTCATATCTTTGCCATTTGCTCACTGCTTTCCCCACTGAAATGGCACCAGCTGGCCATTATTATTTCACACTCTGGAGGGTTCAAATGTTCACGAGCTCTCCGATTCTGGGAGCTCTCATTACCAAGAGCAAGAAAGGTTTCTGGGCTGTTTGGTCAAAAAACACACTTCATATATGAGCACGGCATAATAATGCATACACTGCCTAATGTCAAGCAGGCACACTATTACACACTATTGAATGCCTAAAAACAAATGATGAACCACTGTTATTTTAGATGATCTTGGTCATTAAAGCCCTGCAGGCAGCAGGCATCACAGCAGTTAATAGCAACAGTATTTAACATCAAGGAGTAGGATGTATTAAACAAACATTAAGTTCAACCCATAAGCAGTCTCTAGTATAAGCACAGCAATGCATAAAAGCAGGTTTGTGTCAATACTCACATTTTATTTGGAGGCAGACACTGCCTTGGGAGAGTCACACAGCTGCAGGGCAGGAATCATGGCCAAGTCATCTGTGTCATGGACCGAAGCCTTGCCCACAGCCCGCCCCGCCTGCCCCCGCCGTGTGCACAAAAGTTGCTCCTGCCTTTATTTTTCCCCTGGAAGAGCTCGAGGTTTAAGCCCTGTTTGCTTTGCCAAAGCAGTTCCCAGTCGGCCATCACATGGTGATTTCTTTTCTGTTTCAGGATTTCTTTTCTGTTTCAGTGTCTGTTCACAGACAGGGAGTGGAATCACTCTGCTGAAGGCAGTATTCCTATTGGCATGGCCAGGATGGGGATTTCACCCTGGGCACCAAAGCCTTTCCAGCTGGGCAGCCAGGCTTTGCCATCACTGCCCTTCATGCTTTTTCTCCCAGCATTGCTGAGTCCATTGCCACATGGGTGATGTTGGAGATCACTGAACTCTGCCCTGAGGGGAGCAGCAGAAATACAGCATGAGGGACTATGGACCCCAGCAAGTTCTTGTGCTTTCTGCCACAAAACCTCCCTCCATAACTTCATTCAACCCCTGTGCAGGTGTGATTACACTTTTGCCTCCATGCATGGCAAGGGAAGTCCTTCCCATCAGCACGCTTGCACTCATCTGGGCTTAAACACTCATTAAAGATAAGCACACACTTGCGTGTTCTGCTGAAAAAAAAACAGAATGAGAGAAGTCAGAATTACGCAATATGGAAAGAATACTCTCCATTTATTAAGCGTGCCTTGACAGTACATAAAAAAAACATTCTGGAGCTTTCTTCTGGACCAAATATTTCTCCCACTTCATACCATAGGCATGCTCCAATTGTGCTGGGAGCAGAATGGCAATAGGATGACTCACTCCATATTGTAGGCTGGAAGCACCGTATTTTGTTCCAGAATGAAATAGATCGTAGGCATAAGATTTAAAAGGCAGCTTTTTTGTAAACTCTACTCCAGTGTGTTCTGGAGCACGTTTTGATCAGTTGCACCATCCAGTCCCTCTCCAACTACAGCCCTGGCTGTGCTTATTTCTAAATTTACAGCTGTGCTGGGAATATAGCATGTCCAAATTAACTTACAGTGGCGAGTGCGGGAGTTAAATGAATTTTTTGTGTTTCTTTCCAGAGCAACCCTCACGGCAGTAATTGCTGCCACACACTTTTGCCATCAATTCAGCGTTGTGACTGTGCTGAAGCACTCAGGCACAGATGAAATGATGCTGTTCTTGCATCTCATAAGGCCCTACTAAAGTGATCCAAATCTTTTTCTCTGCCAGCCTATGGGGAGTGAGAATGATCATCCTCCTGCTTTGGTTTTGCATAAATTACACAGGGTTGGCCCCCCAAGACCACCACAGGCTGAAGGTTTAGATTTCAATTTTCTTTGGTGGGGTGGAAGCAAAAAATAATTTAATTCCTGGTATTTAGCAGATGATGCAAAGGCTCTATGCTGTTCAGCACCAGTTTCATTCGTAACAATCCAGCATTGTCCCCTCTGCGTGGGCTCAGACAGCAGCCAGCATCCCTGGCCCCAGCACAGCCAAACTGGAAGCTTCAGAGGAGCACATGCAGTCCCTAAAAAACATCCACAGGGTTGAAAAACAGACCCTGGGAAATAGTCCCCAGACCCACAGCCTTTCTCACTAGGACTGCAGCATTTTTAGATACAACTGCCTGTCTCAAAACTGACGGGACTGTTGCTGGTGTTTACTCTGGAAGTGCCTTAAGCACCAGCCATGTTTTCCACTTCTGACAAGCAAAGCCCATGTGGCAGAGCTCTGGCAGCCACATCAGCCAGCCACGCTTTCTAGGGCTTGCCCATGAAAAAAATAGCATCAGTATCCCTGTGTGGAACACACAGAAGTCATGTAAAATGCTGGAGGTTGCTGCATACCCCAGCCCAGCGGGATATATGTTCCTGTATATCCAGCAGCTGAAAAGCAGTGATTCCTTGCTGCAATTCCCATTTTATATGTATGGTTTGTGTTTAACCAGCCAAGTCCCCGACTGCCCTCTGCACACCTCAGTGACTGTTCCACATCCAAGAAACCAGGGCAGATAGAGCAGTGCTGTAAATCTCCAGCTGCCTGGCCTTGGGTTCCAGCCAGAAATCCTTCCTTCCCCCCTCCATGGCCCACTCAACCCCTCGTAAGCCCTGAGCTTTCCTGGGATCAGCTGCACCTGACTCCTTCAGTTCAGGGCCACATTCCTCCAGGGAACTTTGAATCCCTCAAAGGGTCTGCTCCGAGCAGGGGGTTGTTTTCTTCCCTTAGGAAACCAACAGTGCAGGATACCAGAGACTCCCTTCAGGAGATAGACGTGCAGAAAAAGCCTTAAAACTGTTGGTTCTGTGGAAATAGTTGGATGGCAGACTGAGGCATTTTGCTTTTGGTGGCAGCATCCTCTAGAGACAGCCTTCTTCATCAACACAGCATCCCACACAGCTCTGGGAAAGCTCCATACTCCCATGGATGCAAACCAGAGCTGTGCACAGCTCTGTGCAGCAGGGGAAAGGACACTGCAGGGTTAAAAACACACGCTGTCAGGGTGTAAAAACACGTCCTGTAAAACTGGGTTGGGATTATTTCTCTCTATATCAAGTCTGTCTTGCAAAGAATGCTCTTGAAATGGAAATATTCCAAAAGGTCACAAAAATAATAGGAGGTTTCAAAAATAAGGTGTGTAAAGGAAAAGAAAATTCCAGCATTGCAGACATCAAAGCCAGGGACTGTGTGGAAAAACAATACAGAGCAGCAAGGTAAAAGTCCAGAGGGAGCAGGGAGGAAGAGAGAATAGGAAGCTCAGGGCAGAGGGATCCTCTTCTTTTAATTGAGTTCATACCTACAGAATATCCTAAATGACCTTCAACTGCCCAAAATTTAGAATAGAAGTTTCCCACTAAAATTCAGCTGCCCAGTGAAATTCCTGTGGCACAGTCAATGCAGATGCACAGTTCTGAGGAAGAGTGGGCAGGGGGTGGACGCTCATTCACGTGGCCCAACATCACATCTTCACCTTCAAAAGTCACACTGTCTGTTCTTGCCCTGTTTATCTGGTCAAATAAGAATCTACAGCAATGTCCAAAAAAAGCCATTGTACTGTCAACATACTGTGATGGTTGAAGACTGCACAGGCAAATAAAATATCCTTCACAGCATCCCTCCATCCTGAATGGAAGTCCCAAGGAGAAGGGCATATCTGTGGTGTCCCGTTTGCTGTTGCTATAGCCTGTGGTTTTGAGTTTTAAACTTTCTGTGTAATAATGAGATTTCCATTTCTTTTCTGACGCGCTTGGGGCCTGCAGGTTATTGAGTTTAAAAGCCAAAACATACAGACACAGAATTTTGCTTCAGGGTTGAAAAAACATCTAACCTATTGGAAGGGTGGGATCAAGTTAGCTTTTGTTCTCCCAAATTTCACATAAACAAGCATGCTCATGTATCATGTACAAGGCAAGCAAAATCAAGAGTGCCTTTTTGAACTGTAATATTACTAGCCCATGGTGGGTGGCAGGGACATATGTGCAAGTTTTAAGGCTTGAAATTTAGGACTTTGCTCCATAAAATGCCCACATGGATCACACGAGAGATTGCCACTCTTTGAATGAAATGCTGTGGAAATGTGGGTCAGATGCTGACAGCCTGAGCCACCCGGGACAGCATTTGCAGGCAGTATGTGCATCAGAATTTGGTCAGAGATATTTTGGTCCTCAGCAGTATTATTTGCCAGTGAATTGTTCTTGAGAAATATGCACTGACAACATGTAGAGATTGATGCAAAATAAAACCACAACAATATAAAACAAGTAATTTCCAAATCCTGTAGTGGATAACACTTTATGATGCATGAAATAGCTGTAATGCAGAAATAAAACAGAGCAGACAGAGTGAAGATTAATGATTTGGAGGTTTTTAAATCGTGATAATTATCCTTATGACTACAATATAACCATATAATTATACATAGAAACATATATTCAGCCTTTGTAAGACTTCTGGTGTAATTTCTCAGTCATTCAAAGCAGTCATTAAATGATGCTGGGAAACAGTCCACATTGTCTGATGTATTGCCTGCCTCCTCCCCCTCTGCTTTTGTGTGTTCTTCCTCTCTCCTCCTCCTCCTCCTCCTCCCAATCAATTTCAGAGCTACAAAATATCACTGCCTGTCTCAAACTGTGGAAACCAGGAGCAATTCCTCCAAAGTCAAAGATGGGGGAGGTGGATCCCTTCAGTCAGTGAGGGAGCCTCCTCTTCAGAGAAGGGGTTGAAGCCAGCTCATGGCAAGTGATGCCAAAAGAGTGCTTTAAATCTGCAAAGTCCATCTGAAATGCTTTCTAAATGTAAATGTGAGTGCCTGTGTGTGTGTAAACATGTGCCTACAAAAACTCTTTAATTTATAATACCAATTATTGGTGTAAACGAATCCCCTAAGGACATTAACTGAGTACAAGGATAACCAGGTCCATAGCAAGAGCCCATGACAGATTCTCTTTTGCCATATTTAGCATATCTTCATGAGATATTACATGTGTGAGAAATATTAGACACTGAATCACCTGTCAGCACCCCTGGGAGATATCTGCAGTCTGCTATTTTCCTGCTATCTGCCATTTCCTATTTCCATTTCCTATCTGTGGGCTGGCAGGTAAATATGCAGTCAGGAGGTTTTCTGGGGCCCTATTTCAGCCCTATCCCTTCTCATGGACATGCCTGTAGGATCTTCAAGCCTCACATCGTTGTCTTTGGAGAGCTGCGTTGCGTGAGCTGAGAGCTTTTTTGTTAAAGGTTACTCATCAAAGGAACAAGGACAAAAAGCAATAATTAAATCTAAAGAGAGTGAGAAAAAAGAGAGAGAGAGAGAGGGAGGAGGAGAAGAAAACTACGACAACTTTCACCCCTTTATGTAAAATTATGTGCAAACATTCTCTGCTGTGAAAAACAATTTATATCTAAATATATATGGCCAGATGGATATGGTAACTCAGTGCTGCTTGAGTCACAGGATCACTGGAAAAAGAATCATTATTAAAGCAGGCCCTTCCCAAGCTATGCAAGGACTGGTTTCTGATTTTGGTAGTTGTTTTAAATTATGTTATGTTTTGCTCAATAATAGAGAACCAAAACACAAACTAGTTTCCAGGCCAGTTCTGACCTCTTAGCCAAAATAATGGAAAATTTTCAAAAAACGCCAGGAGAGGACAGAAAAGCTCATCACAATGCTTTTGCTGTCATTGCTCTATTTTCCCAGGGACAGCTGATGGAGGGCTGTTCCACTGGAGGTGGAATTTCAATTAAGGACTTAACGTTTTAGTAAGTAGAAACTGTAAGAACAAACTTGTGGAAGCAGAACAGCCATATTAACCATATTTATGGATTTGCATTCAGGCTGTTCTTGGAAAGGACAATGCAGGCTCTTTCATTTCCTATGGAAAGCCGGGTACAACAGAGCCATTCTCCTGAGTATGCTGCACACAGCAGAGGCACTGGCTGGTTTTCATGTTGTGCAGAGTTCAGCCTCACTACTCTCAGCAGATGGAGTCCCCATTGTGTTCCAAATGCAGCACACACACATCTGAGTACAGCAAATGATCCAGAGTTGCCTCTCTTCTGAAGTGAAAATGAGTCTTCCATTTCTGCAGAACTTAGTGCTTCTGAAAGCTCCTTCCAGAAGTATTTTGTTCCTCCTTTCTCCTACTTTCTTACTCCAAAAATGTATATATATGAGAGCAGCATCTCTTGTGCCTGGGCTGAAGACAGGAGGGTATCCCAGCCCACAAGCTCAGCTGCAATCATCTTTTTTCATCATTACATGCAGCCTGTGAGCTTGCCTTCAGAGCAAGGGCGAGCTCTCCTGGGTGATCTGAGAGTCCAAAGCAGTGCTCTGAACTTCAGCTGTCATTTGGTGTTGGATCACACCAGCCATGTGCTGCTTGAGAGCTGATTTCCCTACAGCCACAGAAGGGGCTTCATATCAGGTGTGAAGCTGCTGTGATTTATTAATGGGACAGAGCTCCAAATGACCAATTTCTTCTGGTTTGGCTGGTCTTAAACACCAGCTTAAATCATCTGACATGGCTCATGATCTTTTTTTCTTCTTTTTTTCATATTCAAAGTGACGGGTCTAAAACCTTCTGTGCCAACAATCATTATTGTCCTATAGAAGGATCTCCAAGACCAGAGCATAAGAGAGGACAGGGCAGTGAACACAAGAATCCACTTTGCACAGTGATTTCACTTTTAAGTGTGACAGTTAACCTTCAATTCTAGGCTATTATTACCCTTCTGGTTGCATATGTTGTGAATTACAGTCAGTGTCAAGGTCAGATTAGGAAGAGGGTATTAAAAGCCAGTTCTAGCTTTCAATACTATCAACACAGTTTTTCCATTGACTCACTGGGATTCTACCCAAGAGAGACATCAGAGATGCTGAAACACCAAAGAACAGAAAACATAACCAAAGCTATAGGCTGGGGGCTCTGGGCATCTGCACAAATGTCACTACAGCAGCAGAAGAGCAGTCTGAAGAACACCAAGTTTGGTAGCACAGTCGTTGGGGTTTCTCTACATTTTTAAGCTTACACAGCAATAGAAAAAAAGACGACTCACTCAGCCTCCAAGTGTGCTTACCAGATTGTCCCACTATTTGCTGTCATGTAAGATTTTCGAGTCCCATGGTGAAACATGACCTTGGGAAGCCTGGAAGGGAAGAGAGCTTTTAGGAACAGACGTCTCTTGAGAGCGCAGCTCCTACGTGCTCTCCAGACAAATTTGAGACTGTGTCACTGACAGACAAACAGCCCCCTTGGCAGGACAAACTTCTGGGGCAGCTTCTAGCAGCAGAAAGACAGAAGTAGCATGGTCTCACTTAAAATTCACTGTCAAAACCTTTACAGGAGCTCTGTTCTCTCAGTTCCCATTTCTGCCACAAAAAAGACTTGGCTGACCACAAAAAACCTAGGTCCTAATATCCGAAACTAAGTGTTCAACTATGACCTTAATGTCTGCTGGTTTGTCATCAAGAAGATTTTAATTTAAAAAATCAAGATTCATTTAAAACATAATTTTGGTTTTAGAAGATTTAATGATTTTTCATACTCCAGGAATCACTGCATAATGCAGCATGCCCATGCAAACCTCATGGATCTCTGTGTGTTTCCATGCAAGGCTAATCTAATCCTTTACCTCGCTGGTGTCTAATTGATTAAAGATAGGGGTTTGCATGAGTAGTTGAGGGCAAAATTCTTATTGCTGATGACAAGGTAGTACTTAACAGGATAGAAAAATGTAAATATTTGCACGAGGGAAAAGAAAAATTAGAAAGATTTAGACAATTCCTTAAATAATAAAGCAACTTTAGAGTTACAAAATAGCCTGTGCTTCATTCCTGACATACAGTTCCCGGTGTGAATTGGTGGCATTGTGCTCTTCTGTCATTCATCTGCCTCTCAGAACTCCTTGCTAAAACCCTGTCCAGAAAGAAGCTCAAGGCAAATAGCTGGCTTAAAAATATGTGTCCTCTCCCAGCAGGCAGAGGGGGTCTGCAGGAATGCACACATCTGCCCACACACACCCAAACGCAAGATCACGGTCAACCATGGAACCTCACCAGAATTTTTTTTTTAGATCCATTTGCATAAATGTCAACATTGACTTCTAAGCTTTTCCTCAATTTGACAGCAAGTGACATTTAAGGGGACAAAAGATCTTTTCACACACAGAGCAACAGAGGCTGTCACGCAACTGTAAAGTGTGTAGCGTAACCACGCAAGTCCTGAGACACAAGCACCGTATCCACTCAGATGAATGCTATCATCTCCTCAGACCCCTGCAAGGAAAGCACGTGCCTGTCAGACAGATTTCCCTGTCTTTTAACTCTCACTTGTTTGCAAGTCCACACGTAAAGTAGCCTTCCTAAGAATAGTTTTAACATTTGCACGCACAGAAGCAGTTTGATGGTGAGGGGAATGTGGACAGCACTCGCAACCTGTGGTGCAGGAGGAGGAAAAAGTCGTACTTTTTCCATCCAGGTCCAAAAGGTTTTCTTCCTTCCTTCTGAGGTGTGGATAAAAGATATCATAGAACAATGGAATGGTTTGGGTGGAAAGGAACCTTTAAGATCATCTCGTTCCAACTTCCTTGCTCCTGGCAGTGACACCTTTCTCTAGATCAGGTTTCTTAGAGCCCACTCCAGCCTGGCCTTGAACACTTCCAGAGATGGAGCATCCATATCTTCTCTGAGCTATATTGCACGAGTCACAATTCTCCACAGAACTGATTAAAACCAGGCTTCCTCTTTCCCCCCCCTGTAATTTCATTCAATTCAATTCAATATTTTCCAAAGAAACACCTACAGCTCCCACTTAATCTGTCTTTAGAGAAAAGTAATCAGTTTCACCTTTCACAGACAACATTTCCTTTCATAGACTTTAATTGAAAAGGAAATTTCTTAGGAAATGGCCGTTCTTTTAAATGAACATATTATGAAATGCCAGCAGACATGGGGAAATACTCTTTTTAGGCATTCATTGCTGAGTTAGTTTTGATGATTCGGGCACTTTGTTGGTCGAGGGGGATGATCTTTAAGGTCCCTTCAGCCCAAACCATTTTATGATTCTATGATTCCATGATTCTGTGACTTCAGAAGATGAATTGTTTGAAGTGGGCCACGTTAGAGCAAGCCATCAGCACATTAAGCACCTCCCTGGCTGCCTCTCTCTGTTGTTCACAAGGCAGCTGAGGGAGCCCTGCCGTTATTCAGAGCTCTTCAGCCACGAGCTGCAGCGACAAACAGCAACTCTGACTCATTGTTGATGTACCTCCAATCCGAGTGTGTCTAATTCCCACTGAGTGTGTCTAATGAGTTGATATTTTATGGGTATTTCCTAAGCACTGTAATATGAGTCCTACAGATCCGCGTGCTGGAAGTCAGCCTGCTGCTCCCTGAGCACAAGCCTTGGTGCTGCAAGCCAGCAGTGGTTGTAACAGTCCTGGCTTCTGTGGGGTGAGCACGGCATGGCAGAGAGGGCAGAGCTTCTCTCTGTGTTGGTGTGAGTGGGGAGGATGCAGTGCTCCGTGTCAGGGTGCAGAGGGAGGATACAGCAGAGCCCATCCCTTTTTCCATCTGCTTGCTCTGGTCCAGCTGACAGACTGACTCAGAGGCAGGAAGTCTCTCCCCCAGTGGGGAAGGCTGCAGGACAGGACAGCGTGAACCATCAGAGCCAGATTAACACCAGTGATGACCTGGTGAGGAAAGGTGGAAATGAGACACCAGCATTTGAGAGGAACATCCTCTGAGGGGATTTATCAGGGCTCTCCTGGCGGTGTATTGAACTGTGAACAAACCCAGTGGAAGTGTATCCCACTCCTCCTCTGTACCCACATGGGAAGATCAGCCCTTTTGAGCAAGGACCCCAGAGCAGTGGTGGGATCAGGGTCAGCCTCTTTCCCTGGCCAGGAGAAAGATGATCTGCAAGTCACATTGCAGCAAAATTCCAGGAAGGAAAAAATGCCATGGACTCAGGGAAACAATTTGGCCTCTGGCCCTGGACTGCCTTTGCACAGACACATCGTGGCTCCTCTCTGTGCAGCTGCTTTGGATTCACAGCAAGCACCAGCCACAGCCAGAGGCCAGCAGCAAAGTTCAAGAATTAAATGATGCTTTTGACTCTTCACTGACCTGTGGAGCTGGGTGATCTTCTAATAACCAGATTAGAGGTGGGTTGCCTTTTTACATTAGTCAGGGGGAAAGGCATTCTTAAAAATAGAGTGTGTAAAATCAGGACCAGAATATCTAACTAGCCTGCCCAGACACAGGGGAGCAGCAGGCTCCTGCTCTCCAGGTAGAATTGCTGCATAAATCTTTAGGATGGCAAGAGTGTACTGACATTTCAGTATCTGGGGCAAGGTGCTGTTCCTTCCTGGTAACACAGGCAGCACTGCCTTGCAGACATCTCCGTACATGTGGACTAGAGACAGATTTCAAAACATCCAGAAAAGACAGAAGTATGGCAAGATGAAAGGGAAATTATTCAGGAATATGCAGCAAACAGCAGTGCTTGCCATCTGAGCCTCAGCAGTGAAGCCTGCCAGCTTGCATCAGACCAGATTCATCACTGACCGTGCAGTTAAATTGCCAAAAATAGTGCTGTGCACCTCCAACAGAGAGACTCCATCCATCCTGCTCCTGTGCCAGGCTTCTGCATCACATTCCTCTGTCACAGAGCTGTGGCTCCATTGAGTTTGGGCAGAGGGATTTCCACCACAGACTCTGATTCACAGTTCTTGTGCTGGTTTTAAACTAATGTGGTGCAGTTACACCAACAGATAGGGAGACAAGGCTGCAGTCATGCCTGTGCTCTCTCTTTTCCATCCTCCTCCAAATCCTGATTCTGACTTACAAAGGATCCTTAATCTTTACATATTTCAACAGTCACTAAATCAACTACTTTACATGGCTACCACTATCCAATCCAAGTTGTCTCCAAGGAAGAAACAAGCCAGAAAGTCACTCCCAACTTTCTGTCTGCAAAGGGTTGCTCTCCAAGACCAGGAAGCCTTTCAATGTTGCCATATTTATGTCCGCTGAAAAAGCTGCCCGTTTTCTCTGTCATCTCTCTAAGAACCATAGCAAACTGAAATGGTGGTCAGGCACTGGAACAGGCTGCCCAGGAAAGTGGTGGAATCACCATCCCTAGAAGTGTTCAAAACACACGTGGATATGGCACCTGGGGACATGACTTAGTGGCAACATGGCAGAGATGGATTTAGTGTCTGGGCAATCTTATGTTCCAACCTTAATTAATCTGTGATTCTATGAAACACAACCCTGTCAACCTAATATGAAAATATGTGTGTTAAACCAGAGAAAGCCCTCCATGAATATTTTTCAGTCCTTTTTAATAATGCTGGTATAGTCCACAGATACTGCAGTTTGCTTTTCAGCTATGATGCTAAATGCTTTGAAAATAAACAACAAAGTGGCTGTTTGGCAGAGAAGAAAGAGAGGAACAGCAAGTTCACTTTGTGTGGTAGGAAAGGGCAGTAATTGCAGTGTGTCTGTTTGCAGCACGGGTTTGCTGCATGCAGCAGATCAAATTGTTAGAAAGGGGAGCTCTGAGCATGGGGGGGTGGGAATCAAAAAGAGCTGAAACCACAGTTGTTCAGACAAATGGGCTAATCACAGCCTGGGTTACACACACATGTGCAGGTGCAGACTGATCCCACTCAGCATCTGTGGGAAATGTCACTTGGCAGAGGGGCATGTCACACACAGCAAACTGTGTGCACACACAGAGCCCAGTGCTGGGAAAGGGTCCTCTGGAGTCTCCACTGTGTCATGGCCTCCCAGAAGGACATGTAAAATGTCCATATTCCATCAGGGCTGTGAGGCTGAGACTGGAATAAACACACCACCCCAAGCAGCATTTTTCTTATCCTCTTACTCCCAGTTCCACGTGGTCGAGATTGCACAGCCCTTCCCTTGCCTCTCCTCCCTGCCTGGTTGTATAACGTCTACAGCCAACCCTTTTATACACAATTTGGTCCTGTTTCTTCTTTGATGTAAGAGCCCTGGATAACCCTGGGATCAAAGAAAAAGACAGATTGATAAAATACACTAGGTGAAAGGAGCTGAGTTCATTCTGCCTTCTGCATTTCACTTACGCCCTGCCTCCCTGTGAGAAATGTTGGGGGGAACGAGAACAGAAAACCACAGGCAGAGGGAAAATAGAAATGATGTTTTTCTCAGAGCACCAGAAATATCAGATATTTAAACAAAAGTTATTCCTTTTGTTGTACTTTAGCTGTGCCTTCGGGCTTCTGGACACAGCTCTGTGGTCCACGCTTGCTTCGTCTTCCCTTCCACTTTGTTTGGCCCCAAGCTGTGGCTGAGCACACAATGTGGTCACTGACTGCAGAGCAGAGTTCCCGGTGCATCAGAGCATTAGCTGGCTGCAGGACAGACAGATTTACACATCCCAGATGTCCAGGGTGCTGCCTCCAACTCATGCAGGCAGCATCAGAAAGGGTTTAAAATCAGCAGCATCCTCCCCCTTGAATTTCTCTCCCAGTGCAGCTTGGTGGCAGCTCTCCTTATATGGATGAGTTAGAAAGCAGTCAAAGGGATATCCTTAATAATTCCAGTCTGTGGCAGCAACAAAGATCTTCAAAATGCAACCTGGGGTTGCTGCATGAGCACCCTGGCCCCATTATAACCTCTGCAAATCTGAGTGTCCACCCATGCTGCCTTTCTAAACCAGTTCTCCACACCAGAGCTCACTCACGCCACTGGCATGAGTGAGAGTGTGGCACAAAACAGCTAAACCCATCCAAGAATCATAGAATGATTTGGGTTGGATATGACCTTTAAGATCACCTAGTTCACCCCCTGCCACAGGCAATTTCCAGTAGACTAAGGTGCTCAAAGCCCCGTCCAGCCTGACCTTGAACACTTCCAGCAATGGGCCATCTGAAACTCCTCTGGGCATGGTTTAAAACACTTCAGACTATTTTGTTCAGTCCAATTTTGTGACACCATAGCAGAGAGTTGAGAGTTTCACAGTCTTTTCTAAAGCTGTTGCTATGAGAATGCACAAAAATGCTCAAAACCCTTTTAAGCAAGAAAAAAAAGCAAACAACTTGGCTTTTCTCTGTGCAGAGAAGTATGCTTCAGCTGAGCTCAGAGGTGTCTTAGTTAATATCAGTTTTACTTAATCTGGCAGCCTGATTTCTTCAAGGATGTACTTTCAGAATTGATTTCTGTGCACCTGTCAGACACATTGCTCTGACAAGGCAGGAACTGGGAAAAAAATGTTATCTGATGAGTTCGTCTTTGGACAAAATCAGTACAAGACCCTGAGGTGCATTTTCTAAACAAGCATCAGCACTGTTTCATTAAAAATCAATAGAAAATTGCAGAATGCCTAAAAACTCAGCAACATCCCAGTGACTACAGAGAAACAAGCCCTGCCAGGCAGCTGTGGCTGAGAGGAACGCGTGCGTTGCTGATGCCCAACATCAATTTCCAGCAGCAGCAATGCTTCACCACCTTAATCATGTTGTCAGGGAAATCAGCTCAAATAAAATATTTCTGGGACTTTAACTTTCCAAAAGCACACGTGGACAATGCACTCAGTTCTCTGCTGCTCCGCGCAGCTGCCAGAGCAAGGGGCTCAAGAAACAAGTAGACGTGGGTCCTGACATACAGTTTAGTGTGTGGTGGCATGGATAAAAGGGTGGACTAGATGATCTTGGAGAGCTTTTCCAACCCTAATGACTCCATGGTTCTGTGCCCTGGAAGCATCCTGTAGGATGAGCTGGACATGACAACCAGGCTCTGAGGCCACAGCTCCAGCCCTGTGTCCAGTTGTGGGCCCCTCAGTTCAGGAAGGACATTGAGGTGCTGGAGCACGTTCAAAGCAGGGCGATGAAGCTGGTGAAGGATCTGCAGCACAAATTCTATGAGAAGCAGCTGAGGGATCTGGGAGTGTTCAGCCGGGAGAAGAGGAGGCTCAGGGGGGACTTCATTGCTTTGCAACTCCCTGACAGGAGGCTGTAGCCAAGTGAGGGTTGGGTTCTCCCAGACAGCCAGTGACAAAAGGACAAGGCCTCAAACTGCACCAGAGGAGGTTTAGGTTGGACATCAGGAGGAATTTCTTCACAGGAAGGGTGATCAGACACTGTCCAGGGAGGAGCTGGAATCACTGTCCCTGGAGGTGTTTAAGGATGGGCTGGATGGGGCCCTCAGTGCCATGGTCTGGTTAACACGGTGGTGTTTGGTCATAGGTTGGACTCACTGATCCCGGAGGTCTTTTCCAACCCCATTGGTTCTGTGATTCCATGGTCACTCAGCAGGATGTGCTGCCTTTAAGGATGGCCAAAATAAATCTCTGTGCTGAGATGAAGCCACGGGCTGAGGCTCAGGGTTTTGTTCCCCAGCTGCCCAGCACAGCCCTGACGAGCCCCATGCCCTCTGTGCACTTTGTTTCCCTCGCCATGGAACAGGAAATTTCCTTTCTCCACCTTCATTGTTGATGTGTTTACTCTGTCGGGCCTCTCTCAGCCTGTTTGCACAGCCTAATACAATGGAGTCACAATCTGAGGTGTTGCCATTGCAAAAATAGAAACGGAGAACAATGTCACTCTACAAAACAAGACTTTTCATGTATCTCATTGTGTAAAATACACTGCTTAAAGACTATTCACTGTGCTAAGCAGTAGCTCAAATCAAAGGCAGAATTCACATCATACTTGGTAATCAATTGCATGAAGTAGCTGTGGATTTTCTACCTTGATTCATTTCTCCTTTATTTGCAATTTTCTGTGATTTTTCTTCAAAGTCCCTTTCCTCTGAAGTCAGATGGGATCCCCATTCGTGGCACTTTCATGTAGCTGAAGAAGTGTGTCAACGTTTTCTAATATAGATTAAAGCTCCAGAAAACAAGAGGGAATGAACTGTTGGGCTCTCAGGAGAGCAGTGGGAAACAGAAAAATTGCCAGGCATGATGTTTAAGACTCTCTCAGAATGCTTAAGAGCTGTGTATTTCAGTCAATCCTTAAGCAAATACAGCTTAAAATAAAGCTAGGTATAAAATAAATAATATTTATGCCAGGTAAAAGAATAATTTGGAGACATGCCCTATTTCATATAGGCTGATATTTCAATTTTTAATTGAGCTATTTGCTGCTATCTTGTATTTTTCTGACCGTGTTCCTTTGTCACCTACGGCAAAAAATTAAACGTTATAAAAATAATAATTTCCTCTCTGCACCTAGTGACCATTGCATGCATAACATTTGAACAGCAATTTACATTAAAATGTACACTGCTTGTTTCAAAATTAGTTCACTTTTTTTCAGCTACGTGATTGATGTTCCTCCCAACAAAAAATAACTCCTCTGAGCTCAGCAGAGCTGCCTCTGATGTTCACAAGGCGGCAGAGAAGGTGAATTAAACCTAATAAATCTTTTCAAGAGTAAATACACTCTAAATGGAGTTACAGCTAACAGGCAGTACAAGAAATTCGTGGATATACCACTGAATTAGAACATTTGATTCAGAAATTGTATTCAAGCATGGAATGATTAACAGAACATTTAAATTATTTAATCCTAACATGAGAGTTAGAAGTTTAAAGAGCTTTCGTTAGGGCAGAAACCCATCACTAATTCCTGTCACTTGGAAAAGTTATACATTTCAGAATTCATTTTCATTGTACATGTGGATGAAAGGTTTTAAATTACAACATTTTCATAAGAGCAAACCTCCTGCAAATAAAAAAAGTAAATAAATGGATCTGCTGAAAAAAACTCAACCATTTCACTTCAAAACTTTTAAATCAAGGTGATGGTCTGCTTGTCCATGCCAGCAGTTTAATGCATTTCCAACAGCCTGAAAAATCTGGACTCTGTGCTAAACCTCGTTTTCACCTTTGTGTAGAAATTCCCATTCACTCCATGGCAGCTGGAGGACCAGATTCTGGTTATTTGTGTTTGCTCTCAGTCCAGGCTCCAGTTCTGGCCTCCCAGAAATTCACCAGTTGTCCCAGTGCCCGTGGTGCCTCCCTGGCACCCCAGGGCTGTGTTCCCATCGAGAGTCACTGCCTCAGGTGCAGGAGTCACTGTCACTGTCAGGGAAACAGCTTTGCTTAAACTGGCTCAGGTCTTCCTAACAGAGGGAACAGTTCACATCAGGGTCAGTTAGTTCACACCATTTCACCTCATTTCTCCCAGTGGAAACATCTGAACTCCTCTGTTGAAAGGGATAGCTTCCCATGGAAACTTTGGATTCTGTAGAAATCACATTTTATAGCTGAAAATTCCTCTCCAGCTCTACAAAGGAATTTGGATTTATTTTTTCTGTTCAAATGAAAAATCCTCTGGCCTCAGCTCAACCAGGCACTTCAGCACCTCCTCTGTACACCTTGGGCTGGAGCCAACCTGCAGCCTCTTGCTCTCGTCAGAGGACCCTGAAAGACCCAGTTCTGTGCTGAAAGGGCCCCCAAATCACCCCTAGAAATTACCCTCCTGAGATCACGGGATATCACACTCTGCTTCATGTGAGTGCAACCATGCTGAAATAAAGGATAAGGGTATCCAAAGCTCAGGTTTGCTCTCACCTCTCCCTTTCACAGGCACACAAAAACACACTGAGGGTTAAGACCATTTCATCCATCTCCATCTGTTGCTTTCCCAACATTACAATCACTTCATTGTCTGCAGCGGCTGCCACACTGGACAGGAAAGTGGAAAGATCCTCAGCAGGGCGTAGAGAAAGCATTAGCAGCACTTTCGAACCTTTGTGGTAGCCAAGAGAAAAATAATAATTCCTAACTTCAGATTTTCTTATCAGAAAGTTTAAATATTTCCAAGACTTTTGTTTACAGTGTTTAACATTTCTGCTTCTCAAGTCATACAGGCTTAGAGCTGCTGCCCAAATGTTTGGCTAATCTCTGCAAGCTGCAGGGCAAATAGCAGCTGAGGTTTGGTCCTGGTGCAAAGGACAATGGGCCTGATTCTTTTTCTGAGAAATGCAAAGCAGAGTTTCTGTCCTGGTCCTCCATAGGTTCAGGAACAGGTATTTTGTTTTCAAGCCTCTCAAGCAACACCTCATGGGGAAAAGTGCATGGGAAAAACCAGCATTAAGGTCAGACTTAAACAAGATGCAGAAAAAATGTCAGAGAAGCTGCTGTTGGGAAGGAGTTACAAAATACCATTTAACCTTCCCCCTGCCCAAAACAGGACTGATGGCATGTAAAATGTCTGCTACAGAAGCACTGGAGTTTGGGCAAACCTGATGCTCCTGAGCTCTCACACTGACCTCAGCATCACACTGCAGCCTGCTGGATTCAGTTCAGTGTGCCAAACGTGCCCCTGCCCCATCAGTTCACAGCTCAGAGGACCAGATGCTATTTTAAGTCACACTACCCAGAGTCATCAGTTGCTATTTTAAGTTACACTGCCCTAACTCTGGAATGATGCCTGGGGCATCTCTGTGCTCACTGAGCCAGGGAGTGGCTCTGACTGCAGAGGTCTCACTGAAACGTTCATGGCAGTGCCTGGCACACACACACACACACACAC